>CM037779.1:73436746-73486746 GCA_021229015.1 Solen grandis
AGTTTATCCTCATGCGAAACACGCTAACTGTCATCTAAAATTTTGACACACCAAACCAAAATCCAGCAGCGATTACAGATGTGTTAAATAGGACAATTTATGGTAACAAAATGATGTTTTCGTTTACTGACTGAAGCCTGAATTAAAACAGTACCAGCTGAAGAATGTACACATTCGAAATTCAACCCCACATGCTTCAAAGCCGTAGACAATATACATGTAAAATACAACAAGGTCACTTTGTATTGCTGCTTTATAATTTTGTGCCCAACGTTAATGGTCGGTCTTTTTCACCATTAACACTACATGCTATATAACTAACTAAACGAAATTGTCCTCAACTGCGTTTCATTAGAGACATTAATTTGTCTGGCTACTTCTTTGAGGAAATGAACATGTACAACTGAAATTTCCAACATTATAAGATTAAGTGGTTTTGCGTTTCACGTTGGATTTCTTCAAATATGGCACCTTATTAAACATTTTATTACGGATGGATACATCTCTTTTTCTATATATCGATGAAAATAAGTGTGTGTAGTTTAATAAGTTAATACGGGGATTAAGATAAACTTGTTATTTAAAATATAAAAGAAAGAGGCTGAAAACACACAGAGCTCTCAGCCTCATTATATATATATATATATATATATATATATATATATATATATATATATATATTTTCATATCTCTTAAAGACTAGATTTGAACGCTGTTGTGTTTATCTCTAGATGTGTATAATGTTTTAATATCACCAGATAGCACTTAGCATCAAGCAGAGAAGTTGCGTTTGTTAAGAAACAAACTCACGGCGTGTAGCGGCAGGGTATGGCCCTCTCCTCCACGTCACGGCTGCAGACCCCCAGGTCTCCGCTGGGACGATGCAGATGTCGGTATGTTGTCACGTCGGTAAGGGTGTTTATAACACGTCTTTATTTGCCTCCAGGACCAAGGTTTCCGATTATCATGACCAGTGAGGCGAACAAGATAACCAGATTCCGCGGAACCTCCCAGATCAACTGCCAATATACATGCAAATTTCCCAGATTCATTTTCCCTCTCGTCTGCCCGACAATTACAGATGCCGCGTCTTTAATTCAATACCGGCACTGATTATTCATGTTATAAGGTTGTTGATTAATTCAAATTTAATTACTTTAGACAATAAAGATACGTAGATTCCATACGCCTTCCTTCCTAGGACGGATCCATTATGACCTGAACTATTACTAAGAAAGCTCTTAAGACCTCGGTAATGACAAGACATTGATCACAGACTTGCCTGGTATTTGTCCGGCGCTCTAAAGTCTAAATCACCACGAAATGTAACTAACAAGTCTAAATCTGGGTTGTACCGGGACAAATTACAAACTGCCACACAGTAAACATTTATTACAGGATAAACGATTGCAAACTTCGTTAGATTCAACAATACATCACTGATATATCAATTGGTTTATGATCAGTTAAAGAAATTAAAATGTTAATTCGAATTGCCTATAAACATTTCCAATTTCTGTGTAAGCATGCGACCTTCACCATTTTGCAATTTGACATCCATGTTATGTAGCATTATCAACGTAATCGGTTTTCATATTCCAGATATTTTCACCTACAGAATCAAAAGCATTCGAAGTTTCTTTATAGAAATTTTGGCAACAATAAAGACGTATTAAACCATATCAAGCTATCGCAAATGTTCTTTCACACTGGGTTACATTTGCATCCTTTGTAGAAAGCATTTGTTTAAATTCCTAATCTATTTCGGCATATTTTGTACTATGATTATGGAGGTTAAAACTGATAAAACTGAGCCGTCTATCATACCATATGTCAAGGCAAGAGGAAAGTATCACATTTGTACTAAAATAACCACACTGTGTGCTGTCCATTTTCAAAACTGCATTTCGATATATTTTATCTCCAAGTTTGTCAGAGCCAATCTTAACATTGCTTTCAAAACAAAACTCGAAACGAAGTAGTCTGAACAAAGAAACTACGATGGAGTTGACATTATATTTGTCCGAGGTCTCTACCACGCTCTAATTAACCCCTGGTCATTATTGAGAAATCATTTTAAAAACTCTATCAGATTTCTTAAATGGGAATGGCTTTACTTGTAACGATTCAAACATTATAATCCTTGGACTAGAACGAACCCGTCTTGGCAGAACCACGAGCAAAACATAGGGGCATGCCAAGATGTATTGCTAAATTTTTACGGAGGAATACATTTCTTTTTGCAAAACTCATTTGTTATTCTTGTTTGAAGGCAATTTGCAGATAGTGATATCAGTGTGAAATATGACCAAAACATAATTGAAATCAATTGATTTCACATACTAAAACTTAAAAGTATTTCCTGCAGACAGAATAAACGTCAAGAAACTTAGATTGCTGGTTTTAGGAGTGATCAGAGATAGAAAAACGTCAAATGTATTTGTTGAGAAGCGCAAAAAGAGACAATCTGACAAAATCATTAGATCGAAAATTTCTTTGCATTAAAGAGTGAGAAACGATATTTTAACAAATATATATAAACATTTCTGCCTAAAGGAATGTGTTTTTGTTTCGAAGGAATGACCAAACTAAATAAGCCGTTGCTAAATGAGTGATACACGAATGTAATTAATCTTTTAGCTGTGTATTAATGGCCTACTTAAAAAAATGATATATCATTTTATACCAGTGTAATTCATGATCAACCGTAAAGTACTAATCTTTAATTTAGATTTCATAGCATTTTAATTACTGTTTAAGTTTTTATATTTTGTTTTGCATATGTTAATTAATACGTGATTTATCATAACACATAAGATCAATGGCATTATAGACAGAAAAAATATCCAAATATTGTATTTTATGTTTACCGTTTTGTAATGATTTAAACAGTATGTTTGCTGAAACAATAGTGTTATATCAAAGGAATATCTCTTTTTTCTGTTATTAACTCCCCACACATACAAAATAAAAAACTACTTCAATCAATTATTTTTCATGCCAATGCTTATCCTGTGGAGCAAACCCCTTTAAAGCGACTGCCCTATTTTGATTATCGAGTGATATATGACTTTTTTTCTCAGCAAGATACCCTCAATTATCACACTAAACTATAGTGAATGTGGTGCAATACCTAGAGAATACCTCTCATTTGTATCATATATTCATTATAAAATTGATCTGAAGCCTGTTATGGTATCATTAAGAATCCAGACGGTGTATAAGCTTTAATAACTCAGACAAATCCCGCCGACCCCACTTCGGATAGGTTCCGGAAAATGAAACATGTCTCCAAATTTCCCATGATCCTGAGTATGGAGTGACTTAGTGGAGATAATGTTCCGCCGGTGTCCCTTGTGGTCGAAACTCTAACCAAGATGGATCACATTTTTAAGATAGTTTCTCGACTATGTCAAACCTAGCTACCAGGAACCTCTCTCCTTTTGTATTTAATTTTCACAACAATTTACTACTGTCTCTCGGTAAACGATAATTGATGCAGTTAGGGCGCAGAATTAAGTATGATTCGGAGAGCGTCGAAGAATTTGCGTGGTCTCTGTAAACGAAACAAAGATTAATTATTATCACAAATCAAACAGCTGTTTATCTCTATTCTCGCGAGATTTCAGCGAGCTTTCTTAGGGAAAACAAGATTTTTGTTGATGTTCGCTTGATGAGCATTGGATTGAAAATTAAAACAATGATCCCTCGTTTATGCTCCAATGGGCAATATTTTGCAACGTTTTAAGAATCAATTTGACAGTTTAATGAAAATAATCCATTGATTCGCCGTGTCCCGAGTCTACCGGGACCAGTAGAATCTTATAATGATTACGAGGCGACCCATCTGTTAAAGCTAATATGAGGAGGTCTGATAATTATCTGAAAGGATTCTGTTACAATTTCTTAGTGGCAAAATGATTAATTATCAATAGGAAAGGCCTGGAAGGAGAACATTTTATGCAAGATGTGAACGTTATAAAACATTTTACAGAAACTGCATTTCTTGATGATTTTATCTAACGCAGATTTGCTGCCTGCTGAAGTGGGATTTTTAACTATGAAACTGTTATGGCTTTCATTCATTTCTTTTAATGCAGTTGCTTTTAACTGCATGGTCCGTTTTAGGTATTTATTTGAATCTCATATAAAAACAAATTTGTTATAATTAGCACAGCACAAGTGGAGAGGCTGGATGGATAGAAGATTAATATATTGGAACATTCGACTAATGAATATATATTGAACAAGAGATACAGAAGTAGAGTCATAGAGAGGAATGCGAATATTTGTTGAGAATGCTGAACATTTGAATAATGAGATGAGAAGCTGAGAATTTGTACAATATTATCAGCAATATTATTATTATCATTTTAGAATTTTAACAATGATTTTAACATTTCATCTTCTGCTGGTGCTGATGCTGCTACTACTTCTAGAGTTGTTACTGGTGATGATGAAGATTTTAGTACGCACTCGGGATCTTGGAGTGTTTATATTTTTTACATAATTGTATGTCTCCCACTGAGGCATATGCCTTTACATGTTGATATACTGTCCTGTAAAATGTCAAGACCTCATGGGAGATATAGGTGATACGAGTTTAAGTAAAGGGCCCATAACTCTGCTGTAAGTGAGTGAAAATTGAGTTAAACCCCCTTAGTGCACACAATTCAAATGTAAATGTACCATCCTGTAGAATTTCAAGACACTAGTTGAAATGTGCGACACAAAGTTTTGGGCAAATTCGAAAAATATGGTCCATAGGGTTGTTGTAACTGGGCGATAGTAGTTAAAACATCTAGTATCTTAATATCAAAAACGAAAATACTTCCCTAAAAATTTCAAGACAACAACTGAAATACTTTAGGAGATACATGCACCGGGGCACATTCTAAATAAAGGGCCCATACGTCTCCTGTAAATGGATGACAGCTGAGTAAAAAAAAAAAAAATAGCGCACACTTTCACAAGCGGATATTCTTCCCTGTAAAATTTAAAGATTTCATCTGAAATACTTTTGGAGGTATGCGTAAGATTTTGTAACAGACAGGCGAACAGAAAGGCGGGCAAATATGACCCCCTATACACGGGGGAGGGTAAGATAAGAGCCCACCAGTTTTTAACAAGCATAACAACGTTTAAATCTATGACAATATGCAGATATGTCACATAAGCTCACTTTTTAAATAAAATAAATACAGATTGGAGAAATCGTTTATTCTTATATGCGGTACATAAGCGGCCAGATACCCTTTGATTACCGTCCTGTTTCAAACGAATTAAGAGAAAATTTGAAATAAACGGCAACTGAAACCACTGACATAGAAAAAAAAAACTCATTTCACTCTGTCAAATCTTTACGGTGTTAGCACTTTATGTTCGAACTGTAATTATTAGCATTAGTAATAAATCAAAACTATCGAAAGCTTGCTAGATTATGTGATTATGATTAATACTTTTAATAACAAAATATATTTAAAATGTATTTGATTTGTCAGCAGCAAGTACTAAAAGTCCATCTTGGATCCCATATATCAAATTAATTGATTATTTCCAAATTTGATGAGGGCTTCAAAACTATAAGAGCGAAAAAAGTAAATGTCATTATATTCGTAAATTTCTTTTACATTCTTATTAACTTGTGCAGTTAAATATTTTGACAAGAATGAAAATTTTGAACTTGTCAATCCAGCCATACTTGATAAATTCAGTTTATGCAAAAACAAATGTAATTAATGTATTATCCCTAAATAATCTGTTTAATTCTCTCTCTCTCTCTCTCATACACACACAAATAGGCAGAACCTTTCGGCCAGATTTATTGTAAAGCATTTTTAAAGAAAATATATATAATGTTAAATATATAAATATTTTTCAAGAAACACATTTTAGAAGTAAATCATACTTGATTGGAATGAATATCACAATGGGACAGCCTTGTTAATCAGTTTCTCTTTTATTTGAATACATATTGGTCTAATGCCATTAAACAATGAAAACGTACAGCATAATACAGATTTGGAGATCATTGTGATTGGACGCTTCTCTTGGTGGTTATCATTGTGACACGTGTTTCGAGTTAACATACGTCATATGTGTACGCATGTTTGTATAAAGCATATGTTAGACTGTGTTGCCTTAATTCCAAATTTAATTGAAGCGATAATCTTTCAATTTTCAAAATTAATCATTGTTTTAAAAATATAAACATTGCTTCCGACAAAACAAAAATATGTATGAAGTAATTTCAACAAAAGGTTAAAAAATGTACGCTATTTTGACAATTGGTTAGTTTAAACATTTTAACATGGTCTGATTAAAGTGTAAAAGTAAAAAAAAAAAAATTAAAAAACACACACACACACATTTTGAAATCGCCTCGAAACCTCGCCACTGTATTGCATGAATAGCCACAAGAGGTCGCTCAGACACAAAAGAAGAAGGAACTGAAGTCAAAGAAATACCTAAAATAATATTAAATATTTGTTCATTTTAAAAAAAGGATACATCAATATTGTTTTATTTTCGTTTGTTTTTATATCTTTTTATTGGTATTGAACAACATACTTGTTTCAGTTGATAAAGCATAAATTGTTCAGAAAATGCAAAATCAGACCCGAGTACAAAGTATAAGATTTTGACACCATTCACAGATAAAGAAATGCAATATAAGACCCGTTTTGTCAGTAACATCAGAGACGAGCAATATAACAAACATCTGTGCTATAGATTCTCTATATGACACAGAACACGTTTGTTAATGTGTAAAAATAACAAGTTTAGGGATGGTCTAGAAATAAAACTGATTCAAATGTTTAATGACATAGGAGTAAATTTAATTATTGCTTGAATGCACACGCTTCTGATTACGAAAATGTATACATATCATTAACATATTCTAAGTAAGTATTCCAAAATATCTTAATTACTCTGTGTATGTGTTTTCAGTTACTTTTTCGTTGTGCTTCCAGCGATATATTTTGTTCAACACCTTTCTCTATTTTATGAGCTCCTAAAGAACTGCCCACAGTCGGTGGTAAGTCAATGTCTGGTAATGTTTGGCCCGTTCTTTTCTCCAGTAAACTCTCTATACTGAAAGGATTTTTTTTCTTCTCCAAGTCACCAGAATTGGTATCAGTTTTTACTGAACAAACATCAATGTCATCAGCGAACTCATCAGCACTGTTCATGAGACTGTTTTTGGCTTCTTTACACTCGGAAGAAACTTCGCTACAAACACTAGAAGCATTGCTTACTGAACTTATATGAAACATTTTTTTCTTTTCTTCTAATCGCTTCATGCGTTCCTCTTGTTTCTTCCTCTTCTTCTCAAGACGTTCCTTTTCCCTCCGTTGAATTTCCTCCTCAGCAAGTGGTTCCCCGCTGGCAGTCTGTGGCTGGGCATTGTGGGCAGGGCGACCAGGCCCCTTCCGTGTGTTCTCTTTCTTCCTCCATTTCGCTCGGCGATTTTGAAACCAAACCTGAAAATATTTATTTCTTTTAGACTTATGCCTTCTTTTTTTATTCATTTCTTATTACATTCATCATCTACGTTAGTGTAAAGAAGTAAATGTATGAACAAGGTTCAAACTTTGAATCCGGACCTTTTTGCTCTACCATCGATATATGTAGTTCATTTAGATTAAGTAAGATATGAAAGATAAATGGTAGCCAGGAAAAGCAAGATCTTTTTTTTTTTTTTTTTTTTTTTTTTAATCATCTATGAAATACTATATTAATATGGAAATTGTGTTGAAACTTGAATATCACTTAATACTCATGATCGTTGCGTCTTTTTGTTTGATATTTTAAATAGCAGATAAATTAAATGAGAAAAAAAGAAGTTATGAACTATATTTTTTAGATGAAATGGCTGATTATCAAAGTTTGTAATTGAACAAATCCACTGTACTTGCAGACTTTATTTCAAATAATTCAACTCCGTTGGCCTTATCTCAGCTACATTCCTGAGCCAACGTTATCAGTGCTTAAGTCTTTATTGTTGTTGTTTTTTCTATGAAGAAGGCGTTCTTAAGTTGAAGCAATCTATTGTTTCTATGCTTCTCTAGTGAAGCGATATCGGCTCAAAAGCCGTCACTGGGTGTTGTACTTGATATGGTAAGAGACGGGCTCACGTGACATCTAAATGCTTGACAAGGCATGTGCTTTAGTTTTTCTACCCTTTAATTAACTCTGCCACATTACCTTTCGACGCGTGCTAAACCTTCTAATTACATATATTTAGTTACACTAAATCAAGAGGCTTTTGGGTGTTCAAATTGGGAGAAATGGTGTCTTGTATAAGCTCTCTAAACCAGTGAGCTAGTGGCTCTGTGACTTTGGATATGTAAGGAATACTCAGCCGTGTGAACGTGGTAGGTAACAGTATATCAGCAATGAGCCTGCGGTTTACAACAATGAAATTGAACTGTACATTTATAGGTGATTTTTTAAAAGCTTGATGTGAAACAGCGAGTGTCGAAATCAATTACTCCGTCAAGTTAATTTGCTGCCATAAACATATCTCCCGAAATATTTTTTCTTCATAATTTGATTTGACTACATCATAAAAGAAATATATTGAAATAAAAATGCATGACGATCGGTTATCTGATTCAGACTTTATTTTGCACTGAACAAAAGCGTTTATTTGAATAAATACTAATTGAAAACGGACATTGGGTGTATAATTTACGTAAACAAATATCGAGAAATCTGTCGTAACGTCACTACAGTGGCGACACCATTACTTTGATATTGAAAGCTCATTTTGGAAAACTCATCTCCTGTCATGTCTTCCGATAGGATACGTGCAAATTGTGATAGTCAAACCAGGACTGTGTATAGAAACTGACAAATAGACTTGTATCATTCGAAATGAAAACAGATTAATTGTTTGCTATTGAATTCGTCAATATTTTGAGGTTATAATGCATTTTTTTTTTTTTTTTTTTTTTTTTTTTTTTTAGGAAACAAATTCGAGTGTTTTATTCAAGTTAAACTGTTTTAGATATTTCAGATGTTGCTAGAATATATGTAAAGTTAAATTAGTTATTATAGATATATTAAAATTACATTTAAACAGTTTGAATAATTTGTTCATTAATTTTGTAAAGATTATATCAATTATGGTTATATAACATTAAATGTAAAATTAGTGTAGAGAAAGTTATTGAAATAAAATAATAAAATTCAAAACAAATTGTAAATGAAAACACATAAAGTGACATCAGCAAGATACGCGTTAAATTGACATCAGCAAGATACACGTGATGCTTCGAAACTTTTTATTAAATTCAAAATTGATTTTAACTGATTTGATATCGTAAATGACCAATTTCTGCATGGATCTCAAAAAATATGTGCAATTCATTATTGTTTAGAATGTGCAAAATTTTTCTTCAGAAAGATGAGAGTGCTTGCAAAAAAAAGTGTCAAAATACCATGTAATGTCCCATAAACATTGAAAGGGTATGTTTTAATTACAGGTGTCTGCAAGTGCCGATTACATGTATAGTGAGCATGGAAGGCCACGTGCCACAGTACTGGGGCCAAGGTACTAATTACGTGAGTCACCCGGGGTAGAAACAGGGCGGGTGGTCATTAGCAGACAAAATTATAGGTTACGGTTTAGTTAAATTTCGTTTGAAAACGCAAATGAAAAAGTATAAGTTTAAGGCAGAAACTAAAGCATACACAATCAACTAGAAATATTTATATGCATGGCTGACTAGTCGTTATTCTATTTTTTTTATTCCATTATAAAATCATTTAGGATAACAATTATTGAAGTTATTTACAGTTGACAAATTTTGCGGCTATATATATATACACACACACACACACATGTATATATATATTAATTGTCAATAAAATTAAATCAATATTTGTGTTGTGAACATATCACCAGCTATTTTAGTTCAGTATTTCATTTAAATTGTTCCGCGTATTTACGTTTTAACATTTGACTATAATATCTTTATCATTTTTTTACAACATTTCTCCTGTTTAATGAAACACAAATGTAATTATATGGTATACATTATTTAAACTTGCTTAAAGTGATACTTAATTATAGAAAATAGAAACATATGTTGCTCGTCAGAGGCCAGTCTTTGCTATCCAATAAGGAACTTTGCAAAACTGATTGATAATAATAGTATACATGTAATAATGCATGAAATATAATAATGCAGTTTTGCTTTTATGAATAAAAAAAATTAAAAATTACCTTAAGACATCAGAAGTTTTATTTTTCAAAAATACGTGCAGGTGAGGTTGCATTGAAAACGTATTATTAAAGAATAGTCGAATGAGTAAAAATAACAATAAAGTCAAAGATGTTTAAATGCATTTATTCTTTGAAGGTATAAGCAAGCTGCACAGTGTATATGTAACTGTCTGGGGTTTCACTTGATTAAACACATAATTAAACGATCATCCGACTGGGGTGAAAGGAGCGTGATTTTAACTTGCAGTGCTAATTAAAGACACTTCTTCACATGTTTCACTGAACAAAATGGGCATAAAATTTGCTCTTGTCAAGAACAAAAGTGCATCTATCTACTTCAAGAGTAAACCTTTGTAAAAAATCCTGCGAGCAGGATAGCGTACTCCTCGTGGTGCCCAGGTTTATAGCATGTTATTTAGTAAACGGGATAAATGTTGAACAGTGGTTGTTGTTCTTTTTTTGATTGTTAAACCTACATCTTATTTTCAAGGATGGGCTTGTGTTTTCGAAATAGTTCTAAAAAGATGTGAGTAGATGCTCTTGTGATTTTTTTCTTTCATATATTAGTGAGGCTCATTTTATCTTTCTTTCACTGAATATTAAATTTATGTACACAAACAAAAAATAGTGTATGCATCAAGTGTTTTGACAACAAGTAACACGTAGTTATAAGAAAAGTAGTGCTTATAATGTAGCAATTTAGAATAGTATTAAGGTGTAAAAATGAGTAAAACCGTTGCAACCTAATATTATACGTATGGTTCTATATTGATTCTGAATAACAACATCTTTTTTTAACAATATTTATAGTCAATTTGATAATGTGTTGCGAATTATTTTGACTTGGTCTTAATTTATTCATAAGTTCATAGACGCAGTAAATCAGCCTAGCACACTCGTTTTCTTTATCAGGGTGAGCGGAGAAACAGATGTTAATTATCAGTAATGGGGATGTGATCACCTTGACAAAGCTGCATCCGCCTTCTCTGGGTGACAATTAGTCTCATCTGTTATAGTTTACTTTTTTGTTGACGTTATTATTGTTTTTATCATCCTCATCATCATCATCATCATCGTCGTCGTCAAATTTCAAATATAATCAAATATTTTCAAATATTTATTTATTTATTTATTTATTTATTTATTTATTTATTTCAATTTCATTTCAATTATAAACAAGTCTTTTGAAACATTATATTTTTCAATAATTACCTTTAAATTATATATTTTCAAAATGTTTTATATATATATATATATATATAGTCAAAAGCTTACTGAAGATAAGGGAATCTTTCAATTCATTACTTTCATTTAAATTATCTATCCAACATAATCTTTCCTATTTACGGATTTCTGGAAACGAAGAGTAATGTTAAAATAATCATTTTCTCGTAAATATGAATTCGGATGGCTTCTCTCGAATATTTGATATATATTACACATTCAATTCATGTCATAATAACGCATTAGCCTTAAGCCTAGGTCTTTGGAGGCAATTTGCAACATAGCCAGTGAGGGAGACACGTCGAAGACGGTCATGCAACTTCATTTTTAAATGATTTATTGGGAAACAATATTAAACATATCAGATTTGTTGTTGGAAAAGGAGCTTAAATGATGCCTATCCAGCACAAGTAAAGACTCTGGCAAATGCAAACTATTGTGTTTTTGGCGCCGTAATATAAATCCCGTCTGAAGTGGATACATGACCTTCAACCAGGGGTCGCTGTGATGGATGCAAACTACACGTGACACTTGCTTCTTTGATACAAATATTTTACATAAATCTGACAGTTTCTTTTTAATGATCGAAACTTTTTATGATTCCTTCAATTTCAATATATATCCCTGACAGTTTATTTACAAAGACCTTTGTCTACCATTTAAAATCCCTTAAGTTTGGAAAAGATCATAAATAATACAAGAGCGCGGTCTCTGCATTTTGATATATTTCATATTGATACTGTCTAACCCCACCGTATGAAGTTAAGTGGAAATGATATAAATTGATAAGGTTTTATAAACAAGCATATTGTAGTTGATTTAAGTGTGTAGATTTTTATGAGTATAACTAAGCATGATGACATTAAAATTTCTTACAAATACGATCAATCTATTTAAATATACATGTACATGTAAAACAACAAAAAGAATATGTGTAAATTATTTCAGTCTGCTTCATCTATTTCATGATATATATTCGTGTCATATGCTTTAACATTCCCTTCGTGCATTCGGGGTTTACCATAAACAAACTGAAAAACCTTCAAATGGAATACAAAATGATATTTTTTTCTTGTTATCTAGACATGAAAGCATGACTTAATGAAATTAATTCATTTCATTCATTTAATCATTTATTCATTAATTTATTTACTGGTTGTTTAAATAAATCAAGCAATATCTTATATGAAACAAGTACTCGTTGTAGGTACATACATATTTAATCAAAACAATTGATCCGGTGCCTGTAACATACGTCTCATCATGAATCATTTTTATAACTCACTGCCATTAGTATACTAACTCGCAGTTAATCACGCGACAATTCATTATGTATTTTTGATTAACTTTAAATATATCATTTCATATTTTAATTTTATTTAATAGGCATACTATTTGATAATTATGTTCGTAAATAGCACTACAAACAAACAAACAAAAAATCGTATGATCACATAGTAGCTTTTATAACGGATATTTTGAATGTGTTTTTGTATGTCACTCATTGTTACATGTGTAACTTGTGAATTGAATAAAGAAGAATTGAATTGAATTGAATTGAATTGAATTGAATTGAATTGAATTGAATTGAATTGAATTGATAACCGTCTCAGATGGTTACTTGACTTTTATTTGCAGTCAGACAATATTTAATCAATGAAACACTCAGGACCGATAACCCGAAAACCGTTTTATACAATTGGTTGGTCTGTTAATGGGTTAGATACACTCACAGCCAAGCAAGCAAGCAAGCAAGCAAAAAAAAAAAAAAAAAAAAAAAAAAGAAGATGAAGAAGAAGAAAAAAGCGGGACAAACTAGAAAAGTGCTGCAGAGTGCAAAGTCTCACCTGCACACGAGATTCCACGAGATCCAGCCTCATGGCAATAGCCTCCCGCATGAAGACATCCGGGTAATGACTGTTCTGGAAGGATCGTTCCAGCTCCTCCAGCTGCCAGCCGGTAAAGTTGGTCCGAGTACGGCGCCTCTTGCCACACTTGCCGTCCTGGTCGTCATCGTACTGGTCTGCAACCATTGTACTTACTTAGGAATACTGATACAGTGAACTTGGTCCATAATTAGAATTAGTAATTGGTTTATGTGCTTGCTATTTTATACCGATATATGTTTAGATGAACTAGAGAGAAAAATGTTATGCTAATTATTGTTCGTTAATCAAAATGAAAAATTGATATTAGAGGTTTAAATAATTATTCGAAAGAGAATGACAGAATGGGGGGGTGAATCCCGAAAAAAAACACTTAAACGCAAAAACATGAAATTTTAATTACAGCTTTTGCGTTAATATAAATGATAAAATTAAATTGAAGCAACAACATAACTAGGTAAAAAGAGATAAGTAGTTCGAATATCTCAACCTTAATTGTATGTCATTTTATCAGCATTTTAACGCATAAGGTTTATATAAATAATGGCGCCACATATTAGCTCGTGAAAGAAGATATTGTGTAACATTCATTATAGACATTAGCAGACAATTTTATAAAACAAATAAAACTCAACTCAAACCCATTATTTTGACAAAGTGTTTACAATATATAATTATAATAAAACATTAAACATATGATTTATTAACATTATAAAAATGTGACATTATTATTCGAGTTATGATTTAAATCTCAAGACAGTGACATGTGAAAATACTCTATAATACATTTTTCAGATATTTTGAATCATTTTCAGCGCTACATTTCATAAACCAGCGTTAGTCATTTTGTTCACTTTTATTACCTACAAATTGTATTATGTATTTATATAGAAGAATGGCATCGCCAAATATGTTATTCTCAAAAATAAAGATAGTATTCTTATTATAATTATATAATAATTATTATGAACGTTCTCCGTTACAAACGTCTTTCAAATATTTACATGCAGATGAAATTTCAAAAATTGACAAATTATAATGCAAATTAATTCGCTTATTGCAAATAGACAATAACTGTTTTAAAATATTCAAGGTAAAAAAACAATTATGTTCAAAATGTACAATGCGTAAATAATATGGTATATTATAAGACGTCAATATATCCGCAATGGTGTCATGGTTGATTTTTAACGACGGTCATATTGAATCAGAAACCTGATATGTTTATAAAAGTATAACTCTTTTTAAATATTTAATTAAGCAGAAGCGGTTGATCCAACCAAATAGATTTCTTCATATTCGTTCTAATTGATTTGAAACCGTTTTATTGAATCACTTGGTCTTAAATTTGCCCTTTTGTCAATAGTTCACGTTATACAATGATAGAAATTGAGTTAAGATGATTTCAGAATTATTTCAATGGGTTATACCATAGTATCATATAGCTAATGCTTTGTTGACCAATTTTATTAATTTAAAAATGATGGCATATGAATAGAAGGGGGGAATGAATTACCAACTATCCGCAATGTTTAATCAATTACGGATTTCAGTCTGTATTTATCTACCCACAAAAGGGAACATTAAACTGTCACAGTTACGTGCATACCCGTACATTTCCAGACGTTTTAAGTCCGTCTCTCTGTTTTATTGTCCAATGTTTCGGATCCACATAATTAATTTTCAAAGTATGTCGGCGATATAAACCTGGCGTGCATTTTATAGGCTAATAAAATCAAATTCTTAAAATTTTAAACAAATAAAACACATGGATGATCTTCCCAACCACCAAAAGAAAAAGAAAAAAAATGGTAGTATTATTTTTTCAAATTATATTGCTGAAGAAAAAAAAGATAGATGAAAAGTTGATGCATGGTTTGTTTTCCTTTAACAAGACATTATAAAGACATTTTCAACAATATAACCTTACGGATTTCCTTCATGAATAAATTACTTCTCATTTAAAGCGACCGTGGTTTATTTATTTTTTTATTTTTGATGTATAGTGTTTAGCCTACATGTTTTTTATAATGTTATTTATATTAATAATGATGAAATAGTTATGTTTGAAGCACAAATTGTTACATTGCTTTTTTTTTAGCAGCATTAAATTGCATAAATTGGCACATATATAATGTATATCTCCTAAAATAATTTAAGTAAATTTGTGAATATTTTTCCGTTTACGCATAGATTGAATACTAACATGGTCATTATTTCCGGTGGGATTCTCATCGCATACCATGTGATTATCCCATCAAGTCTCGCAAACACGCGAGGTTTCTTGGTGTCCCAAACAATTTCACTTATTTTAAATCTGATTGACAGTTAGGAGTAAATCATTTAAGCTAAATGAAACACCCTTAACTTTTCATACTAAATATGGACATTATTCAGCAGCATTATATTAAAAGAATTTTAATTCAGTGGCAGTGAACGTTTATTGCTTATTTACATTTAAAGTATTGGTATCAATTCAAAATTGGCATTGCTTACATTAAAATACCGTTTATAATTAGGACATAAAAATGCATATACCATATAATCAAAAAAAAAAAAAAAAAAAAAGACACACACAAACAAAAAAAAAGCAAAATACAAGCAACATCATACCTTGGTCTGATAGCCTATGTCCCCTGTCTGCCGTCTGGTCACTTTTTGGTGACAACGGCGCGGACAGTCTGTTGGCACAGAATCCGTTGGCGAGGTTTAAATCCCCGCTGGCCGCAAGTGAGTTTATTAAGCCGGCCTGGTACTGGTGGGTTTTGGACAAAGACAAATGCGCCAGGGACAGGGGGTCCAGCAGGGTAGAGTAGCCGGCCAGGGGATGGAGGTAGCGAAGCTGCTGAAGGCTGTAGCCGTAGCGGGGTTGGTGGGGCTGCTGCAGGAACCCCATTGGTGCACTCATGATGCCGCCGGGGATCGCAGTCCGCGGGTTCACTGACACCGTGCTGCCACTGGTAAGTATAATTATGACACTGGTACTCCCGTTTTGAAACTTTCACATATCTTCACAGTCATTTCCATTAGCTGCTAATCTTTAAATTTGCTCATGATATGTCCTTATGGCTCAGTTACAGATTATATCTTTTAAACATTTATTCGCATAAACTGCTTCTAAAACATCCAAATCACACTATCGCTTTCACGTCCTCGCTCCTGGTGAAGGTTTTTACCATCTGTATGAGGTTAGCTGAAGTCATTCATGCACAATTCGGTGACGTTTTGCGAGCATATTAACTTTATTACAGGCATATTATCCATATCAAATGAAATTGTCATTAAATCAAATCGACTTCGTGATATTAGCTATTATTTGCATTGCAAGAGCTAGATAGAAAGAGTTATTCCATTGACACTTGTCAGTTAGGCGGCACAAAGGGGGAAAATCGATACAAATAAGGGGAAAACAAACGATCTAGCAGTCGCTAATGTCCTGTTGGCCAATCATAACGTAGATCGAACAATACGAGATTTTCACTGGGAAAGAGCAACTGTTGAAGCCAAAAGTCTGTGGAGACTTCACGTGACGAGACACCTCGGGCTCGGGAGGACCAAAAAGACGCTGATTTTCGTTGAGAACTGCGTGCCTCGTCTCTGGGCCCATTAGGCGAGTAACCGAATGTGTTCATTTGACTCCCTTTGATTTACACAGATAAGCCGATGACGGTTTACCCTTAATATTAATATTCAAACGTTATCACTCAAGACTTGGAGTAACTGCAGATGTTGTTGATAGCCAATTTATGCATCCAGAAGGCTTTACAGTATAAATAAAATATACATCACAAGCAATTATTTCCCGTCTGATTACAAACAGGGCGTGAAATCTTATTTAATCATAAGAGAAAAACTCGTATTTGTAAGGTAAAAACGATAATGAAGCTTTAGATATTCTTGCAGATATTTGTTACTGAAAAGGTATAAGATACCGACCCAGGTGAGGTGTTGCAACACACGGGATATTCACAGATGTGAAACAACTTTTATTTCAAATGTAACTATTTGATAGAACAGCCTGTCAATTTGTTACAGGATTAAAGCTTCAGATCAATTTAAAGTGATATATGGCGTTTACACTTAGTTGACTAAAATGAAGACAGAAGACTATTAAATACAGTATAATAATTGTGATTTATTCAATGAAATATTCACGGCATCATATGAATACCAATAAATCAGGTTAATTACACTATTCTCATATGCAAGACGCCGAAATCTTGTTGAAATGGCATACAGATATTATTTAAATTGATCAAGCACTTGATACTCGCCAGTTGCTATATGACTTATCTTCATAGCGCGGTCTTTAAAGGGTCGAGCTGAACATTAAACCAATTAGACAAAACATGAAAATCAAGGAAAACAATTCATTATGTCAATGAAAATAAGTGTTAATCTATCTTCAGAGAGGCGCGGAGAATTTATTTCGCAGTAATAATGCGCATCTAGGAGACAGGTTAACACCATGTCGGGTTGAGAGATAGTCTCATGTAAGAACTCATAAAACATCCTTAAAAATACAAAAACAAAAACTTAGACCACCCGCGCTTCTAGACATTTATACTTAAAAAAGAATATGGAATATGGGTATATGTATTTTTTTCCCATTAATGAATTGTGAGATGTAAAAAATGATACCTTAAATTTATTATTATTGTTGTTGTTATAAGTGTTGGTTTTCTTCCTTATTTTCAATGTAGATATCTAATATTGCAAAATATAATTTCTAATAAATTGCTAACAGTATATTTTAAATATTTTTTAAGAAAAAATAAACCTATGTCAATTATGTGTAAGTGGCAGTAGTTGGGAAGTTATATTACACGTCCTCGCCCCGGCCTCCGCTGCTCCTTCGGTCGTTACGGTGGGCACCATATCAACACAAGTGCCAGTTTTATCAGGGATCATAAAACATATTCACTCCATTGGATGACATTTTCCAAAGGTGTATTGTTTCAATCCGCCATTAGTCAGGGTACGTGGTTTCCTTGAATAAATGACGATCTTCAATCGCGGTAAACAAACCGTCCATTGGTGAAATCAGAAGAACTGACTAATAAGGCCTCTTAAGTGTCTGTTCGGAGATTTAGCAAAATAATTCAATGAACTTGATGAAAGAAAAAGGATAAAATGACAATTTACATTAAATTTAAAGATGATTGATAACCAGAACATAATAATATAATAATAATAATAATATAATTCTATCTTTATCATCATCATTATTGTTATATTTGCATAAATAAATGACCCAAAGAGGAAAAACACAAAAAGCGCTATTTTGTTTAGAGGACAAATCTTGAGGGACATTGCAAAAATATTATACAAATGTCAGAATAACGTACGAAAGAATTCATGTTAAAAATAAAGCTCATATTTGCTCTGCAAATTGCGTTTAATTCTCCAGATTTGATTATTTTTACTTTTATTTTTATTATGTGTGTGTGTGTGTGTGTGTGTGTGTGTGTGTGTGTGTGTGTTATTACTTATTCACATGACTTAATGATAAAACATCATTTTTACTATTATTTTTATTATTATTATAATTATTATTATTATTATTAACGAGTTTCTTTTTCTTCGATCGGATGGATGACTGCTAATCTAATCATTGATAAAGTATAAGACTACTTTATATAAAAATTTATATACACTATCACCAGTCTACATATAACAAATCCACATGAAATACATAAAATGAACAGAAGCAGTTTATAATAGTAGTAATACTTTATTATATAAAGAACTAAATTGACAATCTATCTTAAACTCACTAAAACATATAATGTTCTAGAAATTAGACATCTAAAAACATATAATGTTCTAGAAATTAGACATCTATTTTCATATTGTTAATTAGAATCCTTTAACAAAATGAATGGAGAAACAATATTTATAGATAATTCCTTGATTATCTTAAGACACTTGGTTGAATTATTTATTTATTTATTTATTTATTTATTTATTTATTTATTTATAAATATGATTTTCCATATCCCGGAGACTCTATGCGCATAAAAAACTCAACATTCACAAGTAGGAATTATGTACCTAGATGATTGACCATTTACATAATTCAATTAAAAATATAAATATAAAAAAAATATATATAATAAAAATTAAAATAAAAATCCCAGTTTGACACGTGTGTGACCCAACCGCATCGTCACCTAGAAGAGGGATATCAGTTTTCCTGACATACGAAGGTGCAGACAGACACACACGGAGGGGATACCTCACTGGTCCCCAGCAGAGATTTACTTTCTTACATTCCTTTAACAATACTGTTGCCATTTCGAGTTAAGTATCAAAAGGGGCGTAACCCCTATTCGAGCTTTTGAAATATAAAAAATAATGGCTAACGTGCGAGCACTTGAGAAAACAAAAGGAAGCGAAAGTAAGTCTGGTTAATTACTACTCTGGCATTATAAAGTCAATATTGGTTCTCGGCTCTCAAGTCGTGTCATCAGCTGAGGGGCCGTCTGTGTTTGAATAGGCCTTTTTCTTTCTTACTGTCATACATAATTAAATTCATGTCAAAATTTAGATTTTTGGTGAATCTCATTCACCTTTCAAGTGCGTCAATTACAAGAAATTACAACTGTAAACAAACGTGTTTGACTTAAGTTTATTATAAGACCGAAAATACCATTTTATTACATTTCAATTAGCACAGTCAGAGTCGAGGTCTACAACCCCCATCGCCTGACACGAATCCTGTGCAGATTTAGAAATTAATTGTATATTTATTTTAAACGATCATGAAAAGAGGGTAAGAATTTGATATTTGATACGTGAACCTGGCAGACCAGGTGGAGAAATTCGGAAATATCATTAGATTGAACAGTTAAAATAAGACGACATGGCAAGAAAACAATTGTCTTATGTTTGTATATATGTACAATAGAACATATCCTATACAAAGAAGAAAAGAAGATTAAAATAATTGAAGAAAGATCAAAGGCAAAACATGCTGAAGGACAGGACGGGAATTGGACCATATATATCAATAACAGAGGCAAGAAGTCCCAGCTTTTAAAAAAAGCACCTACCAAATACCAAAGTGTATGGATATGTGTAAATTACAATAAAATAATTACTGTTTCTATTTGAAGTATCTTAACAATTTAAAACATGGATAAAGCAAATTTCAGGCACATATATTGTACAGGCATTCGTGCATTTAGCTAAATCTACTTATGCTTTAATCTTTATTTACATGGGACTTGGAGCACTAGAGGCAGGCTTGAGATTGAGCACGAAAGCTGTCGCCAAGATGAAAATTATACAACCAAATTTGACAGCTTCTGTTTCTTTATAATATAAGTTATGTGACTGTATTCCGAAGCATTAAACAATGAAAATTGCATAACCATTTCAGATCACTTTAAAATCAAATTATGGAGTGAAGTACGACGTATCGACAGAAAAGTTAAATGAGACAGAAAATCCCACCCAGGGATTAGAACATCAACAAAACTAGGGACAGTTGCAGTATCTATCTGTCTAAATATCTATCTATTGTGATAGATATTGGAAACTTCAGTATATTCCACGTGATTACTTTTCATTCCGTATGTGATTAATCTTATTTTACATTTTGGAAATGATTATTAAGTACCTTATAGTGATACACATTATTTCAGCATTTTTTTGTCATTGAAGACACTCGGATAATTAATTGTTTATTCAATATCAAATGTGGCATAATCACTTACATGTGTCTATATATATATATATATATATATATATATATATATATATATATATATATATATATATATATACATGTATACCTCAGCAATATCAAAACTATTTTCAGAAAATTTAATCAAGATTTTAGACAATTCCGCAATCATTTAACAAATTATATCCTTTTTTATCCATGTTAATCGAGCGCTTTGCTGCCAAAAAAAATCTTGAAGAAAGTTGTCATCTTAGATCTTAGAAAACGACGCACACAACCATGTATGGAGGGCGAGCCTGGGCCGCCCCTCAAACCTCGATCTTGGTGGTCATTTCTCTGCAGGACCGAGGCACCTGGGCCGGGGGCGTGGTGTGAGAATACCGTTACAAATTACTCTGCCGTCAGTTTATTAGTGGGCCCATCTGGCGCCGGCAAACAAGACATTTACATGTCACCGTGCTAATGACCAGCTCGCTCTTCCGCTCGTTAATACAGCCATACCATGCTGGGAACCTGTCGGTCTTGTTACCTGTACACCGCGGTCACAGCCGCGAACCAGGCCGTAAATTGACGGCTCTATCAGGCAGTTAAATTCAAAGCGGAGACATGCATTCGATGCAAGACTTTAACCTGGCAATACCTTTGTGTGGCACAGGAAGAACGCGGCAAACGCACAATTGATGATGAAAATTAACTTTATGTTACGTTGACACAAAGTTAATTTGAATAATTATTTGTAAGCGATAGTTCTTGTTTTGTTTATTACACCGTAAATTTAATTCGTCTAATTTGCATACAACTATTAGTTTTAATGCTTATTGTTATAACTAATTACAAATTGATATAAATTAAAGAGCTTTAAATGGCTTTAAAAACGTGATCATACGGAAAAAGTGATACAAAAATAATTCTTATGTATCATTAATGTAAATTTGTACTCATGCATACAAATACCATAAGAAAAACTGAAACATCCTATCATCCTATATCAAATGCATGTGTGCCAAAGGGAATTAAATTGCGAAGTGCGTGCGTGCGTGCGTGGTGTGTGCGTGTGAGTGTCACGAGAGGCTGATCATGCTTTGATAAAGTAAATTACAGTTCTGTTTTGTATAAGTAAATATTAATAACAAAGGAGTTTGCATTCACATGTATGCTGTTACATGAATATACATGTAACTATTTTTTTTAATTTAAAGCAGTTAAATAGTGCTTTCTTGTGACTTTTTTTTTGGGGGGGGGGGGTATGTGCCTAAATACGTATGGCCCGGGAATATCAGGCCTCCCCCCCACCCCCCCCCCCCCCCCCCCGCCTTGAATCCGCCGGTGGATTCAGTTAATATATTTTTTTAAATTTATTCCATACACTGACAAACCCATAATTACATAACAAATAAATATTGTTGGCCCAGTTATGTCTGTCATGCAAAGTAGATAAAACCGCTCGTATGTTTCACAAAGTTTCGCAAAGTAATAAATCTAAAACCGTTTCGAAAAAAAACCCCGGAAAACCTTCGTTTTATATGGTTGATAAATCCCTTTACCTGTTTATTAAGGTTGTTACCCCTCGCCTGTCTTGCAACGTGCATAAAACCCATCGCCTGTTTTACAAGGTGGATAAAAAACTCAATTGTTTTGAAAAGTCCATACACCTCTGGCCGGTTTTGCAAGATGGATGTTTGCAAGGTGTTTTTTGTTTGTTTGTTTTAAGAGAGAGATCAAATTTATTTTCCTCGTCAATAGGAATGTGAGGGTCGAGGTGATCCCACGTCACATACCGTACATATCATATATACAATATATTTCATTCATAATCATTTCATAGGTTAACATTATATTTTATTGGAGCTTTGGATTTTCAACTTATAGTTATTAATTACTTTATATCACCATGGGTGTGATTTCCAAACCCATCATACCTAAGAAGAGAAAAATAAAAAAAAAATAAAAAAAAAAAAGTGAAGACAAAAAATCAGTACAACTTTTAGTTTTTTTATCTTTCTTTAAAAATTGTAAACTGTAATACAATTATTCTGTTATATGATAAATGTAATTGTATGAATATAAAAATCAAACTAATGGTATCATGTTAATTGCATCTATGCCTTAATATATATATATAAATCAGCAGATTGGAGAGGTTGGTAAAGGTAAAACCACCAGCTTGTGTTGCAAAGTGCATAAAACCCCTTCGCTGGTATTTTATATTAGATAAACCACTTTCGCCTGTTTCCAAGGAAGATAAACCCCGTTGCGGGTATTTAAAGATGGGTAAAACCCCTCGCCTTTTTCAAGATAGATAAACCCCTTCGCGGGTATTTCAATGTGGATAAAACCCCTTGTCTGTTTCCAAAATAGATAAACCCCGTCGCGGGTATTTCAAGATGGGTAAAATCCTTTACCTATTTTATAAGTTTGATAAAAACAATCATCGTTTCTGTTGTTTTTTTTAAATTCAAGATGGACACAGTCCCTTTACCTATTTGGGTACGGAGATACAAAGTGAAAAAAATCCCATTCACAATTTAAAATAATCATATATAAATGACACAATTGCAAAAAGTCTTTAAGGTATTGAAAGCGTGTTAAGAGAGAAAAAAATATTCAAAGGGAACAAACTCTACAAATTACTCAAATACTGCTCTCTTAATTACTTCCCTTCGATGCATTGCGCACACAATTAAGGCAAATAAAAACTGCAGATAAGTAATATCGATGAGCTGTCAAAGACGTACACGGAACGATAACAATAAAGTAAAAGGCACCATTATACTGAGATGCTACATGAGAGGTACATGAAAATAGCATTCCCTTCATTGTGTGGATAGATGTGATCCAAATCACATACTAGTGATGTGCACTCCCGTGGCCCGTTGTCAAACATAGTTTTTACATTTCTCTCTCGTCTTGTAATAATCTTAATAAAAAAAAAACAACATAAAAAACAACACTTAAACTATACATACGGAAATATTCTAGGACTAAATGATTTTATTTTAGGTCATTAGGATATCATCTGACAAGGAAATCTGATCTTAAAGACACTTTGCCTAAGGGAAAATATTCCAAATGAAGTGTATTCATTTCTTAAAGCTAGTTTGCACCGTGTTCCTGTTTTCGGACGGAAACAATCGTAAGTATATCAAAGGTATGAAATATTTATTTTATTTACTACTGTTTATCTGGTATATTTTCTCTTGTTTAAGGAATTTTGTTATGCAAACACTTTATCTATGATTGCAGAGCAGGTTGTTCCTTCAAATGGAAAATATTTTTTGTCGTAGACAAAAAAATTCATTATACGATGGGGTTTGACTGAACGGTTTCCATTTTGTTCTTTTTCATCACTACATTAAAGTAACCAAACATGGAACTGCTCCTCTAGAAAAACATGAGCGCCGCTGTCAAGGCGAACTCATATACGGGGATCATGCTACGAAGTACTGTTTTCAATATGGGGAAGCGGTTTTGTTGTTGCAAATTTCATGGATGACGATCTTTCGTAAAGGTGGGAAAAGTATACAATTAGTTTTTCTTCTCAACAATAACTAAGTAAAAGAAGATAAATAAGCTTATAAATTTACTCTTATCATAATTCAGTGGTTTGTAACCAAAATCGAACTTGACCTGTAATTACACATTATGAATTTTGCCAATAAATATAACAAATCAGTGGATTGTAACTAGAATCGAACTTGATCTGTATTTTGATATTATGTGCATGCATGAAGTTTTCAACAGTTTTTGAGCTGAAACGAAATGTCTACGGATGGGCGGACAGACGGGCGGACGGACAGCGTCATACCATAATATATCCCGTCATTCAAAAGACGTATAAAAACACTAGAATGTAATCCTGCTTGCACCCCACCCGTGACCAATACCATCAAAAGACTTCATTAGTACATCTTTTTTTATAGCATCATTTAGATTTTAAACTGAATAAGAAGGTCGTGAATTGATTTTTAATTGATTTTTAAAGTAATAATACATTAATGTGCGAAGTGTTTGGAAGGGAAATCAGGTCAAAATTCTATTCCGCTTGATGCTTTTCTGCTGTTGTTAAATACAACTGCATTCCTATGTTGTTTTTTTTTTGTTGTTTTTTTTGTTGTTGTTGTTTTTCATCATGCTACATAATACTGTAAAACATGTGTTTTATTTTGTAACTTTAATTTGCAGTACACCATAACGTTTTACTGCAATGGCAAAGTGCATACTGTTACATGTGTTATGTGTCATTTCTGTTTTGCAAATTCGCTTTCCGCTTAATGCTAAACGCTTAAATGTATTCTGATACACGTGCCTACTCCTCCTATGGTTTAAACGGTGTCGTGCTAAAAATAAGCTCGTACATTTATTACCAGTATGGCGAATCAGAAGGAAGAAATGAAGATTTTACGCATGGCATCATACGGAGTGTTGCATATAACAAAACCTTCAATATTCTAAGAAAGGTTTAAAATACACTGGAAAAGATAAGCGCTAGAGTTATCGAACTTGATTGGCAATGAAGAGCCAGCCATAAACTTGTGTTGAATGTACAAAGACATGGAACAAAATCAGGGCAAAAGTTACATCATGCCTTCGCTTGGATGTCATGCTGACATGTGGAATGTCAGGTAACTTTCAGACTGATCTGGATATACTCTGGTTTGAACTGTTCTGGTCATAGATCAGTTTATACTTGTTTACTTGCAGGCAGATCTTGGTTTCAATTGGTTGTAAAATATAAAACCAGATTATCCTAACGATTAACTGACCGATGCAACAAGTAATAACCCAAATCAACCGGTATATAACAAATTCTAGTTGCTTATCTCGATTTAGACAGGCTGCAGAAGTTAGTTAACTTACAGGTTGATCTAGGTTTATAGTTGTTGCTAAAACGTTAGTTTATTGTAGATTGATCTGGATTGAAACTGGTTGCATAGACATTAGTTTACTTTCAGGTTGGTCTGGGTTTATACCGAGTGCATGGACGTCATTCACTTAAAGGTTGACACTACCGGATACTTTTTTTTTTTCAAATATAATGTCCTCCAACTGAATTCCTGGACCCGGTCGTGGTTTATAGAATCGATATTAATATAAAACCTATGTTTTATACATGTTTATGTTACACATTTCACATAGAAGCAATACTAATTTGATTGTATCTCTTTGGAATATCAATACGCAAGACGTGCAAAAAGGCTTGGAATCTCATGCTCTCCAGAAAAGGTCGGGGAAAAATTTTTAGAAACAGAGTTTCCAATTGAAATACTTTGTGCATCAAGCAGAATGCGGTAACACCGGTAAGCGAGATGTGGTAAACGGAATGCATTTTAGATCAAATGGATTGCGAGTCAAGACATCACATCAGAAAAATGATTGTCTAAGTCAAAAATCAAGAGTTAGACATTTATAAAATTCAACACTTATAAACAGAATAACAACTTCAATAGCCGGAAAATAATTAAATTTGAAATTTAAATTGGATTTGATAACAACAGAAAAAGTAACAAGCGGAATATAATTTTGACCTAGTTGCCCCTCCATAGATGTGGCAATTAAGGAAATGCTTAAGGTGATATTCCACTCCTTTCATTTCCTTACGCGACACATTTCTTTTTTCTACCTATTTTTTAAAAAAAAATTTTTTTTATCATATTTCAGTAAACTGACTTTTAACATCACGAATATTCAAGTAACAAATTTATGGATTTGATGAATATTAATTCACTGACGTGTAAATGGACTATGAAACAGTGGATTTTTCTTTGCCGTAAAGAATGCGGAAAATGCAAACAGAAGAGTTATCTTGGGTCTGCTCTGTTTGCCAGTGCTCTGGAGAATGTCTAAGTCTAATTGAGGTCAATGGTTTACCCTAACCGTTAAATATTTTGTAAATGCGCAATAACATATTTCTTGAAAAAAATGACAGTAAAATATAACAAAATGAAATATATCAACACAGATTTTTTTATTTATTTCTCTCTCTCTCTCTCTCTCAGAACACGTAATGGGGGATTATAAATGGAAGCCTAATACATGAGTGAGGGAGAAAAGAGAGTGTGTTCGGAAAATTGTTTTCTGTGCATGCAAAATAGGCTATAAAAAAGTGTGCGCCGCCCGGGAATCGAACCCGGGTCGCAAGAATGGGAATCTTGCATGATACCACTACACCAGCGGCGCTTGTTGTACACCATGTAGTTCTTATTGAATTTTATCAATGCCTAGGGCTTTATCAGTGTAGATTGCTGCGGTGAAATAAGCGGTTACACACTTAAGAAGTATGGAGGACATCAATGACAAAATAACATCATTTTATCCCATCTAATTTAAACATAAGTTTTGTGACATCATGGCAAATAATATAGCATGTTCTTGATGCTGGTTACTTATATCAACTCTACAACTTATAACTCTAACATTTAATGCAAAATGATTAAAATCTACCCAGTATTGAATTTGTCGCATCGGTAATGTTTATCTTTTACCTTTAACCTGAATGAAGATGTACGTACTTCCTGCACAGAATTGCTTTATCTTTCATTTAAACGTCCATATATGAGCCAATGATACGTATTTAATGTGATCTTACGTTTACTGAAAAAGATATAGGCCTGTATGTAAAAAACGCATCAACTAAGAAAAATATCAATTATTTAATTTCGTGTTTTTCAAACGATTTGATGTAATAAATAGGATATTTTAGCAATATATTTGTGCATTTTCTATGTTACCACTAAAGACAAAACAAATTTAAAGCCAATCTGTGAAAAAAAAGCTTGAATACATGAGGCGTTGAACTGCCATACTATTCTACTCTACCTTTAAGAGTGAACTAAAAAATATTTACAGTATTTTGCAAACCGGTGAGATAATAATCCTTCTTAATCGCATAATCAAGATTCCGGAAATTGCTATTTCTGGGTAATTAAACGATATACTGGTACTAAGCAAAAGTGACTTATTTCATTTAGAGAAAACAAAATTATGAATAAATTGGTAGCTACTAAAAGAAATCTTGTTTGTGCTCGATTTCACTCTAGCAAAAACTGTTTTTGTCGGTACATTGTCTGAGATTTTATTGACAGATACAATAACAGTAGTACTCAGTATGACAATAGTGTACGACGAATAGCTTTCGCATTGTTCTCTTGGAAGTGTACGGCGAATAGTTGTTTTTTCGGTGTTCATACCATGTCTTGAATACTTAATACCCCATCCTTCATGAGTGTGCGGTATGTACAGGGCCATCTGTACCGAGGGTCACCCTATTCATTTATCGGTACGGATATTCCTTACGCGAACCTATTTTTGAATATGTTAACTAATTATTTTGCAACATTTGAACCATAATTTGTGCGAATATTTTAGCGCAGTAATTGAATTACTACGAGTCAGAAAGTTACGATGCCTGTATGGAATAAGAGGTGCCAAATGAGGGTTCCTAGACAATCCTATACAATCCACAGTCAGTTGTCTATCCGTACACTACAGGACCGTGACCTGCCGTTGATACTGTAACCAAAAAGAGGATGGGGAAGTCGACATCAATTATTAAGTTTCTTGCGCGGGAGAGAACAAAGGGAATGCTAAATTCCGGCGCAGTAGATTGACTACGCATCAATCACTGCCAAACTAAGACTACATGAACATGGTGCGTACCTCTTGACAAACGACAAACATCACGATAATTGTTCATATGTTATTCCTGCAAAGTAATTGCATTTGTCATTTTGTACTAAAATATTGCCTTTAATATCATAAAAATATCAAAACGCGTGATGAAATTAAAATTATGATATGCATGTACATGTAGCTGCAATTTGACCCTCTTGCGTTACAATATTACAATATGTCAATTATTAAGTCAACAAACCGGGCACGGTAGCCGATTGGTTAGAGCGCACACCATGTAACCGGGAGGTCGTGGGTTCGACACAAAAACACTAAAATTGTTCTTGGTTCTCTGCACGTAAGGGAGTTCTCTGGAGTGGTAGGTCCAGTGTCAGGATGACAGGGTGTGGTACCATGTCACTTGTTTACGATGTGATGTACATGTACTATGTCTCAAGTAGACATAGGATCCAAATGACTGAAATAATGTCGGTAGGACGATAATTCTTCAGTGAAAGAAATAATTTCAAGAGGTTGAACTTTTATGTGTAAGCACAAGTTATCGTTAATATTTTAAATTCTATGAAATCTATCGCAAGCGACACGAAACGGGGCCCTGCGATTAATCCATAGAATTAAAGATATAAACGATAACATATTTACAGTTTGTCACGTACTCCATACAGCTTTGCCTTTAATACCTCATTACGGGCCCGCCTTCCGTTTGTTTGACAGTTCCACGTGATGGTTTAAGTAAGGTTTAGAGTCAGTTTCGCTATGTATGTTTATATTTTTGAGCTAGCAAATCATGACGTAAAGCAGTTGCCGCCGCAACAAGCTCCGCCATAATCCGATTTGGTCACGTAGTCAAGTAGTCAGTGTCGCTGGGAATTTTATGATTTTTGAGCTAGCAAAACATGACGTAATGCAGTCGCCGCCGCAACTAGCTCCGCTCAAAATCCTCTTTGGTCACGTAGGCACCATACACACTCCACATCAAGACATCACATTCATTTTATACAAAATATTTTCAAATTTTAAACGGAATTCAAGCATTTCGTTGGACGTTTATGAAGGACGATCTGTAATAGAACAAAGAAAAAACACATTGTACAAGTGTTCGATTTGATTATCTAGAATCACCAAAACCTACCCAAAGTTTATAATAAAATAATAATAAATACATGTAACGCGGAGCTCGATTTTCCTTTTATCCATGAAAGGTTGGGCAGATTTTGGCATTTTTCTCTATTTACGTTTTTATTTTATAATATTTCTATCGCCATCACTCTATTATTATTATTATTATTATACATTACATACACATAATGTTTAGTAAAGATCAGTAATGAATTTGATTGCTTCAAATATACAAATAAAATTGGCAGTGATAGAGTAATAATACCCACGATTTGTCGCTTATTTTGGAAAATATATGCATGTTTTTTTAACCATACATGTATTTGTTATTTTTTTGTTGTTTGTGTTTGTTGTTTTGTTTGTTTGTTTTTACTCTTTTACACACAATTATTGAAATATTTAAATATATGACGTATACATTTTTTTCATCTCAAAGGATGATACATGAAAATAAATGAAGCAAATAAGACTCCCATAAAAAGTATACATGCACTAACAAATGAACTATTTCTAATTGTTCGTCATACGTTGTCTGACATTTTAATTGCTCATTTTATCTAAACATAGAGTAAACACTAACGCAGTATATAAATATTATTTAGTTATCCAACCGTGCATTGTTGGAAATGTTACCAGATTACGACTAGGCCACTATCTGCGCAATGAAATCATGTTTTGTTTCTTTGAAACATTCATGAATGTTACTTAAGTCACGACATGTTCATGTTTTAAAGGTGTAATTTTTAGCTAATTTATTATCAACACGTGCATCTATCTGTCATGTTTGTTTACATTTATTTATATGCTGACATCGGCTGTAATCTCTGCTTGTAAAAAAAAAAATTCCCTTGCAGTGTTTGTGATGGCAACAAACACGCGCCTCACAAAACAAAATGACGTAAATGTGACGTGCACCGGCGACGCCTGGATATGTATGGATTCCCCGCAGTGTCTTGACGTCGTCAGTTTGTGTGATGGCGTCGCAGATTGTGCTGACGGCAGCGATGAAAGTCGAAAGATATGTGAAGGTGAACCAAGTACATCTAGAATATATGTATAAATATTTATGTTTATATGAACTTGTCTATGATATGTTAAATGTACAAATGCCAAATAAATAAAGAAAGAAATAAATAAATACTAATTTACTTCTGTAATTATTACGCTTATATATGATAATACAAGTCTAACCTTCTTTACTTGATGACACCCGTTTCGTTTTTATCGGGGGCGGAGGGCGGGAGCAAACGTCTGTAACACTGGCGAAAATCATCGTCGAATATCCCCGGCTGACTTATTCCGTTACACTACATGGCATCATGCGGCCTATAGATGATCTGTCGATCGGCTGTGGGTATTCGACGATGGGTGAAAATAGGTCCTACCATAATTTTCCTCCCTTATATAGGATGTGAGGAATATAAAGCGTTTTGCGCCCGGATGCTAGTTTAGGGTCGGAACAAAAGAATAGGGTCGTTCGGATTAGTGGAAACAAGTAACTTTTTTTATTGCGCCTAACTTAGAACTTAGATCCCTAATTTATTAAAATAATGAAGATGACACTATTGAATAAAATAATAAGATGTTGTATTTATCATTATTGCTGATGATGATGACAATAGCGATAAAAAGCAGAGACGACAAAGAATAATATATTGCGTTTTATTTCAGATGTCAAAGGAAAATTGGATGAGAACCTAAAAACAGCAAATATCACAACTACGGCTTCAACATCTTTTGCTCAAAGAAATGACAGCGCAAATATAACAGACACTAATGAACACGTCGAAGCCAGAATGCTGCCTTTTAATACAACATCCGAACATGAAAATGAAACTAATGCTGCGTTCATTATAAACTCTACTGTAAACTCGGCAAGCTATCAATCAGCCTTCGCAGAAAACGAGACTCTGACAACAAACTCACCAGATATAAATGCCCTTTCCATATTGAAAGATTACTTAAAGCAGGCCATGCTTAACATCTCAGAAGCTATTTCGTTTAATGGAAATGTTTCTGAACAAGTCACAAATGTAAATCAATCATCAAATCTTAGCGAAACTAGTCAGCAAGGACACTATGGTGCCGATTTAACCAACATGACAAATGATTTTCTTAACGGTGAAAACAAAAGTATCCATATAAATTTTACAGACATTGATAGATACAGTGCAAATGGTGAACCTTCGGTAGATTTGATATTGTCAAGGAATACACCGATCAATGCTGATGACAGTGGTCTGAAAGCCGAATCGTCTCATTCCTCTCTTCCCTATCAGCTGACATCGAAATTGCACTTTGGATCAGCACAAAGTCAGATAAACATATACAATCTTGATTTTCCGACAACAGCCTTTCCCGTTATCTCACATTCACCAGATGTTCCAGAAAGAAATGATTCGAAAATTAATCCAAGCATGAAATATAACAAAGATTTCGATATTCTATCAGGACGTTTTACACAGCATATGTTGCCCAATACTCGAACAAAGTCTGAAAGAGTTCCAAGATTTGGTCTTCAAAATGATGCAATTAATGAAATCCCGTCAGAAGGAAATAGTGTGCTTGCTAAAATGAAGATTTTTGGACTTCCTCTTCCTGATTTACCTGTAAATGACAGGCGTTCATTTACCGGTATACAAAATATTGAGCCGAATCTTAAACAGCGTTTCAACATAAACAATGTTTTAAGATGGACTCAAAACAAGACGACTGCCGACAAACAGTCAACAACTAATGAAGATGAAACTAATTCTGAGCAGACCAAAAATTTGACAGAGAGCAGAAGCCTTAGGGAGTTTTTCATGAAGGGAGTCAGAAGGAATCCTGTTGAAAAAACACATGTAGGACGTGAGTTACCCTCAAATATGCAAATGACAGACGTTAACACTGGAATACTTTCTGAACTTTTCACATCAAAACTAAACCCGGTTTTCCAGTTACAAACCAATGTTTCTGATAGTATCAAAAGTCGGTTTGCAAAACGGTTGACATCAAGGCCTACTGTGAGAAAATCAAATAAAAAATCTGATCAATCAAATCAAATAAATGATCCAGGCATCGAATGGTTACTTTCCAAACAAGCTCCTTCTGGGCGTTTTATGACGACACTATCACATCAACCAATTCCAGGTGCTAGGAAACCGTCTTTAAGCTTACCGGCAATTCCTGTCAAGGAACAAGTGATACCTTTTCGTGGATATGTCATACCGAAAAGAACTCTACAAGGACATTTCCGACAGACTATTTCATCTGGCATCGGACATAACTACTGGGGTGATGTTTCAAATTCGACTAACAGAATTGGTCCAATTCATTTACCGGCTAAAAAACTCCCACAAAATGTTGAAAGTCTTATCCATCAGATATTTTCAGTTGGCGAAAAACAAACGGCTCGAAAATCCTGGCCCCTGCCAAAGCAAACAAGACAGCAAACATATTTAAGTGGGGATCTTGGAAGAGGATCCAAAAATTCTAGTGAAAGCACTCGTCCAAACGTGCGGTTACAGTCAAAACCACACGGATTGCGTGGAAATAAAACCCGGTCCTTTGCCAATGCATTGTCCGAATCATCACGAGGGCATACTACATTTATGTTTCCCATGATAAAACCCGTTGCACAAACTGGAGAACATGTAAATATAAGTCAGTCTTACCAAAGTGATGGAGTCCAAAGTAATTTTTATCCATGGATTAACGTTGAAGAGACGCACAAAATAAATCGGACGTCCTTTCATTTGCCTGGGATGGTAACAAAGTTTGATGGAAAAAGGAACAACACAACCAAAGACAGCATTTCTCGAAAGTTGCAGCCATGCATGGTTATTGGTCGCTCTAATGGTTAGTTTAATACCAGTATGCCTACTTTACAAAAGAAACCAAAATAAAATTTAAAATTAGAATATCCCATGAATTACATTAATACAATATTCAATAATTAGATAATGGTCTCTAAAATAAAATCTACAAGTGTTAGACAGGTACAGCTTCACATAGTAAAATATACTAGATTTGATCGATGTCAAATACTGCATTCGGAACACATATCAAAAATGGTCAGTCAGAATTGTGCATTTTAACACCAGTTTCACCACAATTCATGTTTCAGATTTGCTGACCCATCCAGAGAATAATAATCAGTTTACATGTACAAATGAAGTTACTTTATTCTTTGCCCACGTTATAGACAAAATGCCATTATTTCATTCCAGCTTTTTGTCGCCGCAATGACCGAGGGTACTTCATGAATCCCTATAACTGTGAGAAGTACCTGGTGTGCGAGTGGGGCTTTCTGCACGTGTGTCGCTGTCCCTTGCACACCCGATGGGACCACCAAGTCCTAGCCTGTGTCTGGAAGTATCTGTCACCACCATGTTCACCTACTTCTAAACCGTCATCAAATGCCACATCAGATTCGTCAGCTGTATCACATTTTTTGGTTAACAATAGCAGTTTACAGATGACGCCAAATGGTGATATTCTTACACTTGACTTTTTTAAGAATGCCGTGCCTTCTACCACTCCACCAAGATCTCGGACACAACCCACAACAACGTCACCGATGTGGATGAAAACATTCAATACAAACGAGGATACTTTTGTAGCTTTGACTTCTCCACGCAATTTAACCTCATTAAATGGTACAACGGAATCTCCTTTCGCTGCTGGACTCCTAAGTGTCCTGACAAAGTCACACCGATAGCACATGACTATGATAATTATCCATATTACATATACTTTTAACGTGACCGGTATGTACATTTGTATTGATCTGGGAAACAAATCCTCGGGGTTAGTGGTATCAAGACACCTCATACAACAAAAATGTACACGTTCAAATTTTTTTTTAACTCTTTGACTCGTACTTAATAAGAAATAGAATGAATTAGAGAGCATTTATTTCGCTTTTAATCCCCCCTTCTCATTCTCCAAATTGGTAATATATTCTGTATATTTCCAGTGCATCATTTGTTCTGCTTCTAACAACAATAAGCATTTTAGGTATTTCATGCAACAGCATACATCTAATTGGCTATCAACAGTGAATATCGATCCAATCCACGGCACCGGTTGTAATGTTTCCATTTTGAAAGTGAAATTCATTTATTGAGCAGTAGGTTTGTTAACTTACAAATAATTATCAGTTTCTAATATAATCATAATAAAAATACTTACCGAAATGAATTCTAAAAATTGGTTCAAAAATGATAGTTTTTGTTGTATGCTTCGCGACAACTTTTCATATACTTAGTATAAAATTAAAAAGTAGTTTAAGACATCATCTCTCTCCTATTTATTTTTCATTTTATTGGTAAATATACAAAACAGCACCGTTTTAGGACATCTATGTTCTCGTATATGTGCCTGTATGTTGAGGATCAGCTATGGTTTTGGTATGAATTTAATCTGTGACATATGTGTCAACGATCCATATATTTGTATATATGAACTAATCTGGTACTCAACTGGATAAGTTTATATAATAAATGGTTCCCGTTTTAAGGAGAATATCCTTGACGAACTTTCCATGTTTTTAGAATCGTTAACTATTTATCATTTTCATCTACTTTGTCCATCCTTGCGTATGCACCACTTGATCAGTATTGTCTTTGACCATTTTTAAAACAATCTGCACATTGTTAGCCATATTAGACTTTTGGCCTTATCGGAGAAGGATGAAGATCTTAAATGTTCAACCATGCATGCTTTTGCATAATTAGCCCATCCAATGCATCTTATTCAAATTACCAATGTGTCGCAATATGTATCGGGTCATTTTATCTAAGATTATGACAAGTACACAATGCATTTCTTCTGAACAAGTTATTTCATTAACAAGGGCTCAAAACTGCATTGGATGAATCCTTTCTTACCTAATAGTAACATGTGTTTTTAATGCCCCAATCGAGCTTGACAACAGCCGAGACCGGCTACTTTCTGTTTCTTTTGCAATGAATAAAAGGTAAGCGCTCATTAGTCAATATATTTAAATTGAATTTTGTGTAAGCAGGTATGACTTCTCTGTCACAGGGGCTCGAAGTTGCATTTGGCGAATCATTTCGTAGTTAATGGTAGCATAAAAATAGGAAGGGAGGGCACTATTTTCGGCTATGTTATGAATATCGCATTTTCGGCAAATAACGATCAATAAAATGGTTCATATGCATTTGAAATGAATAGATATATAGAATCGTGTCGTTTCCCGTGTTGTTTTTACTCTTATAAATGACTAACAAGTGCTTTTTTTAATGTCCCAATCGAGCTTGACAACAGCCTGGACCGGCTACTTCCGGTTTCTTTTCTAATGAATAAAATGTAAGCGCTTATTGGTCAATATATTTAAATCAAATACTGTGTAAGCAGGTATGACTTCCCTGTACCTTCTTGTCCGACAATGATTACATTGTGCCCATTTTCGATCGCGTTGTTTATGCTATTCTTGACCTCTGTAACTTAATGAAGTTTTCCCGGGAAATGTCAGTTTCGTTTACATTTTGACTGACCAATATAAACTTACCTTTATATTCACTTCTAAAGAAACCGGAAATAGGTTTCCCCTGGCTCATGTCAAGCTCGATTGGAACAATAAATTAACGATATTATCGTTACAAGAGAAAAACTACCTCATTTACGTTTAGGAATTTCTGAATGTATTCATTTAAAACACAACTTGGTCCATTTCCAATGCTGAATTTCGTTATAAACGCGTTTTTCCGAATTTGGTCTCAAAACAGTGTCCCCACTTCCTATTTTTAATGTTACCACTAAGTACGAAATGATTCGCCCCATGCAACTTCGAGTCCCTATGTTCCCTGTACCTGCTTGTCCGACAATAATCACATTGTGCCCATTGTCAATCGCATTGTTTATGTTTTTCTTGACCTCCGCAACTGATTGAAGTTTTACCGAAAAATGTCACTTTCGTTTTCATTTGATTGACCAAATAAAACTTACCTTTTTATTCACTACGAAAGAAACCGGAAATAGCCTTCCCCGGCTGTTGTCAAGCTCGAATGGAATAATAAATCACGATATTATCGTTGTAAGAAAAACTACCTCAATTACGTTTAGGATTTTCTTAGTTTATGTATTTTAAATAAAAACATGGTCCATTTTGTTAAAAACGCGTTTTTCCAAATTTGGTCTCAAAACAGCGTCTTCCCTTCTTTTTTTAATGTTACCAATAGGTATGAAATGATTCGCCCCATGCAACTTCGAGCCCTTGTGTTCAAATATATCAGGCTATCATGTATTTCTTAATCCAGTTGTTGTATTGACCCTTTTGCATTTACTGTTAGTTCGATATAATATATACATTTAATTGTATACATATAAATACAAATATGATTAAAATGAGTATCATGCAAAAACGAAGTGTTTTGTTAGCATGTGACACATTCAACGAGGTACAATATATTGTGGTAAGGAAAGAATAAGCAAAGACGATTTATAAGAAAACTTAACTATTTCCCCTAAAATTTCCGGTTTTTTTTTAACAAATAAACAGAAATAGTGTAAAAACTACATATTCAAGCATGCCCAGGTAGAATCTCCCACACCTCACAACTGAAAACCAAACGAAATTTAGTTACAGGCCTACTTGATCGTTGATGCCAAACTCCGCCGCAGTAATTGCCTCCCCTTGCAGTTGTCGATAACCACTGCCACCAGAAGTAGATTTCGGCTGATACAGGCTGGATTTACTTTTATCACTTATGACTAGTTTTGAATATATCATATCAGTTTCGTTATATTTCACGAAAATAGCATGCATGATTTCCAGAAAAGCAAAAAGCAAATCATATATAACATTAATTTATAAAACTATAAATGTTCGTCACATGGTTTCAACTATCATCACGTGATTTGTGTGGTGGCAGTGATTAAAGTAGCGTAGCGTGACGTAACCGGTACGCGGAGTTTGCGTTGATGCCAGTATTTATAATTTCTGGGAGTGTTATATGACGCCATTTGAACATCGAGGATTTGTAGTGTATATTCCAGGGTTGATCGTGTTTGACAGTAGGATGGTGTTCCCTCATATCGCGGTACTAACGACATGAACGGGAATAAAATATCAGTGAAGTCTTATCTGAAATTTATTTCTGTATGTCACTGTTATTCCACCTTTATACCATAATGTGAAAGCAATTTATTTTATTCGGCCTTTCTAATAACGTTTTAAAACATGTTATTGTTCGCCTTGTTTGTCCTACATAAAAAATCCCATGATTCTCTGGTATCGCGGTATTTCTTGAAAAAAGACCACTGTCTCCACCTACAGATGTCGCTACATGATTAAAACAATCATCATTCATAAAACATTACAGCATACGAAGATCTAGCATTTGTTGAGTCTTTCAATTCATTATTTATGCTATAAAAAGGTTTTTAGCGGACATGGGGTGATACGCATAAGCGTAATGATTGAAAGTCGGAAGACTGCAAGAAATATACATTTTTTTCTTACCATTTACGGAGACATATTACTTTTTGTTTATTTCAATTAAAATCGTAGCTTCCTGTTTACAAAATAGTGTCACTAGGTGGCGATCGGAAAAGTATTTCCTAACAAAATGACAATACCGTGATACCAGAGAACCCGCGATACCGCCGGAAACCACCCTACTATGGAGAACAACGGAAATGGTTACCATGCAGAGTCAAAATGAGACTTTCACTGCGCCTCGGACAGGATTGTACATGTTCTTGACATCTGATTTAACCTTTGAGCAACTACAGTGGCAACTCAAGATATTCAAGATGGTGTTCATGGTGAGGCATACGATGAAAAAAAAAATATGGAGATGGTTTCGAATGGTCAGAGCATAGATCTTTGACTTATTAAATATACATCCAGACACGACACTTATACACCAAATCTTAACGTGTAGTGTTTGACAGTTTCATGATATCTATTATATAAATTAACCAAGAAGTGGTTAAATATTTAATTACGTCAGGTACACAGAAGTGCCCAAGAAAATGTTTGGAAATGTGATAGCCTACACTGACTATTTTGACGTTTTAATAAACAGTATCATTTTTAAGGCTATTATGATTATTCCATACTACACATTAATCTGAGCTGTAGCCATAAAGACATGGAATCACAAAGTATGCCTATCGGTCAGACTAGAACTAAAGATATATGAGTAGCTATATACAACTGATAACGTTCTACACGCTCGACATTCACAAACAACATATTTTCATATATACCTTGCAGTACAATGTTATTTGAACTGTGCACACATGACCTTGAACCACCTTTTCGTTTTGTACATGCTGAAACACCTCGTGTACAATGAAATATAGCATAATTTGACATTTGTATTCATGTTCGCTACCTGTTAGGTAGACGACGACAATATTTTGTTCGTCGAGCAATTATCTGTGCTGGAAATATACCGCCATCTTGTTTGTTTAGAAATGGCTGCCAAAGTCAGGAATCTGTCATTGAACTATCAAAACAAAACACGATATTGCGTTTTAGCTTTGATGCTTTTATGTTTTTGAAGTATGAATGATTTGAAAATTTGGTACTTGAATACTTACCGTGTTTCTAATAGAAGGCATTGTCACGGATTTTCAGCAACTACAAAAAATGAGACCGATGGTGTCAAATTAATCTGTTGATATGGAGCACCTGCTTCTATCCTAAATTTACATCCAGTGGCTATGGCATGATGTATTCCCTTGTATTTGTAAAATAGTGTGAGTAGAATAATATGTAACTATCCTTCGAACTGTTCAACGCTGAAGAAGCGCACATAATGAATTCAGATTAAGATGACGGGAAGGTACATGAGAAGATCTGTTCCACTGGAAGTGTAAGTAAACATTTAATGTCAGATTCAGTATTGTATGATGGTGTAACAAGTTTTCGGGGTACTAACGAGATCGATCCATATTTGCATATCAAATATCATAAAAAAATTCATTTAATTAGAATAAAGGGGTGAAACAATAAATTTTGTCACTCCCTGTACACATTTGCGATCTTAAATTCATCTCGATCAAAACAGAGCAGCGTTCATTCCAATGTAGGTCAACGGTGATGACATAAAAAATTACTAACAAGTTTTCGGGGTATTTTCAAATTAAGCTCAACATACTCTGTTAGTTAAATTTGCATCAAAATTCCATTTCAGGGAGTTAATGCTGATACTATTTGATATTTATAGAGCCTTTATTTTGTCTGAGATGCTGATCTGATTTTTTTTTTCTGATTGGCATCCACGGTCGGAAAAAAGTTGCAACTTTATCCGGGAAAACTGCTGACCTTACACCCACCCCGTTCGACGATCATTTTTTTCATTTTAAACTTAATGACAATTACCATTGATGATGATTGAAACATTTCTACATATATTCATCACAAAACATATACTTTACACACCCCAAAAAGCCTCTCGCACAAGCTATTTTCCAACCCCTTAAAATTCATAGCAAATATCCGCCATTTTTATATTCAAATTAAGCCATCATGTGACTTATTATCCGGGTAATTGATAACATTTTGTTTGCTGTCAGCGCAAAATACTAAACCTGTAAGTTGTATTAACTTAAATAAAAACTATATATGGATTTTTGTTTGAAAATATGTCAATTAAAATAATTCAGATGAGTTTGATCTACAAAATAGCTATCCAAATACGAATTCAAGATTTTAATTAAATGGACGTGCATCTTAAACATTGTCCAGAAGTTACACAAGAAGTCAAATGATGTCTTAATTTGAATATTAGAGCATGGCTGACATTTGTTTTGATCATATGGGACAGCGAAAACAACTCGTCATAAAACGTTCTCACGCGCAAACGATGTAAAGGTAAAATATCCCGAAAACTTGTTATACCCCGAAAACTGGTAGTCAACCATATATTTTAGTATATCATCAATTGTTTTAAATTATTTAGAATTCATATGGCAGCTTATGTAACATGTCAGTTATAAGTCCCAATTAGGGGTTTGACAAACCAGAAAATAAAATTAATAACTTCAAGCTGAATAACATTATTTTTGATTGACACTTTGATGTAAGATAAAAAAGGATTTCAGCTTTACATGTGTTGTATTGTGATATTTCATCAGGGAAACAGATAATTGTGTATCTGAGTAAATACACTATTAAACTGAGGGGAAAGTCAATTATTTTTTTGTTTTATGAACTGAAAATCAGTTATAAAAATGGTTTACATTAAAAAAAATCAACCATACACATATCAGTATGCATACATTGCATTTCTCAGGCTTAAATGATGATTGTTTACTGTGACACTGGTCTTCACTTTTTAACACTGCACTTGACTAGTTAGACTGGTTATTAATTTTGTAGACGCTTATTTTCAAGTTAATATGAATTTTTGCAATATACTTTAGTTTACTTTAGTTTAGCTCCCTTGCTTGGCACTTAGCATGTAAGGGTAGTTCCAGGACTAGTTGGCTCGGTGTCAGGATAATGTGACTAAGTGTGGTATCATGTCACATGTCAAAAGTGTGATACTGCAGTGTGACAGCACTATATCTGTCTCAAGTTGACATTGTCTCCAAATGACTGAAATAATGTCAATGGATCGTTTAAACCAATAAACAAACCTACCTTTTAAGTCATTTCTTTTTTATATTGGAAAGAAGTCAAGTCGTCAGCTGAATTAATGTAAAAATGGCTTCATAAGGACAGAAAAAGCAAACAAAATCACAAAAAAATACCTCATCATTATAAAGCCAAAAATCTATCGTAATAGGGATTTCACATGGTTTTAAAAAATCTGGAGCCCTTGTTGAAGGATTGCTCAGATAAAACAGGAGTCCTTGTCCTAAACAGTGTACATGTAGTCAAGAGCTCCAATTATATACTCCAAATCAGGAATAAGACCGAGAGGTAGGTGCTAGGCTTACTTGCTTGTAAAAAAAAAAAATCTGAAAGTTTCTATTATCCTTCTTTGGTCATTACAGTTAACTTTTTAAAACTTGGGAATATTCTGTCAAACAGTAATTAGACCTGACACATGTCTGGTCACATCATCATCCATATTCTCAGATTTAGCATTAGTTGTTTTTATTCCAGTTTTCTTTTTTATTTTATTAATAGTTTTCTTTGTTCTTCAAATCAGAGTTACTTGATTGTACACTAATAATGATATGATGAATATTGCAATTCTGGTTTTAAAAGTAGGACTGAAACAGCCTGGTACAGTTAGCTTTTCTCCAGTATGTTATGTTGCAGTGTAGTATCCCAGGGTTCAGTTTTCTGTTCCAGTGCTAATCAAGACTCAAGTACAAATTCATGGTTGTAAAATTATCATTCTTCCTTCCTCACATTTACCAATACTCAAATTAGGAAATGAGCAAATAAATGTTAAGATTTTCCACTAGCCCTGCACTAATGTTCACTTGCCATGGTCAGCGGGCAAGTGGAATTTTAGTCCTACAAATTGTAAAGGCTGAAGGAATGACTGATTTTGATTGAACATATTTGATTCAGATATTTCTGTGGCAAAGTGGCTTTTGTTGATTCCAGTTAGAAATGAAAACCCTAATTTGGATGGTATCACTGAACTGATGATGCTTCTCAAATCTACAAGTTTGGAAGTACTTAGACATTGATGTGAAAAGTCATAAAATAAAACTTAGCAGTTTGCAGGCATTTACATGACCATGTGCCATATAAATTTTTAAAAACTTACAATGTGCAAAAACACCTAGAGCTCTTAACCATACCAAGAACATGTACTGAGTACTGCATGGGATCTGCACCATATCAAGCCTGTTTAAAAGTGGTTTGAGTTGTGTTATATTGTGTGTTTTTAACTGTTTTTTTAAGTTAAAAAATATAGGGAAAGTTACTTTAAAACACAGAGGTGATTTTTTTTCTAACTAGCCTCATTATGGTTTTGTTCCAAGGCTTCATACAATTTTTAATAGAAAAATATACCAACATCATACCAAGTCAAGTCAGCCAACATCTGTTATGATTTTAGACAGTTGAAATCAGCTATTAATGCAGCTTTAATTGAAATGGAACATTCATGCAATATTTTGTTAATTTTAGATCCCAATATTCTCAAATAATGGTATCATTAAGAGTCCTATAGATCTACTATATTTTTTCAGAAAGGAATTAAGATGTATAAATGTCATGTATGATATTATCAAAAGTTTTGAATCCTTCCACAACCTCAACACAGAGACACATAGCTTTGAATTGACAGATTGGTTACATCAGAATTTTCTGTCAGTGGATACCTTTAAGATGTGATAGATGTCAATATTTCTATAGGTTTATGGTCCAAATTTATTTTTTAGAGCATAACTTAACCATTCTTTATAGCAGTTATTTGGCATTTTTTTGGGCTGTTGTCATAAGATATCAATATGCATGAGACTTGGTCTGAAAAAAAAAAGGCTGCATAATCCATATTATATATTACTCCAGGTAAATGTTAACAGTTAATATAGAAGATACATTAAAATTAACTGTGGTCTGATTAAGAACAGTCTTACTATTAGAATACACTCAACTGTTGAATTCATAGAAAAAACTGATTAATAATTTGATATAGGGCAGTGGTCATATTTCTACACACAAACAAGCAAACCAACAAACAATCTAGTATTGAAATTATTTTTTTTTTTTTAAAAAATCCATGAATGACATGATTTCCATATAAACTTTGATATACCTAAACCCATGACACATCAGCCAAAATGCATTAACCATTGGTTTCTAAGTGTTTTTTCACCCAAAAGATTTTTCAACAATCAGATTTAAATATAAGGATGACCTAGTAATTCTACTATAGAAAAGTCAGTTTGTTTTATTGGCAAATGTATATTGTATCTGTATGCAGACAAAACATATCAAAATATTTATTTGACTTGAGGAAAGATCAAACAATTGTCATTGAAGTGAAACCCACCTGATATATCAGACCTGTTCCTGGAATTTTCTGACTGCATAATTTCAGTCTTGTGATACAGATAACTTTTTTTTAGCTCACCTGAGCACAAAGTGCTCAAGGTGAGCTTTTGTGATCGCCCTTCGTCCGGCGTCCGTCGTCGTGCGTCGTCCGTCGTGCGTCGTCCGTCGTCAACAATTTGCTTTAAACGACATCTCCTCTGAAACCGCTGGACAGAATTTAATGAAACTTGGCAGGAATGTTCCTTGGGTGAGGCTCTACAAAAGTTGCTAAAATAAAGTTGATCCATGAAGAACTCTGGTTGCCATGGCAACAAAAAGAAAAATAATTTGAAAACTTTAAAAATCATCTCCTTCAAAACTACTGGCCAGATTTCAAAATAATTTGGTACAGATGTTCCTTGGGTCAACCTCTACCAAAGTTGCTAAAATTATTCCGATCCGTAAAATAACATGGCGGCCAGGGGCGGGGCTTATTTGCCTTATATGTATATAGAGAAACCTTTAAACAACATCTCCTCTGAAACCACTGGACAGAATTTGATTAAACTTGGCAGGGATGATCCTTGGGTCAACCTTCACAAAAGTTGCTAAAATAAACTTGATCCATGTAGAACTCTGGTTGCCATGGCAACAAAAAGAAAAAAAAATGAAAACTTTAAAAATCATCTCCTTCAAAACTACTGGCCAGATTTCAAAATAATTTGGTACAGATGTTCCTTGGGTCAACCTCTACCAAAGTTGCTAAAATTATTCCGATCAGTAAAAAAACATGGCCGCCAGGGGCGGGGCTTATTTGCCTTATATGTATATAGAGAAACCTTTAAACAACATCTCCTCTGAAACCACTGGACAGAATTTGATTAAACTTGGCAGGGATGATCCTTGGGTCAACCTTCACGAAAGTTGCTAAAATAAAGTTGATCCATGTAGAACTCTGGTTGCCATGGCAACAAAAAGAAAAAAAAATGAAAACTTTAAAAATCATCTTCTTCAAAACTACTGGCCAGATTTTAAAATAAATTGGTACAGATGTTCCTTGGGTCAACCTCTACCAAAGTTGCTAAAATTATTCCGATCCGGAAAAAAACATGGCGGCCAGGGGCGGGGCTTATTTGCCTTATATGTATATAGAGAAACCTTTAAACAACATCTCCTCTAAAACCACTGGACAGAATTTGATTAAACTTGACAGGAATGAGCCTTGGGTCAACCTTCACAAAAGTTCCTTAAATAAACTTGATCCATATAGAACTCTGGTTGCCATGGCTACAAAAAGAAAAAAAATATGAAAACTTTAAAAATCATCTTCTTCAAAACTACTGGCCAGATTTTAAAATAAATTTGAACAGATGTTCCTTGGGTCAACCTATTTATCTCAGGTGAGCGATTTAGGGCCATCATGGGCCTCTTGTTTTAATATTTACCAGGTCCTTATCAACTTAAAGGTGTCCTCTGGGTCAGATATTTGGACAAAAGCATACAAAATTCCCCAAATTTTAATATAAGATTTATTGTTCAAAGTAACTTAGAACATTTTTTATGACAGAAAAAAAAAAAACAATTACGCAAAAAATATATCCAAATATATTTCTTGAAGAGACCAGCATATAATTTTAATTCATCAAATGTTTTTAAAAGAATTTTATATTCTTATATACACTTCATTTCTATGCAAATACAATTATGTCCTGGTTAAAATTTCTATCTGACTGATCTGGATATATTAGTTGTATTAAACACAATATTGCATCCTGTTAGAAAGCAAAACAGTAGGTTGTTTCTCAGAAATTATCTTTGGTGAAAGGTCAGTATAATATATATAGAGTCATATAGAGTGAGATAGGAAGATAAATCAGGAAATAAAAGCTATTTTCTTGGGGCTGTAGTATCATTATCAAAAAAAAAAAAGATACAGTAGAAATTTGTGGCCTCAGGACAAGGGATGCCCTCATTTTACTGCATTTTCACGAAGTCAAGAGCCATGATTTTACCATGATTCATCATCATCATCATCAGCAGCCATTTAACATACTGTTTCCATGTTTCTTGGTTTCATATTGCCCTGTGGCTGTCTTCCACTGGTCTCTAGACCTGTCAAGGGCTAGAGCTGGACTGAGACTTAGCTGTTTTTTGAGGTCTTCTTTGATGGATATTTCCCAGGTCTTTTTTGGTTGCCCATGGCCACGTGGACAATGATTTTCAGAACAAAGACTCATTATGGGCATCTTCCCGTGCTTGTGTACATTCCTGTAAATGTTAAAGATATAGTATTCTAGAAATGTGTGACACAAAATTTTGTGATTAACAGAAGGAAGAACATATAAGGCGACCAAGGGCAAATCTAAATGCCCCTCCCTTTTCAAAGTGTGGGCATAAAAAATCTGAGAAGTAATTTTTCATGAATGTCATTTTAGTGATTTGTAATATAGAGGAAAATAGTAGCATTCTGTATATTTGTAATACAAGTCCTTGTTGAAGAATACAAATCTGTTTTGTTTTTATTGTTGTCTTTTCAGTGTATTGGTTTTTCCTCATATTTTGACAGCTCTTGTAACATAATAGGAGAAGAGATCACGCTTCACACCACAGCTTGCAAGCATTTTGTGTTTATTTCAGTAATTAGTCACAATCATTACAGATAGTTACTTTATAGCGAGTATAAATATCAAGACAGGCCTTAGTATGGTGTTTATTATCTCAACACATGAATTTGTGAAAGGCTCAAACACTATACTGTTAACACACTTTCAGTAGCTACTAAGTTGTTAGGATAGAAAGAGGGTTTGAATCTCTGAAGAGTCAGTTTTGAGATTTTGACAAATAAAGGAAAAAAAAATAGAAAAAAAAGACATGGTGAAATATATTCTGATGCATATGTCAGTGTCAGCAACACAGTCTCACACACCATATAAGGGAGGTAACATTACAATAGTTCCTGATATTGGAATAAAATATTTGAGTTATGTCCCTTTAAAAAAATAAAAAAACAAAAACCTAAGTTGTTTCCCACAGTATTATAATTATGATAGATCAAGATTAAGGGTGCTGTCAGTCCATACCACTTGTATAGTATGCTTATTCTTCTGGAACTGCACTAAGGTGACCTCCTAGTGTAGATCAACATGCATTTTGAATATCAGGCAATCTTTGCACCTGAGTACATTTATCTAATTAAGTAATTATTTTACTCTACGTTCAATTGCACATTTTGTTTTAGTCACAGACTTTTTTGTTCTGTGGGTAAATCATGAACAGGGATCAAATAATGGCCAGGTCTCTTTTGTTTTGGGAAGGTTGTTAAAATCAATAACATAAATGACTATTCTGATCTTTGTTAAACAGGATAAAAGAAACAGTGGCATTGAGGTTAGCCATGTAAACAATGAGTTGTTTACTTCATCAAATGTCAATGCCTAGGCCTTGCAATAGATAAATAGTTTCTTTTTGAGTATTGGCAAACACTAATTTGCTGAGTGGAGCGTGAGTGTGAGTTTACAGAGCATTTGTTGACTACTCAGTTGTCATAGAAACCATGGACTCAAATGTCATTTGTATGGCATAATAATTGTGTTTACAGTGTTATCAAAATCCTTCTTTATTTCAAGGAATTATATGAGTATATTTAACCCTATTTAGTATCAATAATGGACAATACTGCATTAGAAATTATGTTAAATTGTATTGTCTAAGACTCTCGGTATGATTCCTGTCCATTTGTTTGAGATCTGAGTTAGCAGTTTTATGTCAGTTTTGTAGTTTGTTTGCTATTCACTGACATCTCCTGTATAATTTAGTTAAGTAAACCCCAAATTTAAAATTTAACTGATCTTAGTAGTATTCTGCAGTTTTGGAAAATGATAATTTATCTCTTCTAAAAGTTAAGTTTTGCTTTACATCTATTTTATATCATTCTCTATTCCTTTATATAACTTTACCCAAACTTCTTTTCTAACTGAAATAAAAATGATCCGCATCTTGGACAGTTTCCCACTCCTGTGTGACCTGGGTGTATTGAATATGATCATGATAACCCGCCACTTCAATATTCGCCATACCTTGATTGACAAGGAAATTAGACAGAAAACTCCTGATGGTTTAATCAAGGATACACTTGCTTATCTGACAGCGAAGCATAATGTTAAAAATAAATTATTTTTGTGCACGCAGCAGGCTAAGGTATATTTAAAATCAACCTGATTGATCCTATATCCTCTTCATTGGATAGCATTTTCTGGCAATTTACTAGAATAAATATGAATTTTGTTTTTATTTAATTTTTACCTCACCTGAGCACTATGTGCTCAAGTTGAGCTTTTGTGATCATCCAGCATCGTCCGTCGGCAACAATTTGCTTTAAACAACATCTCCTCTGACACCTTTGGACAAAACTTGGCAGGGATGATCCTTGGGTGAACCTCCAAAAAAGTTGCTAAAATAAACTTAATCCATGCAGAACTTTGGTTTCCATGGCAAAGGAAAGAAAACAATATGAAAACTTTAAAAATCATCTCCTTCAAAAATACTGGCCAGATATCAAAATGTTTTAGTACAGATGTTCCTTGGGTTATCCTATACTCAGGTGAGCAAACCAGGGCCTCTATGGCCCTCTTGTTGTTAATTATAAGACTGGAAAAGAAGTAAGGTAATTGAAACTTTCTGATTTACAATGTACCAAAAATGCCTTCATATACCATGTGATTAATGCATAAAATGCATAGGGGGTAGTAAAATATTAAAAGGCAATAGATGGAGAGAGGATTAAACTGAGTGGTTAATGACATGATTAATGAGAAACTGCATAACCGATCAGCAAAACTTTATGTTTATCTAAAGGCTGGCTTACAATATATTTGATATAAATCACTTTTCCAATCAATCAAAACACTTAACATATGAAATCTAATAATTCTGTGTATATTAAAAAATTAAAATTGAAGTTGTTCTTCTAACATGATTGTATGGAAGTTTCATGAATGACTTTTAAAGAATCAATTAATATGTAAAACACAATTATCAAATATCATGTGTTGGATTTTCATAGGTTAGTTTGTTTATTAGTTATTGTATTTCATTTAAGTTAATGTGTTTGAATTTAAGGTAATTATCAGAATTAGATTCTTACAAATACATGTACATGACAATCAGATGGTATAGGTAGATGAATCCTTTATGTAACCATACTCTTCAACTTGGAGGGAAAATTTCAATAGCATTGTATACAAGCACTGATACGAAAGGTTTATTTACAAAATGGTCATTGCGAAATTCCAATCAACACCATTTCTTTACTTGGATTTTTTACTTTGGTGTCAGTGTTTACAAAACCAACTTGTATTTCTTTTGAAGAATCTAAAATTAGACTTGTGGCCTCATAAAGCAATGTATGAAAATGTGTATACCAATCAATTCTGTCAGAACTGGCATTGAGAAGAACCGAAATCACTTGAACATGAAGACATGACTAGTACCTATGTTAGATTGTCAGTTGTCAGTGTAAACCTAACTCTACATACTACCTATGTTTGATTGTCACAGTCGTTAGATTGGCACCTGAAATTGTTAGCCCTGATCTTTGTGATAGGGTAAACATTGTACACGACCAATCAGAGATAGGTATATTTTTATGCTTGAAAAAAGGTCAATACGGAATCCATTGGTATTGTGGAGTATTTGAAGGTAAACTACTTGTGGGAATTTAATGATTGGACTTTATAGTGTTAATTTAGTCCAGTGTGCACTAGAAGTTGTTCAAATTGGACAAGTAGACTTTTAAACTGTAATTTAGGCATATGTCTAGTGGTACATATTACTTGAAAAGGAATACTTAAATGATCACTGGTGGAAAGATTTCGTGAACAGATTTGAGTTCACCTGTGTTTTGAAAGAACTAATGATCCTATGCTTGATTAGATTAGTGCCTCAGATTGAACACATTCACTGCCTGCTGGATTATAGTGAGCGTGACAGTGTTTCCATATGTAATCCTAAAAGAAAAGTTTCCATTATAGGTTGTGTAATTCCAATGTAGGCTTTTGAATGAGTTTTAAAAGCACTGAAGGTTTTCCTGATGTTTAGCCTTGGGAAAACTAGTCAGACCTATATTGATTGAAGTGTCTGAAAAGGATATTTGAGTTAACTTGGTGGAATAAACAGTCTGTGTCATTCCATAGAACGAAAGTGTTGTGAAGTCATTTGTATATAGATTTATGAAACAGTCCTATGGTTGGCTTCAGCTATGTGAATGACCTGTTATTGGGAATTTCAGTGTTTTATTTCTTGTTGTTAGACGGT
>CM037779.1:73486846-73536846 GCA_021229015.1 Solen grandis
AGTCATCATTCATATCAAATTTAATGAAGACTGGGACAAAAATGTAGGCCTCTAGAGTGTTCACAATATTTTTCTAAGATTTGACCTGGTGACCTAGTTTTTGACCTCATGTGACTCATTTTCGAACTCATCCAATATATCAATTAGACAAACATCCTGACCAAATCTATTGAAGATTGGGCTAAAACTGTGGCCTCTAGAGAGTTCACAAGGTTTTTCTTAGATTTGACCTGGTGACCTAGTTTTTCATCCCACATGACCAAATTTCAAACTCATGCAAGATATCATATAGACAAACATCCTGACCAAAATTTATGAAGATTGGGCCAAAACTGTGGCCTGTAGAGTGTTCACAAGGTTTTTCTAAGATTTGACCTGGTGACCTAGTTTTTGACCTCATGTGACTCATTTTCGAACTCATCCAATATATCAATTAGACAAACATCCTGACCAAATCTATTGAAGATTGGGCTAAAACTGTGGCCTCTAGAGTGTTCACAAGGTTTTTCTAAGATTTGACCTGGTGACCTAGTTTTTGACCCCACATTACCCATTTTCGAACCCATCCAAGATATCATGTAGACAAACACCCTAACCATTTTTTCATGAAGATTGGCTAAAACTGTTGCCTCTAGAGTGTTCTCAAGGTTTTTCTAAGATTTGACCTGGTGACCTAGTTTTTGACCCCACATGACCCAATTTCGAACTCATCCGAGATATCATGTAGACAAACATCCTGACCAGATTTCATGAAGATTGGGCCAAAGTTGTGGCCTGTAGAGTGTTCACAAGGTTTTTCTAAGATTTGACCTAGTGACCTAGCTTTTGACCCCACATGACTCAATTTCGAACTCATCCGAGATAACATGTAGACAAACATCCTGACCAAGTTTCATGAAGATTGGGCCAAAACTGTGGCCTCTAGAGTGTTCACAAGCAATTGTTGACGACGGATGACGAACGACGGACAAAAGGCGATCACAAAAGCTCACCCTGAGCACAAGTGCTCAGGTGAGCTAAAAACACAATATAGAATTTATGGTGGCTGATTTCTGCCATTTCGTGTTGTCGTGTCTTCGCCCCGAAAGGCGAATGGCGAAATAACGAAAACATGCCATATTGTCGTTATCTTGCCTGTCGCCTTTGGGGGCGAAGACACGACAACACGAAACATCTCAGGCGAAATAACGAAATTTTAACAGGCGAAAGGATGAAAAGTTTCTACTTTGAATGTATCGTGTCCGCGGGTCGAAACCTTTCGTGTTGGTGCCCTTTGTTTGTCGCGAAAGGCGAAATAACGACAATGTTGCAGATTTCGTGTTGTCGTCCTTTTGCCTCGAAAGGCGAAAGTCGAAATAACGAAAATGACAACGCTTCAGGTTTCACCTTCCGGTAGACATGCGCAGAACGTTTACACATATGCATACTTGCTGTAAATATCAACAATGCCAGGTGAAGATAGCTTTATTTCACTGCAGCAGAATATATACGCCGATAATATCCTTTTGAGTAATAAAATTGATGTTTTAATACACATTATATGTAGATGCTTACGTATAAGTATAAATTTATGTTTTTTTTTAAATCATTTAAGTTAATTGCCTGAACAAAAATTTTTTTCTTTTAATTCGGGCAGTCCTTTTTCATTTAAGATGTCGTCCATCATTCTTAGAAAGGGCCGCCTAAAAACAATACGGCATATGTGTAAACGTTCTGCGCATGTCTAACGGAAGGTAAAACCCGAAACGTACAGTCATTTTCGTTATTTCGACTTTCGTCTTTCGAGGCGAAAGGATGACAACACAAAATCTGCAACATTGTCGTTATTTCGCCTTTCGCGTTTCAGAGCAAAGACACGAAGACACGACAAACAAAGGGCACCAACACGAAAGGTTTCGACCCGCGGACACGAAACATTCAAAGGCGAAACTTTTCGTCCTTTCGCCAGTTAAAATTTCGTTATTTCGCCTGACATGTTTCATGTTGTCGTGTTTTCACCCCAAAAGGCGACAGGCGAAATAACGACAATATGGCATGTTTTCGTTATTTCGACTTTCGCCTTTCAGGGCGAAGACACGACAACACGAAATGGCAGAAATCAGCCACCATAAGAATTAGATAGAGCACACGCAGAAACAATTTCGGGAAAAAAAACAGAACTGAGAGGGCCAACAGATTATTTTAAACAAACCAATCTAGCTACTACCAAACACTGGAATCACAGTTAAAATAGTATCGTGCATTTTTAGATTCAATCCATGTGTTGGAATGTTCGCGAATGGACACACATACACACCTTAAATCAAATTTATAAGCAAAAACGGTAATGTGCCTTTGGACATTTACAAAAGCATATAAATATGGCCAAGACGTATATATACAAATACTAAATTTATATATACTCATATAATTTATATATTAAGTAAATATTATACATGTATATGAATTGTACAGTCAAAAGAATTACAAAAAAATAAAACGGTATAAATATCACAGTTATATTTCTATGATTACAAGAATTATATATTAAACTGAGATTTATACCATCTAAGTTAACTATTTATGAAGCTGCAATATTTAACAGTTCATGCTGTCTTAATTTCTGAGCATTACATACATACCTAAGTTACTAGTAGTTTTACGATTCTGGCATCTTAAAAACTTATAAAAAAATATGCAATATCACAATAACAGTTAACGCGAAGGCAACATGCCCATACCTATTTGATAATAGGTCATGTACAATCACGTATTACCAAAACCGGTATGAAAAAAGTTACAAATCAATATAATTTTTAATATAATGCAATTTAGATGTAAATTATAAATAAACTATGCTATTAAACGTAGATATCTTACGTTTTTCTTCCCTTTTCATTTGATTATTATTTCTTTCTAGAATACCTTACCGTTTTCTTTCTTTTCTTTTTTTCTATATACCTTATTTAAAGTTGGACCCTTATTAAATTAATTTGCCTCATCATTGAATTTAAGGAACTAATTTATGTGACCGGTATGGTTAAATGAAGATGTTGAGCATTAGTATCGTTGAGCTCTTGTCTATGTCTCAAGAAACAATACGACCACCAACTATAAAACATGATGAAACTGATATTTCAGTCTGATTTGGCTTTGCGTGACCGAACAATTAAGACAAGTACGTTGATTAGTATGAACACGTCTTATTTGTTTTGTATTGGAGAGAGTCCAAACAGGCCACTGTATAGCGATCGAAGCATTATATATATACATCATGATTTCGAGAAGAAACCCAGACAACAATAACAACAAAAGTGTAGTCTATGACTAGTGTGTTATTCGTCTACATTATGCCGTTTCTATATTTGATTTAGGGTGTTTTGTCAGCTTCTGCTCAGGTAAGCTTAAATTTTTAATATTGCACAACATTGTGAAGTGTCACTTAGCAGTGTCAGCAATTATCTGTTACAGTCAGTCTAAACTAAGACACTAGTATTTCACACAATGCTTTGAGTATATTCTATTCGTATCTTCTTTATTAAATGAAACTTTTTAAATACGTAAATATGATACAAAAACATGGTTCTTGTTATATAATATGATATCGTGGTTCTACCAAATCATTACCGAAACGAAGGCGTGATTACAAAGAACAAAATCGATGTCTCAAGTTATATCCACTGTATTAGTCAACACTACTTATTTTTAGATATCACGTCACCTGCGCAGTATATAAGCCGTGTTCAACTGACAGCACGTCGGAACTCCCCCATTTCTGGAAAGTCGTGATCGAGGTCTCTCTGGGCGGTGGGTTTCGTCCCACGCTGGAGAATAACTGAGGTCATGGTGGACTGGAAATGGATTTTGTCAATGGTGAAATAATACTAAACTGACCTAAATGCTTACTTCGACATCTCTCGGAATGTTCGTGTTCCGAGTACCGTTCCCGGTTCCAGGGTCTTGCCCACAGCGACCCCGCTAACACATCTCGTGCTAAGGGGTTGGGCGAGGTAGCCCAGGGACCACAGGCGGAACACTTTAGGGATTTGCTATATATAATGTCGGATCTCTATCGTGTGGTGCCTGCACGGTCCTGGGCGCGAGCAACACTGAGCTACGGGACGAACTTAGAACACGAATTTATTGAGAAGTCGAAATAAGGATTGGTTGGTCAGTTAGTATCACTTCACCATTGTTCAAAAACCATTTTCAGCTCGTTACTTTCGGCTTCGCTTTAAAATGGGAATACAATACTATTTCACGTCGGATTTGAATTGTTTTCAGGTTTGTGTAAGACAACCGTATATTCGATCTAGAACGCATAACCTTTATTTGCAAGCGATCGATCGAAAATCTGAGAATCGCGACTGTATTAGGGTTCGGTTCGGGGATACCCTCTTTTAAATTTGTATCCCGTATGTATATTCCTCGATGTGAATTCGGCATACCCGGATAACACACGATTCATGGCCCACTGAACGTAGAGTACCGACCATATACCTTTACTTGTTTATAGCCTATACATGTACAACCGTATATGTGTAGTGTTTGCTCCAATCAATATTATCACACGAGACCGATACACTAATATTGATTACATTTGGAGCTTGACGTTATTCAGAAAGATATCTCACATGTAAGAACGGTATTCAAAGTCCTTGTGGTTAAATTATACAGTATAGGTCGACTTGAACACATTGCTAATACAGGAAGAGAAACATATCTAATTGGATAAATTCACTTCTGAAACACACCAGTGTATTTGTTATATCAATTGTTTAAGTCCGTTTCTATTTTGGTATACTGTCGTGACAACCAGTACGTACAATTTAACAGACAGGACTACACATGCTCCGCATTTCAACAATATCAATAGTGCAATACCTGTGCTGGGGCGTGGCAGAGAGAATTAAAGAGGGAGAGAGAATTGCGGCATAGGGTGTGAAAGCGGTATAACAAAACATGGCAAACGACAACATATTTTGATTATATCTGTGCAAAATTGCAGGTTTCTATGGTGGCATACTTCTGCCAGCCACTTATCCACTTAGCTATGTCGAAACTTTTCTGAAAAATTGTCACATAGTCAGTTAGTATCTGGCAAGTAGAAAACTATCGTGTTATCCTCTTAGGTATCTTAACAGAACAAAACTGCCTGTTAGTGCCCACTACTGCCAGCCATATATTCACTTAAGATAACTGGATATCTCGCCTTTTTTCAAGTTAGTCAGTTAAATTATGTGGATAACAAGCATTTTTTATCATAACATAATTATCTGGAAAAAGACATGATATCCAGTTAAAATAAGTGAGTATTTGATTGGCAGTAGTGGGCACTAACAGACAGTTTAGTCCTGTTAAGATACCTAAGTAGATAACTTGAAAATTTGCTACTTGCCAGATACTAACTGAATATGTGACAATTTTTCAGAAAAGTTTCAACATAGCTAAGTTGATAAGTGGCTGGCAGAAATATGCCACCATAGGTTTCCACCAAACAACACCCAAAAGAAGAGTACGCGTGTATTACGTGTAAAACTTAACGTGCAGTCCTGAAGTCTTGTTGCGGCATAACACAACATACGACAAACGAAACTGTGCAATGCGTGTATTATTTGTATGATTATATTATGGTTCCCTGCCACACGTACAGACAGACACACAGACAATCGAGTGGGATAGAATCAGAGATACATAGAATATGTTGTCTATATGATGATTTCATACATAGATATCGCGAATTGTGACACTAGAACTTTTTATCTTGATTAAAAAGGTAGTTTTTAAAATTTTATCTTTCTCTTTGATAATTGTGACATTATGGACCGTTTCTCGGATGACTTTTTATTTTTATTTTTTTTTGTAAAAAATACATAAACACAGGGAGGGAGAAAAATGGGAAAGAAGAGACAAAGAGGGGAGAAATGATTCAGACTCGCAGACAGGACGGAGTGAGAGTCAGAAAAAATGGAAATACATGGAATGACAGACAAGATGGAGTGACAGACAGACAGAAAAAGGGAAATACATGGAAAGACAGACAAGATGGAGTGACAGACAGACAGAAAAAGGGAAATACATGGAATGAACAGAAAAGTGGAAAACATGACTGATGAAGATGGGGGGGGGAGGGATAGACGACATACGATGAATGAAAAATAAATAAGAGCATTTGGACCCACGGTTTCAGTGGATTTCTGATCAATAGCTATGTGTGTATTGATTCAAATGGAAGTATATATGAAGATCAATACACTTTACATACATGATTAACTGTTTGCATGATTTTTATGACAGGGTTAATCTCACTTTTATGTCAACTATACCCTTATCCCTTTCATGGTGTTTAAAGCCGTGTTAGTGACAAACAAAATATTGCAATACTTAGCAACCATGACTTTGAATTTGTATTCCGTTATACTGCTGTTGAACTAGATGTTGTTTATACTCTTAAAAAGGAATACACAATTCTGACTAAAAGGTGGGGTGAGGGTCTGCAGTGTGAATCAAAGCAAATTGTTACTTTAGACGGGACATTGATCTGTCGATCAAAACCAAGTCATTCTCCGAGCTTACTCTGTGTGGACTGTACGTATCCCTGTAATAAAACTAATTTATTGTGTATTCTCGTATTTGATTTACCAATGTTCTTTTAAAGACGGAGAGGGGAGAATGAGATGATAAGTTTGGGTGTGCAAACTCATTGTAAGCACATCTTTATCCTTATATTTTTATCATGTGAAGAATAAACCATTTCACCAGAAGATCGGCTTTACTCGCTATAATTCGCTGATTTTAATTAACCAGTCGGGAAGTGCACGCTGATTTACGTAGGTTTATGTCTCATTTCGGAGTGAAATGGTCTATTGCAATGGTCGATGGTTCTACGCGGGTGCTTTTGTGCACTGCGGATCCTCCAACCTCTAAATAGTCGCAACAACGGTAAACAACAACAAAAACAACCGTTTATTTTTTTTAAATTTATTTTTTAGACATTTAGGTCCATTTATAAAAAGCTATTGTAAATACTGATTTATATCAAACTGTAATTGGCTCAATAAAGGATACGTGTATTGAATATGAATTAAATATTTGGAGAGATATTTTAAAAAAAAAGTCTGAACCGTATAAAATTCACCTAATTCTTGACATCCTTTATATCAGAATGATAACCTATCATGATAATTATTGTTATTGTATGCTCACCAGTTTGTGATAGACGTTGATGTCAGGGATCAAAGTCTGTTGTTATCTGGATCCCCATAGTAAGTGACCCTGTATATGGTCAATGTAGACACGTACATGAGGATTTGAAAATGTCGCCATTTTGAATACACATAGTTATCCGAAATGAAAGCCGGACAAGTAGATCTGTCGGTATAAAACACGAAAGCCCCCGCCTGTAGTTCATTTCAATGCGGAAGGTTCTATTTGTCTGTGGAAAATGTGCTCAAGGGAAAAAATGAAAGCTGGACTTGATATTCATTATAGTACATCAGCTTAGTATAATTGACCATATGAAGAAATCACCTTCCATTGTTTAGAAAATTCTAGGTTAAATGGCATAGATGGAAAATGCGCAAAAATAAATAAATAAATAAATAAAACGAAAGGTAAACTCGGTCTGTAATAATGCTTATTTATCTTTCCTACTTATCGTCTACCAGATCCCCTTATCAATATTTTTTTTCTCATTCAAATATAATATTTCCCCGGATATTAAAATAATGTTTCAAAATAAAATGAAAAAAAATATAGGGTAAACTATTTTTTTTTTTTTTTGTAAATGCGAGTCTGTGACACATGCACGTATGTTCGTACATATGTATATGTGAATTCCTTTTATTTTGTTACTTACTGGTAGCTATTTTGTCAGGCAATTTTGAGCAATATATATTTTGTAAATCTGAAAAAAAAATTCATAAAATCTATAAATTTGTGAATAGGATTTCTGTTGGTTTATATATAATGTTAATTCAAGATGTTTTCAGGAAGAGCAGAACATCAGTAGTTTAGCCAGGACAGCATTAGATGAACGCATTGATTGTCAGACATTGACTTTTAAAGTTATATGTAATGACATATAGACAGCGGGTGAATAATTATCAGATAGGGAAGAATAATAACAACACTCTCAGTTTATACACTTAAGCTAACACTTTTATTTATAAGAAAGTTTTCATTCAATCACTTTTTCACACTAAAATACATGTACATGTATGTACTGGAATGAAACGTTTATAATTAAAAGCAAAATCACCTAATTTTGATATGGTTTCAATTTTTAAATAAGTAACACAAGTTGAACATCCAAAATGCTTCAGTAATAAATAACAACAATGCTGTTTTATCAAAGACTGTATCAGATCAGTAGTCACAAAATAAAGTTTTATTCTAAAAATAATGTGGAGATATACATACCATAATTGTAGCACATATACAATGAAATCAACATTTTATAGTGAAATTAAAGGAAATGAATGAACCTTTAATGAACATATGTTGTGTTACATTTTAATTTGCAAGAGATAAGATTCAAAATCACAAATGTTACTAAACATCAGTTGAAGGGAGATAACTGCAAATACTTGAAAATCCTTGCATATTTGTAATAACAATTGCATTACATGTTTCCTTCACAAAAGACTATATGAAAAGTTTCAGACTTATTTCAGATTCATTACAAACAAAACACACGCTTCATATATATTTATCACAGCCTACAGTATTATTTCACCTTATTTCCATATCTGAACATACCAATATTCTAACTATTCTCTAACAATCATGACCATTTCAATCATGATCTGCAGCTCCACATTTAGCAAATGTAAGCACACATAATTGAGTAAAATACTTTAAGGGACTCATGCATCCATAAATAGGTTTAAATTACTGCCAACTATTTTGGAAGTGAGAGTTGGGTTAAAATTTCAGAATTGTCAAGTTTCTTTGTCTATTTTTCTTTCCGACCATTATTTCTGTATCACTAAGATCAGATTTAGAAAGGAAAAAGGGATAGTTTTAAAAATTGCATAATTATGTATTCAGTGTCATGTACCAAGGTAAAAATGATGTTTGATTTTATATACTTGCATTATTTACTAATTACAATGTATTAAACCCTAATGCCATGGTAAAAGTTCATAATTTTTATGTATTTAAGAAATAAAGTACTGCAAATACTGAAGTAAGTTCCATAACTAAACTTACAATAGTAATATGTTACAGACAGTACGCATTTAAAGATTAAATAAACAATGAAACATTTTTTTTAAAAAAGGATGTAACAAATGTGTCTCTTATTCTCTGTCCTAATATTGTTTAGAAAAGTTCTGGTAAATAATTTACTCATTTCATAATAAAAAAGATGTTTTATTGTACTTAAGTCCTTTTTTGTTTTTCGGCTTTTCAAAATAAAAATAACTATCATAACAATAATAAGTTACAAATGATGGTGAAAATCATTAAAACTCTACCATCGTTGTTCTAATTTATATATACTTTTTTGTAAATTGTTTTTATGATTCTTTACATCAAACATTAGAGTCACAGAACCTTAAGTGTGGCTTCTGAAAACTTAACAATGCAAAACATTCAATATTGTGTGTACTATCCTCTATGCTTGACCACATGTGATGGGAAACATTGGCATTTCAGCAGATTAAAGACCACTTTATCATGATGTTCAAGATGATCTTGTTAAAGTCCCAGTATCTCACTGCAGCTGACAGTCAACCCCCCCCCCCCCCCCCCCCCCCCTTTCAGAATCAACTTCATCATCAATCCAACCCTGGGTCATTGTTTATTGGGTTTAACATCCCACCAACACTATTTCAGTCATTTGGAGACGATGTCTACTTGAGATGGACATAGTGCTGCCACACTATAGTATCACACTGTAGACATGTGGCATGATACCACACCTAGTCACATTATCCTGACAGCCAATCCTGGTATTACCTATACATACTGAGTGCCATGCAAGGGAGCTATACCAGTATTCATTGTATTGTAAGCCCCATAGACCAAACTCCTAAAAATCACTGAAAATATCATCTCCTTTATGTGACAGGAGCCCGTGACCTGGTATCCTCCATACAGGGCCTGTCCTCTCTCTCATTCTAGCATTTTTGGATCCAGCTACATTAACACTCTAGAGATTATACTCCCATGCTAGACATGGCCCCTGTCACTTGATAAAAAAAGACCATTACAGGCCAAATGTTTTCTGAATTATATCATTTATAATCCAAACTCTTCTCATTGACCAATCTCCCCAGTCAACCTGATCTAGCACCCAAGATAGCCATGTGTGACTATACTGATTATCAGTCTTCACCATCTTATAAACTACATAACATGAAAATAGTCATCATACCTTATTGGTAATAATGTACCGGTAGTAGTAGCTCTAGTAGACATATGTATAAAAGTTATGATTTTGTTAAAAAGAACTTTAATAATAAATAAAAGGTAACTCTCATTATAATAAATAAACAAAATGATTTTCTTTGGAGTGTAGGGTTCATAAGAGATATCACTAAAAGTGATTAATACTACCAAAGCATTACTTTGTCCTTGTTAATACCAAGAATGCCAATTCCAAAATCCTTTACCATAACTACTCCCATCCCATATATAACACAAGGTAAGATGGGAAACAGCAAGAGATGGTATATCACACCAGATGAACTTGGATACAGCCGAAAAGGTATTACACAAGGCAAGCTGGGAAAAAGCCAGAGATGGTATCCCACAAGGTTAGCCGGGATACAGAAAGAGATGGTACATGTATTACACAAGGTGAGCTTGGATAACGAAAGAGATGGTATTACACTAGGCGAGCTGGGATATGGCCAAAGATGATATTCCACAAGGTTAGTGGGATACAGCAAGACATGGTATTACACAAGGTGAGCTGGCATAAAGAAAGAAATGGTATTACACTAGGTGAGCTGGGTTATGGCCAGAGATGATATATCACACAAGGTGAGCTTGGATACAGCATGAGATGGTATCACTCATGGTGAGCTGGGATACAGAATGCAATGGCATTGGACAAGATGAGCTTGGATACAGCATGAGATGGTATCACTCAAGGTGAGCAGGGATACAGCATGCGATGGTATTGGACAAGGTGAGCCTGGGCTGACTGGCTGGGCTCAGTCAGACTCCTCCACCCCCTCGAGACTGATTCTGTACAGCTCTGTCCGTTGCTGGATGTCCTTCAGCAGCTGTATCAGGTCATCCTCCAGCCCCTCCAGCCCCAGCACTGATTCAATTATCTCCAGTCCATTCTCCTTCATCAGCATATCACAGTAGGCATGGGCTGTAACACATTACATGCACTGCATTATCATAGTTGATGATCAATAACAGCACTTACAGAATAGGTAAAATGCACATATAACAACACAGTGGAAGGAAAATGACAAGCAAACCAGTCATAAAATGAATCCTACACACATTCTATCACTAGATCATCACATCACACTGACGGTACCCTTAATATGACGTATGGTTCATAATGATAGGCTTTACTGTATATCAGCCAGAAAGGATACTTTATTTCTGTCTTAATGAACGAAGTGCAGTTAAACCTGCAGCGCAACAAATGTTTTACTTTCATTTGACTGTCACAGTTACACAAGTTTTACTTGAATTTCGACAGTCACAAGGTTATACATGTTTTACTTGAATTTGACAGTCACAAGGTTACACATATTTTACTTGAATTTGACAGTCACAAGGTTATACATGTTTTACATGAATTTGACAGTCACAAAGTTATACATGTTTTACATGAATTTGACAGTCACAAAGTTATACATATTTTACTTGAATTTGACAGTCACAAGGTTATACATGTTTTACATGAATTTGACAGTCACAAAGTTTTTTTTTTTTTCTTTTATTTATTTCCAGACATAAAAAACAATACATTAACACATACATATACATACACACAAACATTTTCATATACGTACACACACTCACCTACACATATACATATGAATAAGTTATCATTTACTATGCTGGGAATTAAATAATATGCTTTCTCTCTCTCTTTCTCTCTCTCTCTCTATCTCGTTTTCTCAAAAAAAAAACCCAAAAAAATTCTTGATCTATTAACATATGTTTTCCTACCCAAAACTATCTATCATATCTTTCTGTATTTTTTAAAAAGAAGTTATTTTAAGGTTAAAATATTTTTTAAAAAATTTTTTTTTTTTTTTGTTGGGGTGTTTTTATTTTTCATCTCACTAAAACTTATTTCATATTTTTTTGACAGTCACAAAGTTACACAAGTTTAACCTACATTGACAGTCACAATCTGGTAGTTACAATTTGACAGTCACAATCTGGTAGTTACAATTTGACAGTCACAATCTGGTAGTTACAATATGACAGTCTAAAGCTTACACAAGTTTTACTTACGTTTGATAATTACAAGGTTACACAAGTTTTACTTACGTTTGACAATTACAAGGTTACACAAGTTTTACTTACGTTTGACAATTACAAGGTAACACAAGTTTTACTTACGTTTGACAATTACAAGGTTACACAAGTTTTACTTACGTTTGACAATTACAAGGTTACAGATCATCCAGGCTCCCCAGAACTGAGCCACAGGTGTTTCCCGGTTTTGTAGTTGTGCAAGCATTGGCTGCAGAGTCCTGAAATGAAAGGTACAAAATAAAACATGATACCTTAAACCAGTCTCTGATATGGGATTTCAACCCCCAACCCATATACCTTATATTTGGACATAAGTAATGATTGCTCACACAATGGGTTCCAATGAGTTTCATTTTCTGGTTCCTGGCTTGGGTACCTTCCCTTTAAACTATGTTATATGTTAATTTTGATGACAACTGGGAACCAGACTACAAAACATATGGAAATATTTGTGTGTGCAACTCGCCTCAGGTAAACTAGTTTACATGACGACCCTGCCTGGCGTATGACATAATAATCTGCCTCTATTAAGCCACTCTTTGACATTTGGTCATATTACTTACAGCCCTTCTGGTCTTATTTTTCAACTGACGTGTAAAATGGCTGTGTATAATAAAATTCTTTATTGCTTATGCCTGATACAGTTTGACAAATCTGATCTATTATGTATCATTGCATACATTTGAACACTTCATATATAAACAAACAACCTATTAATAAGATCTTCAGCAACATTTCTTTCTCAAGAATGAGCTGCAACCCTAGGTGAAGTAATGAAAAGGACAGAGTGTACTGTAAGACCACCAGGGATTATAAATACATGTACCTATCATCTTAATCTTTATTGTACACTATTTTTAATACTGGAATTTGTAACAGAGCATTAAAGACTGTTAAGGCTAAGGAGACAACATTCTACAAAAATCTCTTTGAAAAAGTTTTAATATGATGAATGTTAAATTTTGTACCAGTAGTTCCTTCTTAATTATTTTGTGTAATAAAAACCCAGCTGTATATTATGAACATACACTATATATTTTGTACCTTTATGAAAATAACAAACTATTTTGTCATTTAAACATAGATATGTTAGTTGAAAATGACTTAAAATCAAACAGACTGATTGGCATTACAATGTATTTAAAAAAAAATTGAATTAAAGAGAAACAAGTTATGCTATTTAAGACCAAACCTGAACTTGACACCCTTGGACCAACTGATGTCCCACTGAGCAATAACATCATGCACCTCCTGTAGCACTGTGTCGCGAGTTGGATCCTCCACCCGCCATGCTGCCGGCCCATCAGCTGCCAGGAGGACAAGGAACGAAGCAGAGTGAGAGCTCACATCCAGGTCCGCCAGCTGATTGTATCGCAGGTACTTCCTGTTGGAACAATGGTGAATTAAGTGTACCCATCGTCAGGAGCCTCAGTAATGCAATCCACTATCAATAATAAGTCTTCATAAATTTGGATAATATACTGATTCAATATATTATTCAAATTTATGAAGACAGAGTTATCTTACACATATTTCACTAAAATTTCTAGGATGTTTTATTCTCCTGTACTCTTTCAGACATAAAAATGCAAAAATACTATTGTAAAACCGACAGTAGTTTGAGTGGGAAAAGTTCATATTTTTTTTATGAAAATTATGAACTTTGTAAAATGGGTTCTGCCTTGCTATCTATGTTAATTTCGTACTCTTTTGCTCAAATCAGAGATACGCATAATTGTTCACATAGCTTACTTGTATCTAAAAAATAAAACAAACAAAAAGAAGGCAATATCTTTTTAAGATATATACCATAAACATTGTCCATGATCAATAAGATAACATCACTACTTTTACATCTACACACAGAATCAGTTTTCTTTGAACAAAAATAGTCTTGTAAATCTCCCTCACAAAAACATGAAAAATATAACATATATATTGCAAGCAACCATTTTATACACTTCAATGCAAAACAAAGAAAAATAATAGAAAGGAAAAATATATTTGAAATGTAGATATAAATGACTTCACTGTTCAAGTGTCAAGAAAGGATTGACTGTACCTGAGTGTACCTATGTACAAGTCCGTCATGAGTAGCGGCCGAAGAGAAGGCACCTCCGACACATTGCTCTGAAGCAACACAATAAAAGCTTGGATCATGCATCATCAATAATTTTTGAACACATAATAGGTCTTTATTTTTTTAACTTATATGTCTGAGCATTACAACTCTTACAATCTATTTTAAATCAGATCCTTTGCATATGACTGTTGCTCTAAGAAAAGCTTAAATCATGAGGTAGCTGGAGCAAGAAAAGCAGGTTGACTTAAAAAAAGACCTGGCTTGAATCAGTTACAGCTGATACATCGGACCTTGGCATCAGTGCAGTTGAAGCCAAGGACAGAGACAGATGGAGAGAGGCCATTGTTGGAGCAAGGGCCAACCCAGGACAACCTGGAATGATGAATGATATTGACATTGCAATTCTATGTGTCCACTTTTAAAAGAAAATCACCAACAGCATTAGTTAGTCTATCATTTTTTAAAGATTCTATCCAATTCAATGCTGACAGCGGATATAAGGAATGCAACAGTTACATTACCATGACTCCTGTAATCTTCCGACACAAGCTGGCTTCATCTGGATGTTCCTGGAATTTAACTCACTCTCATTATTAAGGAGTATATAAATAAGAAAATAAATAAATTTTCAATAAATATATATGTGTATTATAACAGAAATCCTCAGGATAAAACTGTCCCAATAGTTCTGGTATAGATCAGATTGGTGCACAGGAGGTTAGACCAGTAGTAGGAAAGTGCTACAGGTCTAGCACATGTGATTGATGTGGGCCATGTCAAAAGTGGACAATACATCATGGAAATAATTCTAACCACTTGACCACCAGGTAAGGTGTAAGATTTATTAGGCATTACTCATGTGCCATGACAATGTGACTTTGTGGTCAACTGTTGTAGAAGATATACATGGTGTTTTTATGTGTGATGTTGCATCACTTGAGTAGAAACTTGGTATTGAGTTACATCAGTACTTTATAGCCAAAAATATCATACTGCAACGTAAAATTCTCTCTTCTGATTGGTCGATAACCCGTGTACATAACGTCATGTACACTAGATATATGTATATGCGTTATAAATATTAATTAATGCAGAAAGTGGACTGAACTTTGCAGTATAATAAATCCGTTATACAGTTTCCTGACAGGGTACATGACAACTTATTCCAGGCTGTGAAAAATCATGTCACCATGATTTTGACATGAGTTTCCTCAACCGGGAATAAATAGTCATGTACCCTGTTAAGAAACTGTATTACTAATAATGTATAGCCAGCCAACCTCAATAAAGGAGATCATCTCTACTGCTACCTACCTCTAAACATCGCACAGCTATCTCACAGCCCCTATTCTGTATAAAGTCTTCACAGTTGACAGGCACTGTGTCTAGAATTAAAGCAGAAGCAATTTCTAAATGGAATTTATAAATGTACCATGGTCACAAAAAACTTCAAAAAATGAAGGCATTATAGCCCTGCATTGTGACTAACTCTGGATATGATATGACAACTTATTCAGGTAGTAAGGATCTCCTTGACCTTCCTCAACCCAATCCTTTGTAAGATATGAGCTATAAATGATCAGTAAAGTTATGAACTAGGTATATGGAAATATTGTAACAAAAGAATCTTTTTTTAATGACACCAGTAGCACTAAATAGTGTCAAATGAACCTGACATACAATGCAAGATATGTCTAGGGCTAATCATTAACATAAAGCCACAGGCAATACATGGAAATGAAATGGCAACACTAAGTTATGTGTACCCAGTAATATGCAATTCATTTTAATTGTATAACCTAATTCCTAACAATAATCAATTTACTTTAGACAATAGTCATACTTGAATGTCAATGTCAAAGAATGCATTTTGCTGAAAATAAAAAAGTTCAAGAGGAGACAGAAGGACTAAGGTATTTGAATATCCTAGTAAATCACAATTTAGCTTTGCAGGTAAATCAATCTCAAAAGTTCACAGGCTGGACATAATGATCTAGCCATGGGTTTAAACTGTGGGGACTGCTGGACAGTACCTGTCAGTGTCCATAAAATGCTCCAGTACTTCTCATAGACATTGTCCACCTCTTCCAACACCTCGGCCTCAATCTTCTCCAACAAGATCTGTCCAGGTGATAAACATGCAAACAAATGTACACACACTTTTCACCTTAATAATGACAAGTATATCTAATTGTATACATCAGGGTACATTTGTTGTTTATAAGAATTTAGGATTATTTTCAATATCTTACTTAGTAATTAAAAATTATCCTTACTCTCTCATTCTGAAATAACCAAGAAACAACTATCAGCTTTTTCACTAAAATCTGAAGTGAGCTGTTTTGAAAACTGGAGAGAAGAACAGATTACTAAGTATATCCATTTAGCTCATAATGCTGTCAATCAATGCAGTTATTTGGCCTTGAACTGTAAGGATGATAAGTAAAGGTAAGTGTCAGAAATAAGAGGTATTGTTAGTAGGAATACAAGTACACTTTGTATTGTTACTAAGAGCCATGCTGACATGGTCATCCCCTGCTGAGGGCTTGCTCATTAGATGTGTTGGAGAGTATAAGAATTCATTTTAAACAAGAGCTGTCAAGGAGACAGTGCGCTCGACTATTCTCAGTGACTGATAGTATAAAAAAAAAGACATGCTGAATCTTTCAAGGGCCATATATTTGTCAATATACATGATAGAGTCTGCTCTTTTCTTCTCATTGCATTTATGTTGCTGAACAAGTATACAAAGTATCAAAGCAAAAACATGACTTTGAAATATTTATGGGTGTATTTTTATATGGTCACAAAGGGGAATAATTCCATTAAAATTCATGCTAGAGTTATGGGTCTTGGTCAGTGAGCTACAATTATGATCCTAAATACATCTGTAAAGTTTCAAGTGAATACCTTAAGTGGTTGTGGAGATATAAGAAGATGGAAAAACTTGCACGCAAAACCTTAACTATGAGTATTATGCCGACACCAGGGTGAGTAGGATAGCTCTCACTATTCTTTGAATAGTTAAACTAAAAATAAGATTTGGAAATGAAGACTGATGTTTGAAGATATTATAGATATGAAACCCATGTGAAGACCTACTAATTCCCCTATTTTGAGGTCCACATGTAAAATGTTAAAGTCACTGTGTCAAAATTAAGTCTGAAAAATAACAAAGGGCAATAACTCAAAAAAGTTATGAAGTGTAGAGTTATCATTCTTGTGCATTGCACTTCTCCTCAATGAGATCCACCCACCTATTAAGTTTCAAGTTGATATCTCAAATACTTTTTGACTTATGCTCCAGACAAAAATTAAGCCTGAAAAATAATAAAAGGCAATAACTCAATATTATGAAGGGTAGAGTTATCATTCTTGTGTACAGCACTCCTCCTTAATGAGATCTATCCACCTATGAAGTTTCAAGTTGGTATCTCAGACTGTGTAGAAAATGAATACAATATTGTATGAGCAAAAAGATGAGACCCTGATCAGACAGAGTCTATATGATCTGGGTCTGCTCTGTTTGCCAGTGCATCAAGATGAGTCTATAATTATGAAGAAAAGGGCTAAAAAAAACAAAAAAACAAGTCATCACATTACAGTATTCTTATAAATAACTATTCAAGTTTAAAGGTAAAGGTCACATGGAGGCCAAGGTCACAGATCTGTAAGTCAATAAGATAATAATTTGCAAATATGAACTGAACCAAAATCTGTAGAGGGATCTGAAACTCAAACATTAACAGCAGAAGACACAACACAAAATGATTCCCTTGCAGTATTTCCCCCAAACAATTTGTTTTTAGAACTCAACATAAATGAAACTTTTTCTATTTTGATTATATTTACCTTAAATAACTTCATATCCCTGCCTGCAATGATCTTATGTTCCTGGCTCACCCGACACATGCTGTGTATGACCCCCAGTGCCCTCTCGCACAATGTTCGTCGACAGTTGGCCATTCTCAGCATCATTTGAAGCAGACTCGTAAACTGGTAACTGTACACCTGCAATATATATCAAAATTTTGATACCACTACATTTGTCCAAAAGTTTATGACTCTTGCTCACCTAGATTTGGAGATATGCATAACAGTATTAGTTATACAGTTTACTGACAGGGTACATGACTATTTGTTCCCGGATGGGGAAAGTCATGTCACCCTAGCTGCTAGGACCTACACTTGCAGAGTCAATATTTGTCAGGAAAGACTTGACCAACATTAAAAAGGAAGAGTAGAAAATCATTCTTTTAATTTCTACTGATCATCCGTGAACAAGCTGCAAGACATTTTCTTAAGTTTTTACTACAGACATACACAGATGGAAGAATAACCCATCCCTAGTAGCTATGACTTATTTTTTTAACAAATCAGTATTATTTGAACAACCTTGGTAGCGGGTTACCCAATGAACATCTATGCTAAAATATTTCCAAATCTGGCTGGCAGTTTTGGAGAAGATTTTTAAAGTCTTCAATATAGATACAGTTAAGTATATAGTTAAGTCTCTTCCAAAGTTAAATGTTGATGAATAGACAGGTAGACAGGCAACATCTGGTTACAACAGCTCACATGAGCCACTGGCCTAAGTGAGCTAAAATCATAATACTCACCGATGCATGAATGAGCACCCATTCTATCAGGAGACATGACCTTTTCAAAATCTGCAATATAATCCAATTAAAAGTTAAACAGCCATAATAAGTGATAAACAAGACAGGGACAGCAATGTCAAAACACACACTCATATTTCAAGCTTCATATCTATTTGATTTTGTTTTTTAAATGTTAGTTTAATTGTTCCTCCACCATTATCAGCAATGGGGCTAGCAATATTTGTGATGTTTAAATAATCAATTTCAAGGTCAGTAATTTTGACAATCACACCAAAGGATCCATGTTAAAAGATAAAAGGAATAAGGCCTACTGATATATGCCAATAAAATAATATTAAATTTACATTACTAAAAACTGAAAACAAGAATGGTGGAATACTCAATTCAAGGATAAAAGTGTTACTTAGCATCCAGTATTATTGGTGGTACTGGAGCTAGAAACTAAGTTAATGTTATGAACATTGCTCAAATATAGCAAAGTATCAATAATATTCAAACACATCTGCTTGGTTGATCAGTATATATGTTCAATCCTGATTTGCTCTGAGAATGTGGCACTGCGATAGTAACAAGATACTCACTGTAGCTAGTAGCTGATAGCTGTACCCCCTGGAAATGTCACGGACACAGTTGCTAATAACAACCATCAAGCACTGCAGGAGGACGCTGGTGAAATAATCATCATTACAGTACAGTATATCAAAGGATGGTTAAACCATAGTAAATCAGTATTATAACTTGTCAACAAAAGTCACTCAAGGGAAACTATAAATTGGTCTTTACCTGGAGGTGAAAGTTGTTTAGAGGTCAAATTTTCTATAAATTCAGTGTTGGGAAACCAGTCACTGAACTTTGTTCACATGCATGCACCAAACATTTCTTGACTTACACTTTAACAAGAAGATGACCTGTGCAACCAGTATAAAACCAGACTAGCCTGCAATGAAGTCACAGGCTGATCAGGCTTTATAAAGTTTGAAAAAAAAAAAAAACTCTTTTGATTATCTTTAAATCTTATATAATTATACTGTTTTCAAAGCCTATAATTAACAAAACCCATTTTCAAATAAAATATGAGGTATATTCTTTTAAATAATAAAGAAATTATATTTTTCATGCTAATTTTCCCAATTAAATCCTAATATTGGGAACTGATAATAAACTACTGGTATCATAAAAAGAGAAAAAGAGGAGATGATTGTTTGTTTGTTTGGTTTAACGTCCCACTGACAGTATTTCAGTCATTTGGAGACAATGTCTACTTGAGACAGATATAGTGCTAACACACTGCAGTATCATGCCCTAGACATGTGGCAACCACACCCTGTCACATTATCCTGACACCGAGCCGACCAGTCCTGGAACTACCCTTATATGCTGAGTGCCAAGCAAGTAAGCTATAACAGTACCATTTTTTCAGGACTTTGGTTCGTCTCGGCCGGGGATCGAACCCACAAACTCCAGCTCCCGAGACGGACACTCTAACCACTTGGCCACTGGGTATGGTAGGAGGGGATGTCCAGAATGAAGAATTCCACAGGTGGAAAATAGCTAAACTGAGTTTTAATGTTTAAAAGAACTTCTGACCCTTACCTTTTTTGCTGGGTAGATAACTCAACAGTTTCATGTCTACGGATGTAAATGATACAAATTCTGAAAGTGAAAAGAAACAAACAAAAAATATTTTTGTACATTTGAATACCAGATACCACATATTTTTTCTCAATATTTAAGAATCTAATTCTGAATAAAGATGTTCAAAGCAGTGTATAAGGTAATATACCATACACACCTTTTCTTCTACACATTTACAAGTAATTAAAATTTTCTCACTTAAAATTAATGTAATCAAGTAGAGAGAAAAAGAATACATATTTTCTTTTTAATTTAGTAAATGAAGTAAATGAAGATGACTATTAGTTTCAGAAGGTTTTTTTTTTTAAATAAAATTCTTTTTTGCCATGGCAATCAAAGTTTTGAATGCATAAAGTTTAGCAAATATTGTGAAGAACCGCCCTAAGATGATCCATTAATATCTGTTCAGTGGCTTCAGTGGAGATATCCCCTAAAGCAAATTGTTGATGATGCTGGATAGTAGACACAGGGATATCACAATAACTCATTTAAGCTCAGGTTAGCTAACAATTATTGTCAGAATCCATCTTGATATATTCAAATAATAATTCAATATTCTGAAAAAATGTCATACCTACTTATTATTTTTAGTACAGGCTATATTATCATATAATTTGAAATTAAAGCTTTTCAAGAAATGATAAGCAAAAATGATTGAATACTTTTATTTTTCTATCCTGAATGTCCAGACAGTGTAGAGATTAACACTAGCTTTTGACAATGCAATTAGGTTGGTTTGATGTTGTAAATGACAGGGTACTTAGTTGCCCAGTTTGACATGTCAAGAGCTTGGTGCAGAACTAATTTAACTTATTTACATGTAGTTACATCAGTTATACATCAAGTCCTCAATGTGGGTTTTTAAGGATAACCTGGTTTCATCCCACCTGGACACTATTAGGCGATGCCAAAATGATGTAATTTCATTAATAATAATTAGGCTTTTTTTCCCCATCAAATATAAAATAAATAAAGTTTTACCATTGTGTACCATGTGTACAGTCACCATGGTTCAGCAGGAGATACTCACATAAGTGTGTCGATCAGCCTAATGTCTGTGGTGCTGTCCGCGCTGGCCATATCCCAGTCCTGAATGCTTTCCATATACATAAGCAGGCCCTAAAATATGTAAATGAGGTTTCAATAGCATATATTTATATCCAACCTTTTTAAATGGCCGATGTAAACAAACTCCATGAACTGCAATAGGTGCAAGAAACATTTCACGAGTCGTCACCAAACCAGAAACATGAGCAGCGCATGCGGATGCCAAAGCTCATCTGTTTGGGTTTTTGTTAAAGAGGGGGAGATATATCAGGTGAAAAAGAGCCCACGAGTTATGGCCCTTAATGGGAATGTAGCCCTTGTGATAGTGAAAAAGTATGTGAAGTTTGATGAAAAATGGTTTACAAGTTTAGAAGTCATGGCCAAGGTTAAAGTTTAAGTCATGAAGATGACGACAATGCCAATGACAACGACACCAGAGCAATGACAATACCTAGACTTTTTATTTGAAAAGCAGACAAGCTAAAAATGACTTTGTTTGATAATATCATACTGTTTTGATTTTTTCTTTTTGATAGGTTTAAATTTACATAAGAAGAGGATTGTTTTCATCTTATTTATTTTGCTGAAGTCAGATATCTCTATAAATAATTAATCTTCCACTGCAACATTTGAAATGGGACAAAATTAAACACTTAAAAGTACAAACAAGTGTAAACAGACATTCAGGAAAAAATCACTACCTTGAGAAATGCAGCTGGATTCTTGACCATGCTGAACTGCACATGTTCCCGCACAGCCGCAAGCACGTGACCCATGAGCGCTGTATTGTGGTGGTATGAGCGAAGCGCCACCAGCAGCTGCTCCTCTGTGACACTCCCACTCACCTGCCAGGGTCAGAATGTAGCACAGTCAATAGACTGGACAGCAATCAAGCAAAGTAACATTAGAATTCTAATCAGAAACATAAATATTTGCTTTAAAATAAATACCTTCCACTGCATTTTATATAATACTGCATCTAATAAAAGTTTGAAACAGCAGCTTTCTTTCCTAAGATTTGACACTATGTCCTGGATTCATCTTGAACTGTTACTCTAGGGCCCATTTCACTAAACATTGTATGAAAACTAGATGTGGGTGTTCCTCGGAACACTTGTGTCGCCTGCATTTAAGCATGTTTGATGAAAGAATTGACTAGAAAATCGATCTTTTGACAAATTATTGATAAAGCATAATCTATTTTGCGAGGTACAAAATAACACCAAATCACACACACACACACACACACATATATATATATATATATATATATATATATATTTTTTATTTTTTTTTTTTGGGGGGGGGGGGGGGGGGGGGGAATAAAATATTCAAACAGTGCAATATGTAATAATTTTCCCGAGCACTTTCGACTATACAGTCTTCATCAGAGGAGTGTCAGAATGACTATGAATTCAAAACATTAACTGTAAGAAAAATTATGACGTCATTAAGCACTTATGACGTTAATTATATATATGTTGCAAGTTTGTAGTCATCATTATCATTATTGAGTTATCATTCTTGTGTACTGCACTCAGACCAATGAGATCTATCTACTATAAATGTTTAAGGCAACACTTCAAATACTTTACGAGTTATGCCCCAGACAAAAATTAAGTCTGAAAATCAACAAAGGGAAATAACTCAGAAAATAAATCAGAGTTATCATTCTTATGCACTGCACTACAAATCCATGAAAAAGAATCAACAAAGGACAATAACTCAGGAGAAAAGAAAGTGAGAGTTATCATTTATGTGAACTGCACTCCTCTTCAATGAGATCTATCTATCTATAAAGTTTTAAGTCAGCACCTCAAATACTTTTTGAGTTATGCCCTGGACAAAAATTAAGACTGAAAATAAACAAAGGGCAATAACTCAGAAAATGTTAAAGTCAGAGTTATAAATCTTGTGCACTGCACTCTGCCTCATTGAGTTTGATCGAACTACAAAATTTCAAGTTGATACCTCAAAATATTTTCAAGTTATATTTTCAAGTTGAAACCTCAAAATATTTTCATGTTATATTTTCAAGTTATGCACTAAACAAAGATTATGTTTGAAAATCAACGAAGGGAAAAAACTTAGAAAATATATAAGTAACGGTTATTATTCTTCTGCACTGCACTCCAACTCCATGAGATCTCTCCAATTATGAAGTTTAGCAATACCTCACATACCTTTTATGTGAGTTTCAAACAAAAATAGTCAAAGTCTGAGGATCAACAAAGCACATACCTTTCACGTTACGCTCCGAACAAAAATAGGCTAAGTCTGAGAATCAACAAAAGGCAATAACTCAGTAAAAAAGAAAGTCAGTGTTCTCATTCATTAGCATTGCACTTCACATCAATGTGATTTATCTACCTAAAAAGTTTCAAGTCAGTACCTCAAATACTTTTCAAAATATGCCCCGGAAAAAATTAAGTCTGAAAATTTACAAAGGGCAATAACTCAGAAAATATTAAAGTCAGAGTTATCATTCTTGTGCACTGCACTCCACCTCAATGTGATCTATCCATGTTTTAAGTTTCAAGGTGATACCTCAAATACTTTTCGAGTTATGCTCCGGACAAGAAAGTGTGACGCCGACGACGCCGACGACGACGCCGCCGCCAACGACGGACAAAGAGATCCCTATGTGTCTGCCATGCTATGCAGGCGACACAAAAATCTTTGTAAGTGTAAATTCACAGATGAATAATAGTATTTTCCCTGTGAATTTTTCTTTACAAAAGTGTTGTGTTTGTAAAATACAATAAACTGGGTCATCTTTCTTCATGTTTTAGTGTGAATATAAGAAATCAGTAGACACTATGTAGAACAACAGATTTACGACTACGAACAGATTGTTTGTATGAAGCTTTGTGAAACGGGTCCCTGGCATTTTATTTACTTCAGCTTGGAGCCTTTTTATACAAGGCTCTTCAGCTATTATATAGTACTAATTTTGGGAATCAGCCTGTAAACAATTTTGTAAACAATTTTGATTAATTAGCCTGTCATTCTGACTGATTAATGATTAATTAGTTACAAATGTACATTTCTAAAGACTGTATTGATAATTTAAAGCTTTTTTAACTTACGGTACATATTGAAACACAGCAATGAAATTTGAATGTCTTTGTTAATATTTGTACTTTTTGATCATTATCACAGATTACAGGTCAAAATGTTGCTTCATCATTGTAAACCAAAAGGATAATACCAGATGACGTCAAACTATCCAATCAGAAATAAGCTTATGGTTAAGTGTCATGTTAATTAGTTGACGAATAAAAAATCATTGTCAACAATTAATAAGCATGGTAGTACATTCCTTCATTCTGTCTGATAACTGAATTGGTTATACAACACTTTGAACATATCGATGAAACATTAAGGTTATCAAATTGAGGCTTTCAGATACTCAAAATTCTCATATCTTATATAATTACAAATATCAAAACTTGAAGAGAGTAAAGTATTTTTTTCTGTCAGAGCATGCCAATATTACATGTATGTAACATTTTCCTTCATAAGGTCATTAAATATAGGAGTTATAGATCTTTAAAATTTTCAACTAAGGAAAACATGAATATGAGATATTTCAAGAAATACAGGCCTGGACTTATTTGGGATAATAAAACATGTACTACCTAGTATATTACAGCGTCAATGTCCTTTAACCCTTTCCCTCATAGAGGACACCATGAAAAGACCTATGCGAACAGCATAAAACCAGATCAGCCTGCGAGTAACTCGCAGGCTGATCAGGTTTTATGCTGTTCACTGCTCCTCAGTGGTCTGGAAATGAGGATTATATAATTAAATTTGGTAAGGTTTAACTGTGGTTTTCTGCAGATCAGGCTTTATGTGGTACCTATTGAGTGCGTCAAAATGAGTCTATATGAGGGAAAGGGTTAGCTAGATGTTTGGGAGATACTAGGCTCTTTACTTCATCTGCAGGAATACTCTCTTATAGAACCTGTGACCAGTCAAAATGATTGCTTCACATGAGATTTTACCTGGTTCAAATTTGTATCTCCTGGTTTATCTCCCAGCTAGTCTGAAAAGGAATACTATTGGATTCTTCTATATGCTACTTGACCAGCTCTTTTCAGACTCAAGTCTGCTAATATATTTTTTTATTGATTTCTAACACCAAGACTACAACAAATTGTGTACTGGTAATTAACTTACCATGGGTGCTGGGATATGTTTATGGTGGCTACCATGACATCCATACAATCCCAGGTACTCAAACTTGTCCTCCCAGTCCACAAACTCACAGCTCCTCTCACACCATAGACTGTCATCCCTGTTCCAAAAGAATTTTTTTATATTCATTTATCCCTCAACAAAACACTATTAAATTTCAATGACTCGATTGTTTTAAGCTCATGTCAATGGCACAATATAATGTCCCTCTAATCATTACAAACTTTATTCTTCATTATTTTTGTTAATTATCTGCTCTGAAATGTGATCATTTAATATTTTTATGGCATAATAATTTGCACAATTTGTAATATTCTAGTGGTTGAAATGAGTACTCTCTGAACTATGTTATTTGAATTAGTGGCTAACATAAAAATGAAGCTGTTTCCTTTACTGAAATCATGGTTTTATCATTTTAACCCTTACTTGCTTTTATCCATGTCAGACAAGGACAAACCTGATCAAACTGAAATTAATTCTCAGTCTCATGAATATTCATGAACTTATTTATGACAAGATAAATACTGATTTACTGAACTTTAATTGTAATAATAAATATGAAACAATGGAGTTTACTTTGCTGTGGAGACCCGAGTAGAATCTGAGTTTTGTGTGAGCACACAACAGACCCTGATCAGACAGCTCCTTCCAGAAGCTGTCTGGTCTATAGGTCTGTTGTTGTTTTTTTTTGCCAAGATGTAACCCTTTCCCTCATATATACTCATTTTGATGCCCTCAATAGGTATCACATAAAGCCTGATCGGCAGAAAACCACAATTAAACCTTACCAAATTTAATTACAAAATCCTCATTTCCAGACCACTGAGGAGCAGTGAACAGCATAAAACCTGATCAGCCTGCGAGTTACTCGCAGGCTGATCTGGTTTTATGCTGTTCGCATAGGTCTTTTCATGGTGTACTCTATGAGGGAAAGGGTTAAATATACATCTATATGATGTCAAAGGTAAAGGTCCAAAACAAAAACTTCCTCAAGTTCTTCCTGTAGAAAATGTTAAACATCCAAAGTCATTACCCATTAGCATCTCTGTCTATACTGCAGTTGACAATGATCCTGTCAAGATTTGTACCCGCTATCTCCAAAGACTTCAGATGTTTCAATTCTCTCACAGAATTCTTGAATATTTTCACCAAAATATCTGAAAACTTGTGACCAATCCTTCCTTCCCTTCCAGACAAACCGCATGACACATCAAGATGTCTGAAACAAATTCAGAATTGCTATAACTACATTATGTAGTTACACTGTATACTGCTGTCTGCCTTTCTGTATGTGTTTATCAGTTTCATTTGGTATGGTGATGATAACCCTCAAACTTAGTATTATATCAGTCACTTATATAATTTATAAATTATTAAATATGTTTCTTTTATATCATAAAACCCCCCCCCAAAAAAAAAAAAATTCATGAAATAATTAAACTTTCTTTGCCTTCAAAATGCATGCCCCAGATACAAAGTGTTTTTAATTACTTGTATTTTTGCAACATTAAAGTTTTAAATACTGTTAATGACTTTCTTTCATGCCCATTGATTATGCATTGCTGTCACATGAAAATATTCAACTGTGTGCTATGGAATTTCCTTTCCTTGAAGGAATTCACAAAATATAATTCTTGCTTTAATTTCATCTTGTAAACTTCTAAATACTGGTAACCAGAAATAAAAAGCGATGGTTGCCAAAAAAAAAAAAAGAAAGCACAGAAATTATCTGTTGAGACATGTAGAGTCAAATAGTAGTAGAGAAATAATAGCAAGGTTTTGTGAAGATTTCAGATTATAGATCAGATAGTTGGTGGGGGTATAAAAGTTGGTTGGGACATAAAAGACATTAATCATTCATTATTTAATTGTTACTTACAGATCTCAGTTGCCACACATATTTCCCCTCTTTGAAAAATCATAATTATGTCAAGTTTCACAGCAATGGCTTCTTTGGTATCAAAAGTACATTTTGATAAAAGCCATTAACCAAAATTTCTCATTAACCAAAATTTCTAAGTCTGAAAGGGGCATAATTCAGAATTCTGAGTTATGATTCTTATTAGGCATGCTCCCATGACTTTACTGAATAAGTGTGTTCAATAGCACTAAACATACTGGTTTCAGAGATATAACACGCAGTAAATTGGGAAGATTCACTCAACACCAAATCTGGATTACCTAAAACCTGATATAAACCAGAAATAACCAAAACATGCTTTGTAAGAAATGATTCCAAAAGCAAATGTCACTGAGCTTTAAAACTGAAATGAAATGAAGAGGCTTCCCAGAACACTTAATCACACAGTAGGTCAAGTAGTTCAAGAGATGTACTTTAAACACACGTACAAACATTATGTACATGTGGAAATAGGTAAACACAGATACTGATAGTTCATGCTCCCTTGACATAATGGCTGGGGTATTAAAAATATAAAACTAAGCTTCAGATAAAACCTTTCTGACAATTGAAGGCGTATCTGTCATTTCTAGTACTGGTATTAATCACTATTTCAAATTAATCCTGCAAATGTAGGGATCGTCAGGTTCTGGCAGAAATATTTTTGCTTTGATACAGAATAAATCAATCTACTCCTTGCCACAAAATTTTGTACACAGGAATTTACAGTGTTTTTTTTGACAAACATCCATTCAGTTTGTTAGAGAACTGGGAAAGAACTGTGGTTGTGCAGCCACAAGTCAGGGGTTTTCTCACCTTAATTGAGCCAGCATAGGAAGACTACTAAACAGGTTCTCACTAGCAGCACTTGTGAAGACGAGCTCATTCCCCTTTTCTGTACATGAGAGGACCAAGGAATGCAGACCATGTAGGGAGTAGACCTCTGTCCTGGACAGAATCTGTTCCACAGGGTAGTACCCTGCTGACACTATGTGCAAAGTCTGCAGCTGAGGGTTCAGTTCTATTAACTTCAGCAGACCCTCAAAAATCATGACAGGAGCAATGTCACCCGATTTATAGTCATGAAAGAATCCAAACTTTTTCAAATTTGGCAGCTGGCAACCTTTGATGTCTTCATTTGAAAGATATGACGCATCGACTAGTTGTCCTGAGGCTTGCTTAATTGGGAGCACTGAACATAATCTAGTCTTAAGGTTAAATTTTTTCTTAGATGGTTTCTTTTCAGTATCATCATCATCTATACCACAAAGCAGCTTGAGCAACCTTTCTGGATAACGTTCTGTTGTTTTTTGTCTGAGCTGTATGCTCACTAGGGTATGCAGGTTTTGTTTTATCAATAGCTCAACACCTTCCAGAATATTGCACAATCTACCCCAAGACCCACCCTCATACTGATTAAAACATGTCAAATCAAGGTGCTTTATGTCATTATTTGCAAGTCGTTTTGTGTTTTCTAATGTAAGAAGTCCCCTTCTGTTGATGTGTATTGAGTTACAGATGCGCTCATGTTGGATTAGCTGATCTATATACTCCTCCTTACTCTCTCTCCTGACATTCCATCTGAAATAATAGTCCAGCATTTTGTTGCCAAACAAACGACAGAACATAGCATGACTTTCTTCACTTGCTGGCCTTAGTGCAGATAGTGAAGTGGACAGGACATCTAAATTGTTCATCAAGTAATACAGGCACAACTCCTGTAGCTGATCAGGGCCATCCATCCTTGGTGGCATGGTGTTTGGTATATGTATATCAACACAATGAAAAGCAGGCCCAGGTTTGTCTGAAACAGAGAGCATTGAGCTATAAATATCCACACGAATTCCCATTGACTGGGTGAGTAATTTACCACATTTGACATATTACAAACATTTCATCTTACAAAGTTATGATAATAAAGGACAATTTGAATCACATCATCAGGTCAATGGCACAAAAGACCTTAGTATGCTTAAAAGGGAGAGCTTGTGAAAGCACATTATCCCTACATCAAAATTAATGGAAGTCTTTAAAAACGTAAATGTTGACCTTATCAGAACTTGAGAAGTCTGGATCTAACCTTAGGCCTAATGTCAAAGATAATATGAATGATGACCATCAAATGGTATCAGGTCATTAAACACTTAAGTCTTAACAAAAATGTCAGGCTCTGAATCAATGATAATGGCTTCTAATGAGACTACAGGGTGTCACTATAACTTGATAATATAAGCTCAAAGTCAGACTATGTAAAACCAAGTGACATATGGACACAGTATATAGTGACTGAAAATCTTTTAATTACCACCCCCTGAAAAATTTTGTTTTCATGAGTTATTACTCCTGAAAACTAAACAAGTATCTCTTATAATCTTTCTATGGTGAAGTTTGTATTCATTTATGATTTTCAAAGACAGAATCATATAATGTGACTTTCTACCATGAGTTTATTGCAAGATTCAAATGCATTTTTCAATTTTAAGAAAATTGTATTCATATTTTAAGAAATTGTATACTGTCCCAAAGGTTTCAATGTTTTACCTCCCCCAAAACATTATAAAATTTGGATTAACAACCAGTTAAATATTTTATCTTTAGATGTCTTTAAAGTAACAAAGAGTCATACCATCCATGGGTTTAATTAATTACCAATTACTGCTCAAAATCATAAGTTAATATCTAATTTTTGGCCATATTTGAAAATTTAAATGTCAAAAATCCCCCTTCACCTTGGGCCTTTTTTTTTTTTTTTTTTTATAAAATCTGTTGTTAATTTATCAGTTAAAATCTGCATCCAGTGACCAGATATGAAATATGGCTATTAGGGTGGGTGTACCATTAGAAACATTAAACATGTACCAATTTAATTAAGATTTTCTTTGGAACAAAAGGTATGCAATAATGAATTTATGTTGGAGCTCATTGTAGGGCATGTTTGGTTATTTCTGAATAACATTAAGAAGTTGAAATTCACCATAAAATCATGAAGTCACCAATTAAACTGGAAACTACTAATATGAACAACAAGAGTTGTCTGTAAGACAACACGCTCGACTATCATTGATAAGATTAAAGGCAATATAAGCATCTCTGTACTATCAAAATGTACACAAAAGCAATAAAACATGTGTAGAAAGTTTTAAAGCAATATCTCAAAGAGTTCAGTGAAAATGTGAGTTAGTGCAAAAGATTAATCAATCAGAAAAGGGGCATAATTATGTCAAAATCCAAGATAATGTAATTTACTCTTGTCATGTACAAGTAGAAGTGATGGTCCTAAACAGGTATTCAAAGTTTCAAAGCAATACCTCAAAGGGTTATTAAAAAAAAGGTGGCGTGAAAACCTTAACTGAGATTCTAAACAAAAAGAGGCATAACTATGTTAACCCTTTCCCTCATAGAGGATACCATGAAAAGACCTATGCGAACAGCATAAAACCAGATCAGCCTGCGAGTAACTCACAGGCTGATCAGGTTTTATGCTGTTCGCTGCTCCTCAGTGGTCTGGTAATGAGGATTTTACAATTAAATTTGGTAAGGATTGAGTTTGGCTTTCTGCAGATCAGGCTTTATGTGGTACCTATTGAGTGCGTCAAAATGAGTCTATATGAGGGAAAGGGTTAAAAGTCATGGACTGAGTTATGTACTCTTGTCTGACCCCCAACACAAGTAAGCAATTTCATGTGTGGATTATGAGGAACATCCATAAGAAGAAAAAATTGGAGATAAAAGCAATATTAAACTAAAGTTTAACATTTTTTCTAAGTCTAGAAAGGGCCAATAATATGCAAAAATATTTGGAAGAATTACTGTTCTGTTTCTACTGGTTGGTCAGATGATGATAAACATACTCGTGAAGTTTGTAGGACATCCACTGAGTAAAAATGGAGATAATAGCAATATTAAACAAAAGTTTAACAATTTTTTAACTCCAAAAAGGGTATTAAAATGGCAAAAGCATTTGGAAGAGTTACGGCTCCTGTTCCTGCTGGTAGGTCTGATAGTGATAAACACATATGTGAAGTTTGAGGGACATCCATTAGTATAAATGGAGATAATAATTTAATGTTTTAACAAAAGTTTAAATATTTTTTTAAGTCCAAAAAGGGCCATAAATAAGCAAAAGACTCTATATACATATAGATATGAAAAGTGTGTGCTTTATCAGCAATATGTTCGACTCGCTACATACAAGTGACACCCATTTTGTTTCACCCATTTTGGTAGTTTTCCAGCCTTCACTTCAGGAAGATAACAATTCATTGCGTGTAATTTTTTGCTGATTTGCAGGTGCACACGTTGTATTTGATGTAATGTATCTGTGATTTATGATATGCTATATCTGGTGTCGAAGTGGAAAGGGATTTATGAGTCTTTATATTATATGCTAGGGAGAACTCCCTACTAATAGGATTAAAGACTGTCCAAATTTGAAATAAACTGCTTGTTAATAGGTACACAGGATACAAAATTCTACATTTCATTTATCATTCAAATGATACAGGTCTGTCTTAAAATGGTATTTATATGGAAACTGGTGATAATTTGATATAGACATAAAAAGACAATGCAGAAACCGATTATTTACCAAAATAAGATGAAAGTAATGAATCAAAGAGTCCTTTTTTGTTTTCTTTTGTCAACAAAAACAATACAGAATGCCAATTACCAAGAGTTAATTAGAGCCAAACTGTGGAAGAATCAATAAATCCGGTATGTTCTAGATTAGAATGAATGTGATAATAATGTTTTCTATTAAGTATCTTCTGCAGTGAGCAGTTACACACATGTCCAAAGATATTCTGACGGTTTATCATTTATGAAGTTGTGTCTTCATTATGTGAAATGGCAAAGAGAATGGAGGGTTTTCTTAACTGGAATAGGGATATGAATCTTAACATTTTTTTTGTTTTGGTTATTTATGATTACTTAATAAACAAGTATGTCAATATCAAAATAATACTGAACTTATCTTTTTTAAAAATAATATAGGTATATGTTTAAGGTTTTATATGAATACAAGTGAAATTAAAATGTGTAATGTGGTTAATATTACAGGTAAAAGGTAAAGTGTTTGTTTATTATAGTGGTACCCCTTATAATCGAAAGAGCCAGCCAAATTTGACTTATGAGACACCTCTTTGCTTTCACAATTTTCTCCCCGGTTCCCTTCTATATGACAGGCAGGAAGACAACCAGTAACCATTATTTAACTAGCTGGCGGCTCACCAACCGGCCATATCAGAATAGTCCTCTGCCGGGGACTGAACCTTCGACCTCCCATGCCTAAAGTGGATGCCATAACCACTAGGCCATGGGATAGGATTATGTACTTTATGAATATGGAAAGATACAGAGAACACTAGTTGGTTCAACGGCCACCATTTTCCTCTGTATTTAACAATATTTAATCAAAATTTGTCCTACAAATCTAGATGTTTCTCTGCACCCAACAGGTATATTAAACAATCACCTTACAGATTTATAAAACTATTCCTGGCATAGCTCCATCTTTCAACATTAGCTATTATATATTACCTTAAAATATTTAAATGTATATTGCAACCAGAAATGATAGTTGGTTCACCATAAAGCCGTGTTTGTTTTCTTAACTGCATGATAATAGTCACCATTTTATGAGAATCTCTACTTTGAAAATGATCACTATAACACTAAAAACATTAACTCAAAATTAACAAAAATATCAAGAAACAAGTAAAACATTGTTATATATTGATTTTCTTGTTTGTTCCTCTTAAAATTGTATATTAATCAAATATTTTGATTTCTAAATTGTGTCCAAAGGTCCATATGCGGGATCATGAATGCCACTCATAGTCAAAGTGAGGCATACATATCTGAAGTGATAGCCTGAAGTTTCATATCCCTGTTTACACTATACAGAGTCCCTGGTCCAACTCTGGTGTATTACAGATTTTACTGTTTAAAAAATCATACAGGAGCTCACAAGTGAATACATTAATGACTGTTTTATCATTTTATTATTTTACATAACTAGAGAAGATGAAAATCTAATCCTTCTGTTAAAAGAAGTCCTTGTACAAACTGTTCAGAACTTTACCAGATCTAGAGGGATGTAGTGCAGTTGCTGCCATGCTTATGCGTACTAAAGGGAGAGAAAAGCCTGCCATTATCCCTGCCTGCAGCAATAAACCAAGCATAGAAATTAGCGTACAATTATGGCCTAGACAGGACCCCTATAAGGTAGGAACCATGTTCTTACCTCGAATTAATCTCATTGCAATTGTAAACAAAGTACAATAGGGACTTGTACAGATACTTAAATTATGTAATTGCATCTCTTTCTAAAATTCAAAACATTCATACAAGAGTGTTTGAGTTTTAAATTTATTGCTAAACGTATAAACACTTGCGGCAGCATACTGTAAAGCCTTAATGTTAATGAGAATATTCGAGCGAAGAGTAATCTTCTTCGACACCGTCTTAAAGGGGAAAACAAGAAAAACGTGAACTTGAGACACTCAAAATCAATTGATAAATATGCAGTTTCTCTACATAAACATAAAAAGCTACTTGAATATATTTGCTTATCTTACTCCGGATTCCTTGCAATCGCGACTTTTTGACAGTTCATTTGGGTTTCATTTGTTGTGTGGTAGAATTTACATCGTCACCGTATTGCCAACTTCCTTTTTCCGGTTTCCATTGATTTAGGTTAGCATGAAAATATATACGGAACTTTAAAATCGGCCATAATCCATATAGATATTTGAATTTGTCCATCTGAATCCTATTTATTGAAATATAAATACATTTTTCGAATTATATGGAGTAATAACATTTTAAATGATGGGGTGTTTTCTTAGGATTTTAGAGAAAAAGACGACCCTATAACACTGCTAACTGAAACAAAATAGTTGTTCAGCATCATAATAACCAGGATTTTATTAGTTTTGAAGCATGTATGCATAATCCATTATCAAATTAATATAAAAGAAATATCAACTGGACAGTTGAATTGTATGAGAATGTAAATAAATGCGTCAGAATTGATAAGATTTTATTGTTCCATTGAGATATCTGTTTCAATCCCTTTCGAAGTAAATGTTCATTGTTGACCATGTTTTATACTGCGTCTCTAGATAAACGTTTAGACTTTTATTGTAGTGTGCACAGATCGGATAGTAAATTGCTGGAAAAGTGTTTGCAATTGTTATTGTTTGCTGCAGAGATTTTTCCCCCGAAAGTTGTGAATGGGTCCAGTTCAATGAAATTTGTGAAAGAAAGGTACTATATAATATGGGGTCCATAGATCAATCGCAATATATTAGTCAATGCAAAATATCAGTCCATGATAAAGCAGCTTTTAAACTCATTGATTTTTTTACAATTTATACTGCACGAGTTCTGCGACCCCGTTAAGTCCCAATATGGAAAGTATGCATCCAACTTTGATTTCAGTAGCATTATTTTGCATATTTTATGCATCCAGAGGATGCACTGAAATCAAAACACTGCATCCACACCAAAAACATTGCATTTAGTATGCAGGATGCAGAGGTAAAAAAAATCACTAAACTTTTTTTTGTGTGTGTGTTTTTTTAAAAATCTTACTTGAGGTAAAAGATGCTGCTTGCATACATGCCATATCTCCCGGCGGGAGATTAAATCTCCAGGGATTTCGACTTGTCTCCCGATCTCCCGCCGGGAGGTGAAAATCTCCTGGTCTGACTTAAATCAAACCGGCTTCCCTTTGAACTCGGTATAATCCATTCTATTACCAAACTATGATACAGCATCAGGAAGCTTACATAAGAACATGTGTTAGTATCAATTCTGACCAGTGTGCTGTACACAGCCACAGGCAATGTGTGATTGTCCTTATCCAATCAAATTGCGTGATTCAGACAGGTAGAAGATTCGCCAGTCTATCAGTTGAAACAATTATCGTCGGTTCATTAGCAGCTATCAAGGCAATACTAAAGTTAGAATGAGTAAGGTTAGAATGCATTTGATACATCGTAATAAAGACGTAAATGATTGCTTTAGTATATCTTACCAGGGATAAAAAGGTCCCGGAGAATAGCTCATCCTTACTTACCGGAAGTGTAAACAATAAATGATAATTAGATCAGCTGTTTACCAATCATTTAAATCTTAACAAAACACGTCATATGGACACATCATATAAAGTACACCTCAGCTAGCGGTAACTTGCAAATGAAGTGCAATTTTCACACCGACGCTGATTTGATTAACAATGGATATCGTCTGCTGAATAGTTTACTATATAATGAGATGTGCTGATCGGAAGAGTTGGATAACCACTTCATATCACCATACCGTACACGATAAATATTTTCAGCTAAATAATATTTTGGCTAAAAGCAATTTAATTTAGGGGAAAAAAAAGAAAACACAGACAGAAGGTGAAAATATTATTAAATATGATCTGACTCTTTATCTTTATTCATCCCCATTAATTAAAACCATATGATCAGAAATCATTCCATAAATCAAAGATACTGTATCAATTTAAATGTGTTTGATGTAAATGGCATGATCTCTGATCTGTTACAAGGTAGTGTTGCATTTAATGTGAAACGGTGCTTGTGGAAAGTTAAGTTTCTATTTGAATAAGATATCTATTAATAAATTTTTAGATTTTTTTAGATATAATTTTTAAAGGTATTTTTATTAATGCAATACACAGTATATAATATAAACTGTTAATGAATTTAATGAAGGGTAATCAAATGTGTATTTTTCTTCTTTTTTTTTTTTTCATTAATAACGTCTCTTTGATATATGTCGTAAAATCTCCCTGGCTGGACCCCAAATCTCCCTGTGAAAATTTCAAAACCTCCCTGGGAGACATACTGAAAATATGGCATGTATGTGCTTGTGACAGATTAGATGTCACATAGTATGGCCATACCAAGATCATTATTTCAACTAAAAGTTCACCAAACAGATTGATTGCATAAATTTCTGTTGATTAAAACATAATAAAACATGCACTGATAAGAAAACTAATGAAAAAATGCAACAAAGGGTGCCCCTCTCAGCCACAAGCACATTGAGAATATGTGGTCCTGGAGATAGAGAAATTTTTATAAATAAAAAAAAAAGAAGAAATTCAGTCTATCTCTTTTGACAGTCTCACTCTTGACATTTACAACAGAAACATCAAAGGTGCATAGTTTATAATCCAATGGAAAATAAAACAATAAAATAATTAAAAAAAACAAAAAAAAACATTGAATATAAAAAAGGTATGGATTTTGTTTCTTAATACATAATTTTTCATTATAAAAATAATTTACATGGTCATCGCATTTTTTTTTTTGCACAGTATGCCTCCCTGTCTGGAACTTAGATTTCTTTTAAAAAGATGTTGGAGATTGGTGTTCTGTCAAAATCACAGAGGGTTCAAGATTTATGTAATCAATATGGGGAGGGGGGGGGTGCAGACATCAGACTTGTTTGGGGTCTGAAAGAACATGCTGTTATGCAAATTTAATCAATGATTTCAACTGGAAATCAGTTATTAAATCAAGCCCTGGGAACACATAGGCAAATAAGCAGATCATCTGTTCCTTTGCATCATCTCAGCTATTTTTATTTTTAACTGTTCAGTTACCTGTAATTGCATAAAACTAGGTCAGAATACTGTTGATAACTTATTGAACTACAGATATAATATAGATGTGTCGGTTTTCTCATTGGATAGCTACGTTATCACATATGTAAAGGTAACTGATGAACACTTGCACATTGTCATGTGCTTCAGCCACTGGTATAGATTGCTGCTCAACTATGGCTAGACTCTGGTTATGTTGCTTGCTTTTTTATGTGGGTTTCTCATTAGCTATTGAGGATGGACTTAGTAATTTGTGTGGTACAACTATGGTGAGGCCAGGCATCAACACTGCCGACCTGACAATTGACACTTCAGGAGTGTCCGTCACAGTCATCCTGCAAGTGGTCTCAAGCCAGTGCCACACCTGTCCGCTGCAGAATGTCACCTACATCACAACTGACCAACCACTATGCACCGTCACTGTGGATACTCGCTGGCCAATGAAAGTTGCGATAATTTCCAACAGTTCACTTTATATTAATGAAAACTGTACAAATGGCTCTTTGAACCAGCATTTCGAAGAAAAAGGCAATTACAGTTTATACGTTACTGAAAAAAATGGAACTATTATTTGTCACGCATTTTCCCGTGGAACATTGTCAGTGATAGTAACATAACAGTATATGTAACTCTTGGAATTTTCGCTGGACTTGCACTGGCATGGATTGCTTACAAGAAGTTCAAGCTGAGACGAGTTATGCTTATGTGTCTGTATTCAGTTTCACCAGCTTCAGTTGATGTTGTTGATCCTGATGCATTTTCAGAGCAAGATCTAGGAAGCCCAACCAATGCTGTGCTTGAAAAAGATGCAGCCAAAAAAGAGAGGCTGAAATCGTTAGACACAATGCGAGGTTTATCACTTGTAATCATGATGTTTGTGAACTATGGGGGCGCAGACTACTGGTTCTTCCAGCATTCCAAGTGGAATGGCTTAACAGTTGCTGACCTTGTTTTTCCCTGGTTTATATGGATTATGGGCACTGCCTTAGCTTATTCTTTCCAGTCTCTGCACAAGAAAGCTATTGGGAAAGGAAAAATTTTCTTAAAAATTCTTAAACGTTCTATTATTCTTTTTTTCCTTGGCTTGGTGATAAATTCAGGAGGTTCCAAAAACCCCCTTGACTTCACATCAATCAGAGTAATGGGAGTGCTTCAAAGGTTTTCATTAACCTACTTTGTGACAGCCTCAGTACATCTGTTGAATTCTCGACCAAAGGACAGCCACAGGTATGTGTGGTGGGCTCCCGTTCGGGACATTCTTCTGTATTGGCCCGAGTGGATCATTAACCTTGCAATTGTGTTCCTGCACCTGCTGCTGATTTTCTTACTGGAAGTCCCTGGATGTCCAACAGGATATTTAGGTCCAGGGGGTCTGGCTACAGATGGAGGAGGCACTGACGTGTCGCTGTGTACAGGGGGTGCGACGGGATATGTAGACCGGTCAATACTTGGGCATGCCCACACATATCATAGTCCCACCTGTAAAGAGGTCTATAAAACAACTATCCCGTTTGACCCAGAAGGCCTGTTGGGAACTTTGAATTCCTGTTTCCTGTGCTTCCTAGGACTACAGGCAGGCAAGATTCTGTTGACATTTCCAGACTGGAGGGATAGGCTCAAGAGATTCATCATCTGGGCTATAGTGCTGGGGGCTTTAGCAGCACTGCTGTGCAAAGCAAGCCAAAATGATGGCTGGATACCAATCAACAAGAACTTGTGGTCTCTTTCTTTTGTATTTTGCATGTCTTCCATGGCCTTCATATTGCTGGGATTCTGCTACTTGATGGTGGATGTCTTCAAATATTGGACTGGCTCACCTTTTTATTACCCTGGCATGAATTCCATTATTGTGTACATGTGTCACGAAATATTCAGCCAGCCATTCGAGACTTTCTGGAATATCTCTCCTGGCTCACATGCAATCAGCATGTTGATAAATGTATGGGACGTTGGTGTATGGATTCTCCTATCATACTATCTGTACTGTAAACAAATCTTCATAGCTATTTGATAACCTTATTACAGTAAACTGCATTGATCAAAGTCTGTATATTTGTACTTAACGGTTTAGCATCTTGTGACTGTTTATTAGCATACATTAATATAGTCTGTACATTTGTACTTAACGGTTTATTTGTACTTAACGGTTTGGCATCTTGTGACTGTTTATTAGCATACATTATATAGTCTGTACATTTGTACTTAACAGTTTGGCATCTTGTGACTGTTTATTAGCATACATTGATATAGTCTGTACATTTTGTACTTAACAGTTTGGCATCTTGTGACTGTGTTTTAGCATACATTGATATAGTCTGTACATTTGTACCTAACGGTTTGGCAATTTGTGACTGTTTATTAGCATACATTAATATGTATTGACTAGTGTTTTATAACTTTTTTGAGATTGTGCCTAATTCCCCGTAGAAGCTTTCAAAAGGACAGTTTTCTGACAATATCCACTTCAGAAAATTGAAATTATGAAGAATTGTTTGAAGCTACTTTCTGTAACCGTCAGTGTTTGAATGATAAAATAAAATAATAATATGTGAAACATATGAAAGAAAGGGGCCCTGATCATTGAAAATTGTGCCAGGCCCCCATTCCTTTTAATGCTGTTGGTTGAAATATGGTGTGTGTGATTAACACAGATGAGGAGAGGGAGCGATCAGACAAAAAACATTTGTAAGGAAGATTGTGTATCTCTCTTAATTTACCTGCTCCAGGACCCAAATAATTTATTTCTTAACTCATTTAGAAGTGCACTGATTTTGTTACTTTATCAGAACTCCATACAATACCTGATATTTGATTAGACTTGTTACATCTTATATAATTATTTTAATTTTTGTATGATATATTTTCATAAGCATATCATTCTGACATGAAATAAAATATACAAGAAAACTTAACAGTTTGTTATAATATTTAAATATTGTTAAAAAATGTACCATTATAATTTGATTTCTTATCTTCTCTTTTTTTTTTTCGAGAAATTAAACTCTTAGATATGTAGTAATTGTGATGTATATTCAGTTTTTATACCCAGTAGCTAGAAATTATATCAAGACAAGGGGTGAGGCTAAGTGTCCATATACTTACATGTATGTCTGGCAGTTAAAGATGTAGAGGCACATTCTGCATTAAAAAATCACTCACACACACAGTAAAGCATGCACGCAATATCGCAAGTAGAGTATTTCATACACTTGTTGCATTTAGAATTTACTTTGTCATCTGAATACAGCTTGTTAAGTTCACAGGGGTTTTCTTAAGTGGACGCCCGCTTGCCCATGCCGGGTTAAAATCACCATGGGCAAGTGATTTTTCCAAGGAGGTAGCCCGTCGGGCAAGTTTATTTTCGTAAATGAAATTTTTCGAGGGTTTTTAGCTCACCTGAGCACAAAGTGCTCAAGGTGAGCTTTTGTGATCGCCCTTCGTCCGGCGTCCGGCGTCGTGCGTCGTCCGTCGTCAACAATTTGCTTTAAACGACATCTCCTCTGAAACTGCTGGACAGAATTTAATGAAACTTGGCAGGAATGTTCCTTGGGTGAGGCTCTACAAAAGTTGCTAAAATAAAGTTGATCCATGAAGAACTCTGGTTGCCATGGCAACAAAAAGAAAAATAATTTGAAAACTTTAAAAATCATCTCCTTCAAAACTACTGGCCAGATTTCAAAATAATTTGGTACAGATGTTCCTTGGGTCAACCTCTACCAAAGTTGCTAAAATTATTCCGATCCGTAAAAAAACATGGCCGCCAGGGGTGGGGCTTATTTGCCTTATATGTATATAGAGAAACCTTTAAACAACATCTCCTCTGAAACCACTAGACAGAATTTGATTAAACTTGGCAGGGATGATCCTTGGGCCAACCTTCACAAAAGTTGCTAAAATAAACTTGATCCATGTAGAACTCTGATTGCCATGGCAACAAAAAGAAAAAAAAATGAAAACTTTAAAAATCATCTACTTCAAAACTACTGGCCAGATTTTAAAATAAAGTGGTACAGATGTTCCTTGGGTCAACCTCTACCAAAGTTGCTAAAATAATACCGATCCGTAAAAAACATGGCCACCAGGGGCGGGGCTTATTTGCCTTATATGTATATAGGGAAAATTTAATCAACATTTCCTCTGAAACCACTGGACAGAATTTGATTAAACTTGGCAGGAATGATCCTTGGGTCAACCTTCAAAAAAGTTCCTAAAATAAACTTGATCCATAAAGAACTCTGGTTGCCATGGCAACAAAAAGAAAAAAATATGAAAACTTTAAAAATTATCTGCTTCAAAACTACTGGCCAGATTTTAAAATAAATTGGTACAGATGTTCCTTGGGTCAACCTATTTATCTCAGATGAGCAATTTAGGGCCATCATGGGCCTCTTTTCTGCAGTTCAGGCTACCTCTCCAAAAGTTGATCCTTTACAGATCAGATTTACAGAAGTTGAATATTTTTAAGTGTGATATTTTGTTACATTTATGCATAAAAAGAATGCATCAGCTCATAAACAAAACAAGAAATATGTCTTGGTAGCTTAATAAAATGCAAAAAGTTACATTAAATTACAAGGCCACTTATTAAAGAGAGAGAAGTCTAACAGAGAGAGAGAGAGAGAGAGAAAACCAGCTAGAAACAAAAAAATAAATTGTACCCTTAGATGAGATTGTCCACTAGTCTGATAGGTCATTTGGGTGATTCCACTACATATGCAGAGGTGGAGAAGACAACATTACCACAAATACCATTCCTATAGCTTAGTCTGGCAGAGGTCACATTTTCTGGACTGTGTTGCCCTACTGAGTTAGTGCAAAAACTACATAACCTGCTACTATGTATATGAGATACTAGGCTAGTTTTACACAAAGCCACCTGATAGAGATATAAGGGTTATTGATACTATCCTAAATCAGCAGCAGCATCAACATCATCATTAAAGTGAATGTGGGAGGGGGGGGGGGGTGAATATGCAGATTGTCTGCCTTTACTTTGGTTCATGTCAGTGTTCCAGTACACAGGGATTACCAAACACCTCTTAAAAACCACAAACGAATGATTAAAAACACTTTGTAATAAATTGCAACTTATTTCTTAATAATTAACCCTTTTCCTCATAGAGATCTATAAAATATATGTACCTATGTGAGTAGCATAAAACCTAATCAGCCTGCAAGTCCAACTGTTACTCGCAGGCTGATCAGGTTTTATGCTGTTTGCTGCTCCTTAGTGGTCTGGGGATGGGGATTTTACAATTAAATTTGGAAAGGTTTAAGTGGGGCTTTCTGCAGATCAGGATTTATGTCAAAATGAGTTTTTATGAGGGAAAAGGTTAAGGACCATCTCTCTTTTTGTCCATTTTCAATCAGCAGTACCACACTGAAATCTCATGATCACTGTTTTTTTCCATACTATTGCTAAAATTGGGTAAGAAAAACTGTCAAGTTCCTGAGAAACATGTATATCAGTATGATACATGTATACTAGGTTGCGTATAGAGCAGTGGTACTCAGGTGAGCGATTTTAGGCCCTATGGGCCTCTTGTTTTAATTATTTTATTTTCTACATTATATAGGGGGTGAGTTGCTTACAAATAACTAAAATTCATCTTAATACTACACATATTTAGTTTTAAACATTAACAAACACTAAGTAACTTAAAGATCGGACAAGCTGTTTACACTGGGGGCAAGTAGATGTTCAAAGTAACTTGCCCCCTGGGCAAATGAAAGTCAAATCCTTAAGGAAACCCCAGGTTCTGTGGCAAAGGTACTCTATTTGACAAAACATGAATTTTAAATAGAAAAACAATGTTTGAAGCAGTCAGTCTAGCAGATGGCCAGGCATGTTCTTCACAAAACATCTGAAGAAGAATAAAAACCACACACACAATTACTTAATTATCACAAATATGAACATTTGAAGAAATCATTTCCTGTAGCTTGAGTTGGGTATATTTTTTTTGTCACCTGCTGTAAGCAGAGGTGACACATAGGGCTCACTTTTCCATCGTCAGTCCGTCTGTCACACTTTCCCCATTACAGTGAAACATGTGTTCCAAAGAACACTCTTGTGTTATTTTTAAGGTCAGTGAATAAAGTTTTTTTTAAGAATTTTAGATATTTTTTGCTAAGGAAATTTCAATTTGATGTTTTGTGAAGCTTGGACAAGTTCCTGCTGTCATGAAGGTGGGAACCAGATTTCAAGGGAATTGAATGTATTTTCAGGTTCTTAGTCATTTATATCCTAATTAAATGCTAAACTTCACCAACATTTAATGGTAAATAGAAACCCTTGGACATAAAATATGCAGAAGATTATTCAAATACACAATGCTCAGTTTATCAGAGACTGGGAAAGTAGAGGTGACTGTGTCACAGTTGCATTCAAACAGCTTATGGTTGTTGAAATATTCATGGAATTCACTTTAAAAATAATAAAATCACACAGATCTTAATAAAAAATTACTGGGCCAAGTGAATAATAATAAAAAAAATGAATATTTCTTTGGAAACTGCAGATTAATACTGCCTTAATACACATACCAGTGGATGTATATATCTTTGTAAGGCAGATGAATAACCATCATATACCATGTTATGGCACATTGGTGAAAATATGGAACATATCTCTTAATAAAAAAGATCAAACACACACACGAACACTGACACAGATATACAACATTTTGAACAAATTGAAACTTAAAAGTTAAATTTTCATTTCAGGTTTCACAGTAGTGGAACTCAAAGAAGAGCACCATGGTAAGTTGATGTTTCTAGAACTAGATCATTTACACTTTATAGAAATCTTCACCCAAAACTGAAATCTATAACCAAGGAACATTGACCCTGATGTCTGCATTCATGCACATAGATTATTAAAGCCTTGTAAGCGAAACTATTCAATTACTTTAGTAAACTTTGGACTTGAGGTTCTCCATTAGTCTTTTTTTATTCAGGGGCAAATGTCCTGCATGTAGACTGGAAAAGCCCTTAGAAAGTTAGGATTGAACCAGTACTTGGTGATCGTGTTTAGTTTGAGGTGGCTTCACCAAACGGTTAAAAGTTTATTGTAAGACAAGGTTATTTATCATTATTGTGTCACCTGCTGTAAGCAGAGGTGACACAGTCCTGGGGATCACTTTTCCGTCACCTGTCTGTCACGCTTCAGCAGGTGACGTGTGTTCCAGGGAACACTTAGATTGAATAACTTCTGACTGGTAAATCAATGTTAATATTTTCATTCCTATGCATATAGAGTAATGGTTAAAGCATCCAACCCAGATTCAGGAGTTGTGGGTTAACCCCTGCCTCTTCATTCTAGTCGTAAGATATGGTGGTTGGCCTGGTGTCCGGATAATGTGACTGGGTGTGGTATCCTGCCATGTGTCTACAGTGTGATAATGCAGTGTGACAGCACTATATCTGTGTCAAGTAGACATTGTCTCCAAGTGACCAAAATGCTGTTGGTGGGACGTTTAATCCAATAAACAAAAAAAAAAGGACAGAACATTGAATGAAAACTGTAAACTCTCCAAACAAAATCGTATTTACTTTCATATTGATTATTGTCTAGTCTCTGTTAAAATTTCTGCAGCATGATGAGAGGCTTTATTTTGACGGAAGTTGATCTCATACTTGTCCAGCTGATGTTACATGTACATCTAGTATATTTCTGTTTCTTTTGCAGCCTAAACAAATCCAGGAAATCAAAGACTTCCTTTTGACTGCCAGAAGAAAGGATGCTAAATGTAAGTCACTATCTTGCTGTAATTAGTAGGTTGAATGATTATAATTATGAAGAGAGAAAAACAGAAATAATCCATTGTATATATACTACTCAAAAGTTGCTAAGCACCACATATTGTGCGTCACTGTGAAATAATGGCCATAATTTATATATGGTCATATCTTTTTGAAATTCCACTACCATCCTTTACAAACCAAAACCTTTGATTCATTGCAAACATCTCAAAATATAAGCTCTTTTTTGAGATTTCCAAACAACAAAAGCAAAAAGCAAAACATTTTTTATTCTAAATAAAAATAACATTCACTAAACTTTTGATTTACATCCATTTATTTAAGTGTCAACCTCATCTCAAATATAGAGTTGTATTTCCAACTTAAAATGTTATTGTGGTATTATGTCATAATTAGTTAATGAATTTTGACAATCTTGATTTTTATAAATTAAAAGACCAAACAGTTGTATTTGCAATACTAATGTTCTCTAGCAGAATTTCCTGATTCATTTAAGAAAAACAAGTTTCAAAATTGATCTTGAAAAGTAAATCTTTGCAATATGCGTCATTTATGACACAACTTATACCTAAATTATTCATTTGGCCACGGTAACAAGGCAGGGTTTAATATATACATTTTCATTTTGGGGACATGTGTCCCCTCGAATATTTGATTTAGGGGTCATTTGAAATTTTAGGGGGACAAGCTTGCAGCTAGGTAATAATAATTATATATAACCTGTTTACATGGAAACATTGGAAAATAAAATAAAGTAATATAACTGTTTAGTTCAGGACGATCGGCGTTGTCCGTTTCCGATTCTTTTGAAAAGAAAAACTTGCACTATTGTTACTGCATTTGCGATGATCCGAATGACGTTGCTATGCAACAACTCTCCATCATTGGTTGGGACTAAGTTATACAGAACGTATCGGAACATCAGACTAATTTATAAAGGGAGAATTTTTCTGTGATAAAATTTATCCAAATATATAAAAGGGCCATATATGGTGAGAAAAAAATCAAAGTAAGTCTAGTTTTCATAAATAAAAACATGCTTCCATGCACGTAAACAGACAACCTAATATTCGGGACGACAACGACGTGAGGTCATCGTTGTATGCATTGCCGGCAGTCCAGGTTCTATTTAAAGAAACAGAAAGTCCCATATCTTGATCTGTTATTCAGAGCTAAGCAGAAAAAATTAAATGAACATGCATCTGGAAGGTCATATAGAATAAAGGAAACACATATAGTAGGTTTAAACTGACAGCTATTTCATATCAATCGAATGTGTCTTATATTTAGAACCTGGTTTTGAAAATGCGTCATTGATGGCGCACTAGCATTCAACATGGGGGTCATTTCAGATTATTTTGCGTCAAAACGCACAATTTTGTGCGTCATCGAAAACCCTGACAAGGCAACTTCGTGTTGATCCAGGAGATACAAAGGTCCTGGTTAATGCTTAAATTGCATCATATGAGGGTCCAGAGGCTTGGAAATCTTCGGTCAACTTTAAAACCTGTATAAGACGGATACTCAGTATCCAGATGTTAACACCAGGAAAAAAGTCATGGCTTTAAAAAATGTTTCATAAAGTGTGCACACAGGCACATACTAAATAGAAAGCACATTATGCTGAATTCTTCACTTCAAGCGTGCATAGTCATCAATAAAAAGTTCTAAAGCAAAAAATTGAAAGGTTTTTCAGTGTTATTCATGCACAAGTAATAATGTATTTCACTGGGTTAAGTTTTAAAAGACAAAAACAATATTTTCAAAATGGCTTGCGGTGTTAATGTTAAATTGTTATTCAGACCAATTTATATTATCTTGCAAGGAACAAATACGTTTTGATGTGGTCGAACATATTTAGGAAGAAAAGTATTGGCCATTAACAATCATTTTAAGGAATCCCTGAAATAAGATGATTCATTATGAGAACTATTGGTAAAGTCAAACATTTGTCATTTCTAGTCTGATACCATCATCATTCATGCTATTGTTCATTGACCCCCTAAATTTTTAAATGACCCCCAGTTTTTCAGAAACCAGGTGATAAATGACCCCCAAAATATTGAGGGGATTAAAACAGAACATTTTCAATAGATGTTATTGTGTTCTTACCACTAAGTGGCTGCAGCATATTTACCTTTTCTTAGGAGTTGAGTGTGGTTAAAGGTTATTCCAACATGCTTATTGTAGCTGTCAAGATAAAGAAAAACAAGGAGAATGTGAAGTTCAAGGTCAGATGTAGTCGCTACCTGTACACACTGGTCATCCAGGACAGAGAAAAGGCAGAGAAACTGAGACAGTCCCTCCCTCCAGGTACCTCCCCATCTCTCTCTCTCTCTCTCCAGACACTAGGCATGGGTCCTTCATATATTGATCAGATTCATTGTTAGGTCCATTGTTCAGGATAATTATTCAGTACCTTGGGGTACAATTTATATAGTTCAAAATGTAGATTAACTGTAAAAGTAGAGTATTGCAGGCAGACATCAATTTTAAAGAAATCTTCCAGCATCATTTACCCTGTGCTTTCTCGTCTTAAGACTTGTATTAATTTATAACTTATTATTCTTATGTATAGATTTTCTGTGTAGGTTTCTAGCGAAAACAAAATCTTGCTGATGATGACTACATAGCCAAATATTGATTTACAGTGATTGTTAAATGATAGGCCTGAAGCAAGATTTGAAATTAAAATTTGTTAGAATTTTGATATAGCTTTCAACCACTATACAAAGCTGGCATGGGTTACATCAAGGTGTTTGTTTTACTTTGCATTCTAAAATAATTCTTATACGCCTACTTAATTTGGTGAATTGGTGGGTACAATTGTGTCATGTCCTGTTGTATCACTTTACAAGTCTTTCAACCACACTGTAAGCAAGAGTATTCACCATTTTAATACTCTAGTTTTTAATTGGTTTCATGTTGTAAATAAATATGATGATCATCATGGATTCACCAGCGGTGGTTAAGCAGCATTACTGAGGTTGTCTGCTCTCTAACTGGAACAAACATAAAATTATCTTTACCAAACTTGGTCACAATGTATATGGGCATGACCTGATCAATAACCATCCAGATTGTCGTAGTCAGTGTGGAGTTACAGACCTTGAATTGATAAAAAAATTGCTAAATAACCTGAACCAATTTTTGCTAAACTTGGTCACGATGTTTATGGGCACAATATCTCTACCAAGTTTGATAGCCAGTCTGATTGTCCCAGACACTTCTCACAATTGATGAAAAAATTGCTAAATTAATAATGTCTGGTCTCTTACACGAACAAAAGTGAATTGATCTATACCAAAACTGGTCACGATGTAAAAGGGCACAATATCTTGACCAAGTTTGATAACCAGCCAGATTATCCCAGACACCCTGAGTTAATAGTCCTTGAATTGATGAAAAATTGACTGTGTCCTCTCTCTAACAAACATTCTGTAAACCAGTCTTTAGCAAACTTGGTCACAATGTGAATGGGCACGATATCTTTACAAGTTTGATAAAATGTCTCAAACTCACTAGAGTAACGACCCTTAAATTGATTAAATTTCCTAAATCAACAGTGTCTTCTCTCCAAATTGTATATTGGCACAGTATCTTTTTCGAGTTTGAAAACCAGACACTCCAGAGTTAACACCCTTAATAAAATTGCAGGACAGACATATTTTGCAATAACCAGCACTATTGCGTTATTAAATGCAAGATAAGGCCAGCCATTATGCATGCGGTGTCCATGCCTTGCTAAATTTGACCTTTCTTTTCTATTTTCAGGTCTTGCTGTCAAGGAGTTGAAATGAATGTATTAGGAAGTTAAATAAATATTTAAAAAAAAAAAAAAATACTTGTATTATTTGTGTGAGTGCGATTGTGAATAAGAGTACTCAAAGGTTCTTAATTTCAATCTATGTTGTTGTTTTTAGCTCTACTTTTCAAAGAAAAAATAGAACTATTGTTACGACCCTCTCATCAGCATTGGTGAGGGTTTTTGTTCAGTTTCTCAAAATCAATCAAACATTCAAATTGATTCTCTTCAAACAGTTTAACTTAGAAAAATGTTTGCAGTTATACCACTTTTGACTTCAAATTTTCTGTATTGCTTTCAAACACATTAACTGCAAACTTGACATACTTATTACTATCAAAAAGGGAACCCATTTCAAAACGGCATATTATTCTAAAATTCAGTTTTGCAAAGTTATGCCCCGTTCTCTTTTTTGGTAATAATTTAAACTTCATTTCAAACTTTAAATTCTTGTATCTACCATCCGTTAGTTACCATTAGAGCATCTGCCGCAGGAGCAGGAGGACATGGATTCGATCCCCGGGCGTGTCATACCAAAGTCGGAAAAAATAGTACTGTTGCTTGGTGCTTAGCATATAAGGATAGTTGCAGGACTGGTTGGCCAGATGTAAAGATAATGTGGGAGTGGTATCATGCCACAGGTCTCCGGCGTGATAGTGGAGTGTGGCAGCACTATATATGTCTTAAGTAGACCTTGTATCCAGATGACTGAATTACTGTTGGTGGGACGTTAAACCTAACAAACATAAATATTTCTTTTTTCTTTGCTGTACATGTTTGTGTCTCCTGTGTCTCACTCTTTTGTCGGGAGTATAACTAATACTTAGCATAGGTCACATGGATACCTTGTTAGGTGAAGACGTGTAGACAAG
>CM037779.1:73536946-73586946 GCA_021229015.1 Solen grandis
CGCACAAAAGAATATTTCCCTATATATTACATATATGAAAAAATAACAAAGGGCCATAACTGCATCAAAAATAGTTGAACCACAAAACCCTGACAATATGCGCCAGGTCACTATGTAATAATGCTTCTGTAAAAGTTTGGGCCAAATCCGTTGAAAAATGTAGGAGGAGTTGTGCACAGAAGAATAGTTCCCTATATATTACATACAGTGGTGCTAACGTATCAGTTGTCAAAAATAGCGTATATCGTTCGTATCGCATCGTATCGTAACGTATATATTACTCAATCGCATCGTAACGTATGGAATCGTATTCTAAAAAGTATTGAACCACCCAGTGGTTTAGGACAGTTTAAGTTACGGGACACCATCGATATTTCAGAAATAATTAATGTTCGTGTCTTTAAATTTAATATTTGCTTAAGTTTATTAAAGGTGGATCATTAAATCACATTATGCAGTACATTTTTTTTTTATTTTTTACCAATTGCAATAGTTATATTTCTTTTACTTTATTATTTTATACATGTGTTATGGCCTACGTGACTTTCAGGAGCAGACGCCATGCGATGTTATATAATTTGATGCACGTGTGAAAGTACTATATCAGAGACGTAAATACCTTTAATATAGCTTCGTGACTATATCAGTATTAAAGTGGAATAATTTTAAAATATGTGTAATCGATATGTTTGATCAATGTTTGCTTTATTAACCTGTCTAAAAACTAACAAATTAAAACTTACCTACTTATGCAAGATCGTCCGAAATGTTGCTTTCGTGTAATTATTTATTTCCCGGGACATTTTTTACTGCTGTATTTACACGAATGCCCATTTTTCTTTATTATTTAATGAATTCGTGAACAAAAGATAATTGTAATTTACGAATATAGTTTATTTATTTAATTATTTCCTATTTTATTTAGGTTTCTCTATCTCTCTTTCATTACGCACACGCGCGCGCGCACACACACTTCCAAAAAAATTGGATGAATGAGTGCAAATTATGTTTCTTTTTCCCCCCTTTTTCATCAGTATGGAGATAATCAAAATTCAGGCAGGTGGAGACTGAAAATCCAAACCGGAGCATTTTTTCCGATGATCGCGTAAATCCTAATACGTATATGATGTGTACAAGATGCATCGGTATTGCTTTGAGAACACGGAGCTCTAAGTACTAGTTCTACACAGGAACATGTTTACAGTATATCGATGCTATACCTCGGACACGTATATTTCGAAGAGCATTTTTTTTTTTTGCGAAATTAGCATGGGTATCACACCCGAACTTAATTGTATCCAACAACTGTCTCTTTCATTAGAAAAAAAAAAATGATAAAACGGGACCACATTTTCGTGATATGCTTCACTGCTATGTCTTAATATTTGATATGATAAACCAGGAATTATTGCAAGCCATAACAATAGAAAAATAAACATAAAACCTACATGGGAAGGAATTTGTTATAAAATAATGATGTATTTTATTCCGTGATAAACAGAGTTCACTGACATGATAATAGTTAAAAGAAAATGATCTTGTTTCCATATTACTACAGTTCGCCAAAGATCTCATTTCCATATTATTACAGTTTGCTAGAGATATAATAGGTTAGAACATTTTCTTGCATACCCCTAATCTTTTATGTATAATTAAGTGAATAAAGTGTTTCGCAATACCGGAGGCGTGCCATAAGTTCTTATCAGCAGGCACAGCATGTGTTTATTTTGACCGGATATGTCACCTTTATGTCTCGCCGCTGCCGGTATACCACCCCCAGAGGAGAAGACTTTTGACATGTACACAGAGTGAATGTTATTTCCGGTACTAAAAGATTACAATTTTTAGCAATAATTTGAAATTCTATTTTAAACACACCAATATTCATAGAATAATAATAATAATAAAACTGTTTCCAATCTAGGTATGAGGCACAGAATATATTTCGAAGAGAGAAAAAAAATCTTAAATGTACACGATGATGATGATGATGATAATGATGATACATGTATCAAAAATACATTTGTAAGGGAGTGTGCGGGCACACATGTGTGTGACTTATGGACTTATTTTTATATCACAAATGAGCGAATCATAGGGTATTCTTTAAAATATTTTGATTGTTAAAACGGCGAGTAAAAAACATAGATTTTAAATGGACTTTTTTTTTTAATTTGTTCTTCCGATTGAAACCCATTGTGTCTACAAATCAAAATCTCTGCAAATTAAAATGTGTCTCGAAACCACATACATGATAACATTAATGACCATTAGCTCAAAATATAGGATGAGAGAGAGAGAGAGAGAGATGAATGCATATTTATGCGGAAGACACAGTGAATTAGTGCGGGGATGATACATATGCACACAATATAAATGTTATATCATAAATATTTAATGAAATATTAAATACTTTACATTTAAATAATTTTACAATAATACTTGGTCAAAACCATGGATACCATTACAAAATATTGAAAGCCCAACACATGATGATATTTCCCTACTTAATATATATCCTTTACATGTAGCAATGCATGTGTTAGACAATCTGGAAACATGTCTGGAAAGGTGTGAAATAACTTTATACAGTAGATGAACTGGGTGTAGTCAAAATGAGATATAACCGATTTGGCAACTTTTTTATTCTTGTACTCGATTAACGAAACAAATCATATTAAACTGTATACGCATGGCGGCGTATGACATTTCTCACGAATACCCGGTTAAACGGCGGCCTTTTCACTCATGGCATCTTTTCGACAAAGATAGCTTTTCGACCCATGTTAATGTACATGTATTTAATTGTTTAATTACCAAGGTCAATTTCCAACAACAATTCTTCGGGCTAGGGCTTTTTAAAACAATAGCGGATTTTCCGAGCTTCTGGTTAAAGTATATGAAAACATATTTATATTAAATCTATACCTATGACAGTTACCTACTTGTAATATATACGAATATTCTAATAAGAAAATAAATACGGTGCTATTCTCCCACACTCACTCGCGTTCTTTTGATATTTGATACATCCAATAAATTATATATACATTTATGTTTGATTGGTTAAATGCAAAGTTTGAAAAATGCCCGAAGATATTGTTTTAATTAGCACAAATGACAGCGTACTAGATATTAGATGATTGCTGGTATCATTTTTTTTTTTAATGTGATTAATATCAAAACACATAATAACAAAGCATAATTAATACATTTTTTATGAGTCCCCAGTTTTTCATTACACTTGCTTAGATTGTTATTGACGGAGACAACAGAGTCCGTAACATTTCTAGAGGAACCGCAATTTAGTTTGTCCCCATTTCCTGTTTCCCGTTTTGTTTATTTCCGCTGTTTATTTCAGATGAAAACACGGCTTGTGATAAATATTGTTAAAAGCTTAGTTGATATTTCATATTTTTGAACTTATTGTAAAATCTAGTTGTATACAGTTGTAAAAAATGCCATTTATACCGTGCTTATCCTGTATCGTATATCGCATAACGTATATCGCAGATCGTAAATCGTATTTCGTATGGTATCAGACAAAGAACGCATCGCATCGCATCGTAACGAATCGTAAAGGTAAATCAGACCTGCTATCGCACATCGCATATCGCAGATCGTATATCGCATATCGTATATCGTCCGTATTTCTATCGTATTCCAATCGTATTTTTTGACAACTGATACGTTAGCACCACTGTATGTGAAAAAATAACAAAGGGCCATAACTGCATCAAAAATAGTCGAACCACAAAACCCTGACAATATGCACCAGGCCACTATGTAATAATGCATCTGTAAAAGTTTGGGTCAAATCTGTTGAAAAATGTAGGAGGAGTTGCGCACAGAAGACATTGTTCGGAAAACCTGGTTAAAAATTTAAGAACTGTTCTGTCAAATCTGACAACTCATTTCATACCTCACAATTAACTCCAGCAAAGCCAACTGGACATGAACAGGTGTAGTGGTTGACAGCACTGGAGCAGGAGCCTCCGTGCTGACACGGACTTGATATACAGTTGTCTCCCTGGTCACTGCATGTCTCACCTGGAGCCAAAGTTGAAGGTCATAAATATAGGTCACAATGTTGAAATTCTCGATCAAACTCGGAATTGAACTAAAACAAGAAATGGCTAGAAAGTATGGAGGAACAAAGAGAATTAGAAATATCACTGAAGGTGATAAATACTCCAACACAGCCCTTTGACACAGAATATGAATTCTTACTAATCAGACAATGTACTTTAAGTAAAAAGGCAATAACTGTAATATTGCCTTAAGTCTAACTTGGCCATCTGTTTATTCAGCTGAACATGTGTATCAAAATCTATCTAAATCCGTTAAGCCTATGAAGAGTTATCAATCAGATAAAGCATTTTTAACCCTTTCCCTCATGTAGACTCATTTTGACGCACTCAATAGGTACCACATAAAGCCTGATCTGCAGAAAACCACAGTTAAACCTTACCAAATTTGATTACAAAATCCTCATTTCCAGACCACTGAGGAGCAGGGAACAGCATAAAACCTGATCTGCCTGCGAGTTACTCGCAGGCTGATCTGGTTTTATGTTGTTTGCATAGGTCTTTTCATGGTTTCCTCTATGAGGGAAAGGGTTAACAACTCAAATAGGAGCTATAACTGTAATAAATTAACAGATTTTGTCCAACATGGCCCTCATTTGTTAGGACAAACAAGTATACCAAAAATTTATATACATCTGTCAAATTCGACAATCAGATCAACAGACTAGACCAACCAAAGACCAACCAAAAAGCTCACTCCTATACACCGACCCCCACCATATAACCAAGAGATACATGTATACAAATTGTATTTAAAATTTCAGCTATAGATTTTTTTGTGTGTGATTCAAACAAAAATTGAAAATGAATTTTTGATTTTTAAAAAATACACACATTACTTAAACAATGACATGCAATCTTACTCTAATATATCATTGTTAATAAATTTCAATACATGTATTAACATAACAATATATAAAATGAATGTTCAGTAGCCTACCTTGCCAGCCTGGTTTACACCAACATGTGAACTCTGTGGTATTCTGCTCACATGACAGTGTGTTTTCATAGTGACAGGGGCTACTGCTGCAGGGGTCAACCCTCACCTCACAATGCTCACCTGTATAGGCTGGAAATAAACAGACAAAAGGAAATAATATACTACAAAAGAGCAGTAAACAAAACAAGCGTAACAGCAGAAGTGCACTAATTCCTGTCATGCTTGTAGGTTCTTGTCACAAAAAAAAAAAAAAAAAAAAAAAAAATCCAACGTGACCGACGCAGACCATTCTGACCAGCCATCCAGCTTTAATATCTTTCTTATCTTTCATACGATGCCAATTAACAATGTGGCAAGGCTCAAATTTCACCACTGATACTTTGCACTAAGTAATACTTCAAATTTAAAATAAGGTAGATTAATTTTCTACCAACTTGATTTACAAAATATCTATGTAACTGATGACTGATGAAATAAGCATAAACAGTTTCCTAATGAAGAATTTAATTGTTACAACATAAAATATTCAAGTATTTTTAAAAGGAAAATATTTGCCAAAAACAGCAGACACAGTTAAATCTGTACATCTTTTATCATTTCAAGAGTTTTAACTCTGCACTAACAAGTACTTTCAGACGAGTTATCAAATTACCAAAGATATTGTGCCAATTTATTTTGTAACAAAGACTGGCAAAAGTTGATTCTGCTTGCAAAAGTAAGAAAGTAGACAATGTAAATAGACCATTCAAACTTGCAGGTTATCTAGAATATGTCCTGTCATATAACGTATGTATAAAAACTAAAGAAAGGAAACAGTTATATTTTTAAAACAAACAGCAATACATTGTGGAAATGTGTTTCTGTGACACTGATGCTCTGTTGGCATATGTTGGTCACAACCAAATATTAATTTACTTGTATTTTTAAAAGTTTATATCATGATGTTCGTGTGAATCAAGTTTCATGAAGATGTGATGTCCAAAAAAGTTACATGCAAAGGTAAACATGAGGTGTGATGGACGGACAAACAAATGCACACAAAAAAAACGGATGGACGAACAAACCGAATGTCTACATACCCCACAATGCAGTTGGCCCAGCAGAATTATTATTTCATCTAGAATATTTGTTTTCATAATGACAATGTGGAGTTATGTATCAAAAGTTTGTTTACATAAATATTCTGACTTATAGGCCTACATACTTTAAGGATTCCTACAGAAACACAGGCAGACATGTATACTGACCATCTGTACACCGACAATAGTAGCTGGCATCATTCTTGACACATGTTCCAGCATTCCGGCATGGGTTCAAGTCACATGGGTTGGGTTTGGTCTCACACTTGTTTCCTTGGAAACCATACTGTGAAAAAACATAACCATAAAAATTGTGATTTTAAATTTCAAACTTATTTTCATCGCAATCAGGTCATTTGATAAAAAAAAGAGATTTTCAAAAAAAAAGTCTGATATTGCTTGTCCTCCACAAACCTGTTTGAAGAGCACCATGACCAAGAGGTTACTTGCATGACTGAAGATCCAGAGGATATAGGTTCAAGACCTTCCAAAAAGCAAAGTACTTGTCCAAAACAAGAACAGTCTAGGAGAATTAATACAGGTGGTAGAAAATTGTTCCCAACTCACGTGACAATTGAGTGTTAAAACACAGTCCAAGTCCCAGTCTTAAACTCACCTTGCAGACACAGCGAGAAGCCCAGGGGTTGGGACACACACCGCTGTTCTCACAGGAAGCACTGGCACACCTGGCCACCTCATCCTCACAGAAAATGCCTGTGTGACCTGCAATTAGGCCAAATTATTGAAATGTAATTGGTTCTTCTAACTGTATATATTTTCATGATCAAAAGTTGTTATAATGCATTAGTATTAACAATGCCTGATTTCCTTACCCTGTCTTTTAATTGCATTGGTGGCAAAATTACTTAACTAATCTCATTTCTCCAGGAAAAGACAAATTTTCTTAACTCAATCTCCATAACTTTAAATTGTCAAAAAATTCACTGCTTTGTTTATATGGCAGAGAGAAATGTCACTTGTATATTCTGCTGCATCTTGTGTTCCAGGAATTATTTTTGTTTCAATTTACGTATAAAATAAATAGTATAGTTAAACTCCATGATACCAGTGGCTCCATAGTACTGGTGTACTTTCAATAAAGTCTGGCAATATTTTTGTTGTTGCGTCACCTGCCCATTGCATTTGTACATGTTCTAGTAGCTTCTGCCACTCAACCTTTAGATAGAACTTTTGCCGAAATGGAGGAGTGTCTGGTTAGTTACTTTCATTAAATAATGAAACTATCATTTCATGTTAGGCACATTCATTAAGTACACCAGTACCATGGAGGACCTATTATATATATATGGAAATACTTAGATAGTTTTTGTGATATATATTTTTTGAGAGGTGCAGTAGTAGATGTGTTTCTGTACATAAGATGCACTTTAATGTGGCGGAAGTACCCCTTTCATGGACTTCTCCACAGGGTGTCTGATTGGTGGATAATCTCTGATAATAATGGGAATTTCCTATTCTGGGGCCAGCTTCACTTAACTTTGTACAAATAAAAATCATCGTAAGTGTAAATTTAAAGATATGAAATATTTTTCCAGTGATTTTTCTTCACAAAAGTGTTGAATTTAATGCAATATAATGGGTTACATTCTGTATGTTTTTTTGTAAATAAGAAATGAGTGACAGAGCAGGACAACATACTAATGACTGAGATCAAATCTGTTACCCATTCCCCTCCATGATTCACTAATGGGTGTAATTATGAGGAAATTCCCAGTGACAATGTGGAACACTTACCATTAAGACAAGAGCACCTGAAGCCCCGCTGAGTAGATTCACATGTGCCATTTGCCAGGCAGTTGCCAGGGTAACAACTCTCCACCTTCTCACTGCAGTTACTGCCCTGATACCCAGTGTTCTGTAACATACTTAACAGGTATTTATATGCACAAAATATGTAAAAATAATGTAATTAGTTTAATCTGTCTAAAACAGCCATCTTACTTATTTAGAAACAAAACAATGACTAATTAAAATCAAAACACTGAAGGCACTAAAGTTGTGTGTCTCAAGTGGGTGATTGTTTGACAAGCTGCAGATATGCAGGGTAACTTCGTTTTTGCCAAATATCAAACTTATATCAAAATAATAAATGACTGTTCATTGTAGGTTATAGAAATAGGGAGAGTAAGAGTGGCGAAGTGCTATTTGTTAACAGGTTGTTGAAACAAATGTTGCGTTCATCTTTAATTTCTTGTAATGACCATGTTAACACAGCGTTAAAGCAGGATTATTGTCATTGCATGAAAATCTGACCCCCCGTTTATTAAATTTACTGTGATAAACAAAAGAAATGCAACAATATTGTTCTCATAGCACTATCAGTGCTTTGATTTGTACTACTGAGCGTCGGCACAGTTTCTGTTTATAGATGCAAATCAGTGGCTCCATACTAGCTGTGTCTTTAGTAACTTCAGATAGCAGATATACAGGTATAAGCCATTCTATAGAGCAATAAATTCTCTGATGTATCTGAGATAAATTGATGTGATTAATAGTAAGTTACATGGATTTGTATTGGAATTCAAGCTTTCTATATGGACCATTGTAACACCTCTAAATAACCGAAATCTGCACATCCACCATTCAAATATTCAGGCACGAGCCACCTTTGCGACGAAAGAAACTATACTCCTCCGCATGGTGAGTTGAAAGTTACACAACATCATAGGGAAAATAGTTCTTTTGTGCTTTTATGCTACATACATTTATTGTGTCCCGTTAATATTTATTTTTTTAATCAAAATTGATCATTCGATCATTCATACAAAATTAAGAGGTCATTTGGTTTTAAACTACGTCACACACAACTAAAATGTAATCACAATTATATCATAAACAAGATTCAAGCTTTCCAAAACTTCCTCCAACATATTTCCTATTGTTGAAATAGTAGATTTACAAATATCTTAAATTGTCCAACACTTACTGAACATTATGTTAGCGACAAATGGGATACTTAAGCAGAGTGTGATGAAAACTAGTTGCTACTTTAACATAACAGGTTTTCATACCGGTATGTGTGGTATAAAAGTATAAATTTTTCAACATTTTATTGAGTACTCACACAATACACTTCATTTCAAGATGAGTTAAGTCAACATTTATACGCATGAGTATCTACACAAGTATCTTATGCCCTTGATGGTCCCACATACTTATCATAACTTATTTTAACCCTTTCCCTCATAGAGGACACCATGAAAAGACCTATGCGAACAGAATAAAACCAGATCAGCCTGCGAGTAACTCGCAGGCTGATCAGGTTTTATGCTGTTCGCTGCTCCTCAGTGGTCTGGAAATGAGGATTTTGTAATCAAATTTGGTAAGGTTTAACTGTGGTTTTTTGCAGATCAGGCTTTATGTGGTACCTATTCAGAGTGCGTCAACATGAGTCTATATGAGGGAAAGGGTTAAATCAGGTGCATGTAAGATATAAAGATAAAGCCTGAATCTGTATATCAAGGACTTGATGCAATACAGTTGTGACTGCATCTTTATCTATATGTACTTACCATAAGTTTGGCACCAAGCCCTCGATATGAGCTATAAATAACTGTATATATATACTGTGCTTCCATTCATTGCCAACTAAAATAAACATGTATGTCTCTCAATCGATTACAGATCTCTTTTAATACAAATACCTTCAGAATTACCTGTGTCACAGTTTTGGGATGGACAAACTGACAAACCTATATGCCTCACTTTTTGGTGGGGAGCATAAAAATGCACTGGCAAATGAAGAAGAGAGCACAGCAATAATCTTTTCTAACAAATTTATTAAAAAATAATATCATTTTTTATATTCTAACAATAACAACAACCTTAGTAACACAAGAGAAGTGCTCAAACATCTGGCAAATTGGGTATTGTCAACAGTGATCCAATAAAAATACACAGGTGCACAAGTTCATGTCCTGAATAATATATTCATGAAGTTTCAAATCTGTAGTACAAATACTTTCAGAGTTAAGTGAGTCACAAGCATAAAACTCCATATTTTTCAAAAACAAAGGCCCATAACTGTCAACTTCAATGATGGTTCGATGAAAATACCCAGGTGCGCATTTTCATGTCCTGAATAATATATACATGAAGTTTTAAGTCTGTAGTACAAATACTTTTTGAGTTTTGCATGTCACAAAATTTCAGGACGGACGGACATATATACGTAATTACGTACTTTTGGATGGACAAAGGCAAATATATATGCGACTCCCCTCATTTTTGTTGGAAGCATAACAATAGACCTCATATAAACACTGATAAACTTACAGAGCAGTTACATTGATATGTCCCTGCCAGGTCTATACATGTGCCTCTATTCTTACATGGATTGGCAGAGCAGTCATCGATGTTGATGTTACATCTGCAGAGAGAAAGTAGTTTAAAGATTACAGGTGATTCATACCTTTACCACAGTTATAAAATTTGAAAAAAAGAGCACCGCAATGCATGGAAATATACCCCCAAAGGTGCTGAAATGTGAAGAAGCCTGGTATGTTGTATGATACCATATTATTGTCCATCACAACAGAGGAAGCATAACTGTAATTAATATTGTGTACTTGTGATTTGTGTATTGTTGATTCTATCACGAGCCAAATCACACTTGTGGCAGAATCTAGCTTCTAGGTTGAGGATTTCCCATACTAACTTCACAAAGGTAAAAGTCAGAAAGGGCCTTCACTCCCCAAAGAATATCCTGTCTTTGTGTACAACTAAATATGAAGGCAAGTATAAATGGAGTATTTCAACCAAATTCCTCCTGTAGTGTAAGAGGAGTTGTGTTCACAAGGTTTTGCATATACATGTATAAAATCTATTTAAGAAAAAGTAACCAAGGGCCATGGTAATTGAAAGTTTCATGTAAGCACAAAATCCAGCTTCATGCAAAATTACAAATAAAGGTAAGTTTTGTGGGTAAATTTTAACTAAACCTCTGCCATAGTGTTAGAAGATTGAATTTTAATCACAAGGTATTATTCAGACTGATGGGCAACTGGGGGTATCACATAACATGACCATTTAGACATATAAAAAAGGACAGAAGACAAAATTATCCTCTTTATTTATATGCTATCCCTCCATCCCACCTTGGCAAATATTTTAATGACAGTTTAATTAATATAAATAAACATTCCTATATAAAGCCTTCTTACTGTATATATACATAAACATTTCTATGTAAAGCCTTCTTACTGCATATATAAATAAACATTTCTATATAAAGCCTTCTTACTGTAAATATAAATAAACATTTCTATGTAAAGTCTTCTTACTGCATATATAAATAAACATTCCTATATAAAGCCTTCTTACTGTAAATATAAATAAACATTTCTATATAAAGCCTTCTTACTGTATATATACATAAACATTCCTATATAAAGCCTTCTTACTGTATATATACATAAACATTTCTATGTAAAGCCTTCTTACTGTAAATATAAATAAACATTTCTATATAAAGCCTTCTTACTGTATATATAAATAAACATTCCTATATAAAGCCTTCTTACTGTATATATAAATAAACATTTCTATATAAAGCCTTCTTACTGTATATATAAATAAACATTTCTATATAAAGCCTTCTTACTGTATATATAAATAAACATTTCTATGTAAAGCCTTCTTACTGTAAATATAAATAAACATTTCTATATAAAGCCTTCTTACTGTATATATAAATAAACATTTCTATATAAAGTCTTCTTACTGTATATATAAATAAACATTTCTATATAAAGCCTTCTTACTGTATATATAAATAAACATTTCTATGTAAAGCCTTCTTACTGTATATATAAATAAACATTTCTATATAAAGCCTTCTTACTGTATATATAAATAAACATTTCTATATAAAGCCTTCTTACTGTATATATAAATAACTATAAAGCTACTTGCTTCTTAAGATACCTAAATGGCATTGCTAAAATAAGGCAACTCAATCAACAAAAAAATAAATTGTACAAACCTATAATTGTTTTGGTTTCAAAATGATTTTGTTAATTATAAATAAACTTATTTATTTTTTTATGTGCAGGTACTAGTTAATATTTTATAGCAAAAAAATGCATACTTTTTGGCTTATTTCAATACTTTACAGATCTGAAGCATTTATTTGTTTGAGTGTAACAGAGATAAGTTACCTTGGACCTTTGAACCCTGGGTAGCAGACACAACGGTATGAGGAGTTGGAGTAAAACGCCACACAGTCACCATAGTAACACGGTTCGTCATCACAAGGGTCCATCCTGGTCTCACACTGGGAACCAGTGTAGCCTGAAAATATCAGCCTCATACATAACTCACACAAACATTTCAAACTCTGTGCCTTTTCTTAAAATGTATAGTATTTTGTTGTTTACTTTTATTCATTAAAATGAAGCAAAAATAACTGTAAACTGTTCTATAGCATGTGTAAATGGTTCTATAGCATGTGTAAACTGTTCTTAACATGTGTAAATGGTTCTATAGCATGTGTAAACTGTTCTATAGCATGTGTAAACTGTGTGTAAACTGTTCTATAGCATGTCCATATATTTCTTATTCTGTTTCTAACCAGATTTTCCATTGGATGATATGGTTATTAGTTTGGCAAAGGTAGGATGAACTGAAAGTTGGGTTACTGGCCATCAACTTTCAAGACCATAACTTTGTCACACATTCAGACTTTTTTTGATAATTTAAGTACAAATTTCATCATGATTAGACAGCATGCCAACATATGACCAAGGCCATAGCATAATTGTTGTAGTCACATTTAGAGATTAAAGATAAAAAATAGGTAGATTACAGTCATGTACTTTCATTATTTCATAAACCATTTAAAGTTGAGAAAAATGATATTCATCAAATCATAAGTTTGTACATGAATATTCATGAGGTAAGGGATTAAATGGCTATATCAAGAGGGAGTTTACCTGTATTACAGAAGCAGATGTCACTGGATGTTTGATATTTGCCAAAACCACTACATGCTGCTCCTGAATTAACATCACAGTATTTCTCTGAAAAAGAATGAATTGTGAAAATAAATAATTCTTACTGAGACAAATCTACATTTTGTCAATATCTCAAAAGAAGAATAAAACTTGACCAGAAATAGTAATAACAATTTAGTTTTCCATATTCTCCTATTTTTTAGTATTAAAAAGTATCTGCCTTTTAAGATTATAATTTACTCTCTTTACTGCTTTAGATCTGATACCCACTTATGTGTATTTGATAGAGACTTTTCACCAAAAGACTGTAAAACCTGTTTATTCAGTCTGATCTGGCATTTCTGTGGTAGTAAATGGTCTAAAGTGACATGCCTGAGTGTCAAGGGTTCATTTACTGATTAAACCCAACACATTATGACAAATAGGCAAACAGAGCACACCCAGATCAGATTGTTCCTGGAAGGAGATGTCTGAATAGGACCCTCTCTGTTTGCACATACATCATTGTAACTCAGTCTGTAGTCACAGTCTGAATGACCAAGTAAATCCACTGTCTCATATACCTTTTACAGTTCAGTAAATTAATATTCATAAATTTATTAACCCTTTCCCTCATAGAGGAAGCCATGAAAAGACCTATGCGAACAGCATAAAACCAGATCAGCCTGCGAGTAACTCGCAGGCTGATCAGGTTTTATGCTGTTCGCTGCTCCTCAGTGGTCTGGAAATGAGGATTTTGTAATTAAATTTGGTAAGGTTTAACTGTGGTTTTCTGCAGATCAGGCCTCATGTGATACCTATTGAGTGCGTCAAAATGAGTCTATATGAGGGAAAGGGTTAATTTGTACTTGAATATTCATGAGGTAATGACTGCACGGTGATAGAGGTGACCTTACCATGACACTGTGTATCAGTATAGGCACCAAAATCCAGGGTACAGGTGTTTTCTGGGCAGGCTCGGCAAGAAGTGGCTCCAACCTCCGGCTGGTACCAGTCGCCTGGACAGGGGTAGCATGGGACAACGCCCTGCAGGGAAAACTGACCTGGGCTGCACATAGCTGAAAAAAAGACATAATTGTAACAATAGTTCAGACTGATACTAGGTATGGAAGCAAGTAAATAATAAGCCCAGTCCATATCAGACTGTTATTAAAAAGTACAGTGACTACTGGTAAGTACAAGAACAAAGAATCTAAAGGTTTGGGCTTCAAACCACAAAAGATCACATAAATGAAATGGTGCAAAATTAATTAGATATTTCACTATATACAAAGTACAGGAACATCCATGAACCCTAAGGGGAGATGAATATATGTAATGTTATTTTGATGAACTTTCATTAGGACTATAACTTAAAAGTCAAATAAAACTGTTTATAACAGGAGACCTGCTGTTTGTATCACCTTTACAGTCAGATGAGTTCTTAGCCCCAAGGAACCCTCCAGTGGACGTTCCTGTTGGACATTTCTCACAGCTGACCATCTTCATGTTGTCGCGGTAATGGTCCACTGGGCACTTCACACACAGCTGTGTTCTGGCCTCTGTACCTGGAGGACAGGGATCTGAAACGGGAGGGCCACCATCATCATCATCAGTAGCTGCAGCAGACCTTTCTTCCTTGTCATCTCTTAGTTTAATGTTTATATTTTGATGTTCTTTCAGTTAATTAAGAATAGTATCATTGTTTTTCACCATCTATTCTATTTCACATCAAAATTAAAAGTCAAAAAAGAATGACCGGAAAGTAAGTTACAGCAGTCTCTATTTATAGATGTATTCAGCTCAACATTCAAATGAATATCGGATATGAAAAATGTTAACTCTTTGAAACATCAAAGCTATAAAACAATATCTGCCTAAATGTACTTGTACAAAATGGCCTGCAAAACAAGTATATTTATTTTACCTTTGTTTTCATCTTTGAAATCACAAAATAAGCATGATGAATTGGAGATACTCATGCTTTCCTTTGTTGAAGTAACAGACAATACCCAAGAAATTACAAAGAACAGGAAATCTGCATGGCTGCCTTATGTAAACAAGTGTACCTTATATCAGTGTCATGCTGTCAGTCCCAAACAGCTAAATGTACATGAGCAAGAAAAATGTGCAGCTTGTTTGTTGCCATATCTATATTCATGACATTTCGAGAGTTTCTGAATGCAATCAGATTGTTTTCAACTATATTAGGTAATCTTTGTGTGTACACATCACTTAAAAAGTCTGTGTTTTTCTTTTTAAGATTTTTGTTACATCCATATAACTTTGTTTCAATTTTTTTTTACTTTTCTGGGAATATAAATGTTGCACGCTACATTTTCACATAGTGTTTCAACATTCAACTTTCTGTCATGACTTTTAGGGATAAATGTTGGATGGATACACATAAGTCCTTGTAACTTAAACTAATCCCTCTCGACAGTTCCTGGGTTGGACCAGTATAGTCAAACTCCATGATATTGGTGGTTCGATAGTACCAGTGTACTTACAAAAAGAGGGCCATAGAGGCCCTGGATTGCTCACCTGAGTATAGGGTTATCCAAGGAACATCTGTACTAAAACATTTTAAAATCTGGCCAGTAGTTTTGAAGGAGATGATTTTTAAAGTTTTCATTTTTTTCTTTCTGTTGCCATGGCAACCAGAGTTCTACATGGATCATGTTTATTTTAGCAACTTTTGTGATGGTTCACCCAAGGATCATCCCTTCCAAGTTTAATCAAATTCTGTCCAGTGGTTTCAGAGGAAATGTCATTATAAGTTTTCACTATACATGTATACATTTAGGCAAATTAGACCAGCACCTGGAGGCCATGTTTTTTTTTATGAATCAGAATAATTTAAGCAATCTTGGTAGAGGGTTACCCAAAAACATCTGTATTAAAACATATGAAATCTGGCAAATAGTTTTGAAGAAGATGATTTTTAAAGTTTTAATTATTTTTTTATTCCATTCTGTTGCCAAGGAAACCAGAGTTAAACATGGATCAAGTTTTGTGAAAGTTCACCCAAGGATCATCCCTGCCAAGTTTAATCAAACTCTGTCCTGTGGGTTAAGAGGAGATTTCGTTTAAAGCAAATTGTTGACAAAGGACGACACACAACGTAAGACAATGGACAAAGGATTCAGGGTGATCACAAAAGCTCATCTTGAGCACATAGTGCTCAGGTGAGCTAAAAAATTGTGATAGTTTCGTCGTAGCATCAGCTGGCAATTGCTTATTTATACATGTTCTAGTAGCTCTTGCCACCCAAAGGGGCCTCTGTGGTCGAGAGGGTGAAGTCACTGACTTAAACACTCATTCGGCCCCTCACCGTGTTGGGTTCAAATCCTGGCAGGGTCATTCAGATTTTCATGTGAGAAAGCCTTCCAGCTGGCTTGCGGTAGGTCGGTGGTTCTACCCAGCTGCCTCTGTGCATCCGGGGTCTTCCTCCACCTGTAATTAGCTGGACGTCGCTATATGACTGAAATACTGTCAAAGCGACAGTAAACTCAAATAGTCAAGTCTGCCACTCAACCTTAAGATAAAACTTTTGCCAAAATAGAGAAGTATTTGGTAAGCTATTTTCAATATATAATGAAAACTATCATTTCATGAAAGATGCAATCATTATGTACACTGGTACCATGGGGGACCTATATACTATGCACCTGGAAAGGTCATAAAAATATTTGCAATCAACAGGGTTTGAAACCTCACCTTTCTGATCTGCAGTCAGATACATTACCACTAGACCACATTGCCATTAATCATATAGATCTGAGTTAATCTAGAGACTTACAACACAGACCGTCCTGCTGGTTGTTTTTCTGCAGCACCAGGCCCATGGGACAGTGTTTCTCTGGGCTAGAGACCATGGGATCTATCAGGAGAAATTTCTCTCCGCAGTCATTGGTCAAATTGAGTCTTACCACGTCGGAAGGATTTAATACGGGACAGTCTTGCACCAGTTCATTTACAGAGACTGATAGGTTGAACACACAATTTAACAGCATCTGTAAAGAGATGGTAGAGTGTATTAGAAGTCAGTGTTGGTAATTTTAACCTGTTACCTCATGAATATTCATATACAAACGTCTGACTTGATGAATCTAAGTCATGATATTGCATGAGAAAATTATGGAGACAAAAGTTTAACATATTTTCCTGTGACCCCCACCTCAAATTCATTCCATAAGGCAAGATTAAGAATGAAATTTTATTAAACCTTAAGCTGATTAAAATGATTATTAGAATAGTGAAACATCATAAATAACAAGTTCATCAATAACATGAGGGCCATGAAGGCCCTAGAATCGCTCACCAATCTTGGTAGCGAGTCACCCAAGAAACATCTGTGCCAAAAAACTTTGAAATCCAATATGTACTTTTGGACAAGAAGATTTTTCAAATTTGTACTATACAACTATATGGCAGCCATGTTTTTTTACCGATCCAAATTTTTTTACAATCATGATAAAGAGTGGTCTATGGAACATCTGTGCCAAAAATCTTTGAAATCTTGCCAGTACTTTTGGACAAGAAGATTTTTAAAATTTGTTCTGTATATACATACAAGGAAAACGGGCTGCACCCTCTAGCGGCCATGTTTTTGACAGATCCAGTTAAATTTTACAATCTTGGTGGCAGTCACCCAAGAATTTTCTATGCTGAAAAACTTGGGATCCAGCCAGTATGTTTGGATAGATCTGGTAACCACATGCTGAAATTGTACCACGGTATACTGTGTTTTTTAGTAAATACCGCAGTACATACTATGATATACCGTAAAAAACATTCAGGGACTTGTGTTTAGACTATTCATATATTTAAATTTTGCAAAGAAAATAAAGTAAGATCGTTATTGGTAACGAGTGAATATTTTCAAATAAACATTTTCTAATATTTAAATGGAAATTGATACATTTATAACATATATCAGTAATATTTGTATTTGTTCATTTCCCTTATCCCGATACACCCAAAGCACCAGCAGTATTATTCATCCTTGTACTGGTTGGTATCACAAGCTGCTTTGGACCACAGTTTACCGTATACGAATAAAACCGTGCACCTCTACTTTTGGACAAGAAGATTTTTCAAATTTGTACTATATACATATAAGGAAAATCGCCCAACAGATCCAAATAATTTTAACAATATTGGTAGAGAGTGACCCAAGGAACGTCTGTGCAAAAATCCAGTCAGTACTTTTGGAGGATAAGATTTTTTAAATGTTCACTTTTTCCCCCTATTAGTTGCCAGATTTTGGCATGGAATCTTAATTCTTTGAACAACTTTGGAAGAGGACCACCCAAGGAACATTCCTTTAGTTTAGTAGGAGAGGTTGTTTAAGTTAAATGTTGACAACAGACATTAATCGGTCACAATAGCTCACCTTTAGAAAAGGTGAGCTAAAAATCCACAATAAAGCCACCAACCTTTCCATCATGGGTTGAAGAATTCACTTTCATGACCTTCACAGCAAATCGACTGTCATACAGTGAGTTTAGTAAAGACTCAAGATTGGGGGTGAAATCACACTGAAATATCCCTACCACACTCTCTGCTTCCATAGTCCAGGTCACATTATATTGCCAGGTGGCACACCGCCAGTAATCTAGTGAAAAAAATCATTATTTTACAACAATTGAAAGAGAAAAAAAACGCTATCTCCCATATAAAAAAATCATGTTTGTAGGCAGTGATGATGGTGTGTAGCTAGAGGAAAACAGGGTACGAAGAAGTCTGTAATTACGTCCATTAGGCAACCAAGTTTTAATGGTGAACAAGAAACATGTCAAATGATGCAAAACCAAGTGTCCCCTCAGGCAAGCAAAAATATTTTTAGTAACATTGACCTTCACCCTATGATCTTAAAATTAATCCCAATCTTCCTCTTCCAATAAGGTATCTATCTACCAAATTTGATCATCATACTTCACTCCAAAAAGAAGTTATTTGATGGAAAATCTATTTTTAGTAACAGTGACCTTGACCATATCATCCTGAAAATCAATCCCTATCTTCTGCTTCCCATAAGGTATCAACCTATGTTATCTAAACATCTAAATGTTTTAAATATAGACTAGATACTATCAGTAAATTAGTAGGATCTTCATAATGTGCTTTTTACTTATGAATGGGTACATCGGGTTATACAGACAGATGAAAGAAATGCAAAATGTTGTTATCAAAAATTAAACGAAACAGACATGCATGGGGTACTGAACTTGGAATATGAAAAGATGTTTGTAAAACATTTGTATACCCTCTTATATCCTTAGTGCACCTGTAATGTAGTGAAGCGGGTGAAAAAAACAACAAAAAAACGGGCAAATCTTTACAGTGAATGACTGTAACATCTTTTTAAACAGGTAAGAATTTTCTTTCTTCAAACCTCACCCCATTTTAGGGTTGGAACACTGAAAATAATTAATTTTAGAAAAATAATCATCCAATTGATGTATTTAATTTTAATTATATTATTAGATTGACTCAAATCTAATTTGATATTCATGTTAAGTAAGCATATGCATTTATTTAAAGTTTCAATTTTCTGGAGAAATAAGATATATTGAATTGAATCAGAAAAAAAATCAACGAAAATGTAAATTTGCAAATTTAATAAAAAATTCAAATTACCTGACATTTTTAAATTGAATAAAATCACTTTTAGTGAGTTTGAATGTTTATTTTTATGATTGCTTTAGATTACCAATTGATAGATATTAGAATAAACTATTAAAACTAATTGATTATCTTTGAGTTATTGATCATTATTGATTGTTTATTTCAGGCATTTATATGCTACAGGTGTTTTGATATTTAAAAAAACTGATTAGATGCTTTACTGAACAATACATCTGTAACGTTGAAAAACATTTTTTTAACCATGTTCAATGTTAATCTTATTTAATGTTATAACAAAATATTTAATATTTGTAAGTATTCTGTATGGTGCATTATTATATATAAGCCTTTACATATGTTTTCATATGCTGCAGTAGTTAAATTGTGTCAGCAAATGATGGTTAACATGTTCAGTGCTGAAAAACAGCGACAACCGGAAAAAAACGTATTTGGGTTAATTTTAACATTGTTAAACGTATTTCTTTACTAAAAATACGTCTAAGCTCATGTCCAGTTTTAAAACAGCAAAAAAGGCACCCGTCTCATAACTTTGCAGGGAATTGCTGTAAAGATTGGCCCATTTCTGAGGCAACAATTTTTTTACCTGTTTCACCAGCTACAGGTATTCAATGTTAAAATCGGTCCTTTTCTGAGGCAACCATTTTTTTACTAGTTTTAATACCCTACAAGCATTTGCTGTAAAGATTGACTGGTTGCACAAAGGATATGCCATTATTAACTGTATAACAATTTATTTGTGTATCATTTTGACATCAAATCATCAGCAAGTGACAAAATGGGCATGAGCCTATCTTTGGCTACAAGGCATATTCATCAATATTGCAAAAAAACCTTCCCTAAAATAAATTCAGTATGATTTTACAAAAAGTGAAGAATGAGAATTAAACAAAAGTAATATTATCAAAAGCACATATTACATATTTTATTTCCATGGGTTAAAGCTTTGTTCCAAAATGAAAGCATTTGAAGACAAGATAGAAAATATGGGGAACATGAGAGTAATATTTTGTGATATTAGGTAGAAAATATTCTGAAAAATGGAGACACTGTTGGTTTTCCCATTCTGTTTGAGGGAATGGTTTAAATTGTGCTAAACTGAAACAAACATTTTTGTGAGAGTTTAACATATGACCTTGACCTCATAGGTATGGACCCCAAAACCGATAGGTTTCTTCTGCTAGCCATAAGCAATTACCATTCAAGACTGAGGCCAAAGGGTTACTTAAAACTTAAGTTATCATTCGGACAAGAAAGCTAAATAAACAGTGTTTCTGGGAGTTTAACCCTTTCCCTCATAGAGGACACCATGAAAAGACCTATGCGAACAGCATAAAACCAGATCAGCCTGCGAGTAACTCGCAGGCTGATCAGGTTTTATGCTGTTCGCTGCTCCTCAGTGGTCTGGAAATGAGGATTTTGTAAGTAAATTTGGTAAGGTTTAACTGTGGTTTTCTGCAGATCAGGCTTTATGTGATACCTATTGAGGGCGTCAAAATGAGTATATATGAGGGAAAGGGTTAACATATGACCTTGTGACCTTCACCTTTGGAGTACTGACACCAAAATCAATAGGGTTCTTCTGCTAAAGTTACAAGTGATCCTGTTCAAAAGTTATAATGAATGGATAACAAGAGGCCCATGATGGCCCTAAATCGCTCACCTGAGATAAAAAGGTTGACCCAAGGAACATCTGTACCAATTTATTTTAAAATCTGGCAAGTAGTTTTGAAGAAGATTTTTAAAGTTTTCATATTTTTTTTTCTTTTTGTTGCCATGGCAACCAGAGTTCTATATAGATAAAGTTTATTTTAGGAACTTTTGTGAAGGTTGACCCAAGGATCATTCCTGCCAAGTTTAATCAAATTCTGTCCAGTGGTTTCAGAGGAGATGTCTTTTAAAGGTTTCTCTCTCTCTATATATAAGGCAAATAAGCCCCGCCCCTGGCGGCCATGTTTTTTTACGGATCGGAATAATTTTAGCAACTTTGGTAGAAGTTGACCCAAGGAACATCTGTACCAATTTATTTTAAAATCTGGCAAGTAGTTTTGAAGAAGATGATTTTTAAAGTTTTCATATATTTTTTTCTTTTTGTTGCCATGGCAACCAGAGTTCTACATGGATCAAGTTTATTTTAGCAACTTTTGTAGAGCCTCACCCAAGGATCATTCCTGCCAAGTTTAATCAAATTCTGTCCAGTGGTTTCAGAGGAGATGTTGTTTAAAGGTTTCTCTATATACATATAAAGCAAATAAGCCTCGCCCCTGGCGGCCATGTTTTTTTACGGATCAAAATAATTTTAGCAACTTTGGTAGAGGTTGACCAAAGGAACATCTGTACCAAATAATTTTGAAATCTGGCGAGTAGTTTTGAAGGAGATGATTTTTAAAGTTTTCAAATTATTTTTCTTTTTGTAGCAATGGCAACCAGAGTTCTTCATGGATCAACTTTATTTTAGCAACTTTTGTAGAGCCTCACCCAAGGAACATTCCTGTCAAGTTTCATTAAATTCTGTCCAGCGGTTTCAGAGGAGATGTTGTTTAAAGCAAATTGTTGACGACGGACGACGCACGACGGACGACGCACGACTAACGACGCACGACGACGGACGCCGGACGAAGGGCGATCACAAAAGCTCACCTTGAGCACTTTGTGCTCAGGTGAGCTAAAAATGTCCTACCATGAATTCTCATCTCTTACCTTTAGAAACACAGTCTGGCAAGAAGTTGTCTGGTCCCCAGATGGCATTTCCTGTGCAAGTGTAACTTCTTGCTGGTTCCATTACAAACTTAGACAGTTTATCACAGGAAGCTGTACAAACTGTTTGGGTATTGGACTCATTGCAGGACAGGGTACCATTAAATGTGCTACTCAATCTTTCTTGTGGGCATCCAACATCTAAAACAAGTAACAGTTACTGGTACTTGATTGGTGGTATAACAAGAGATTCAGTAGATCTAGTATCAACTGATTGATCAAAAGAATCAATGCTGATATGGGGTTTTCAGCAGAAGAATTGCTATAGTAGTAAAATCAAATCATTTAAGTATTTTGCACTACAATATGCAATGGCCACAAAAACTACAACACCATTAACAACTAGAAATGTGTCCAGAGGACACAGATGTCCCCAACCGTCGCATTTTCCAAAATAAAGGCTAACACCCAGGTGTGCAGGTCATATCCCATGGCAGTGGAATAGTGTTTCCAGGGAGAAGTGAAAGCTTATCAAAGTGAAAACTGACCAATTAAAAAGCCCAGAAGAACAAGTGTATGCCCTGAATAATATATATATATAATATAGCTTCAGTTTGTAATATAAATTCTTTTGGAGTTGTGGGCTCTATAAAATAAAAACTCCATATTTTTCCTAAACAAAGGTCCATAGTTCTGTCAACGTCAACTGTGATCCAATAAAAATACCCAGGTGTGCAAGTTCATGTCTTGAATAATATGTTCATGAAGTATCATGTCTGTAATACAAATACTTTCAGAGCTACGTGTCACAAGCATAAAATTCCATATTTTTCAAAAACAAAGGTCCACAACTCTGTCAACTTCAACAATGGTTCGATGAAAATACCCAAGTGCACATGTTCATGTCCTGAGCAATATATCCATGAAGTTTTAAGTCTGTAGTAAAAATACTTTCGGAGTTACATGCGTCACAAGCATAAAATTTCATATTTTTTCATAAACAAAGGCCCATAACTCTGTCAACTTCACAGTTTGAGGAAAATACCCAGGTGCACAAGTTCATGCCCTGAATAATATATCCTTGAATTTTGTAGTCTATAGTACAAATACTTTTGGAGTTATGTGTGTAAGTTTCAGGACAGACAGACAAAGTCAAATCTATATGCACCCCCCCCCCCATTTTTGGTGGGGGCATCATAACAAAACTTACTAATAAGTATTACAAAAACAGTCTCAACAACTTCAGGAACATAGAATACAATACCAGCATCAAAACAAATGTAAGATTAAATTATGTAAAAAATTTACAGAAACACTGACCTGGGTCATAATTATGCTTTGTGAAGCTGCTGAATCATTTGGAATAGCAATATACAATAGATTCATTAACAATTTTTAGCAAATATAAAACAGTTGGGACAACATAAGTCTTTATGTTGATATGTTAGCATGAATTGAGACAGTGCTATAAAAAATGTGACCCTAAATATTGCATAAGCTACACATAGGCTCAAAATATAGTGTTATAATGGAGCTGCACTGTACAATGTGATCCAAGATATTGTAATATTCAGGCTTGGTCATAACCAAGATATTGTAATATTCAGGCTTGGTCATAAAATTTAGTGTTATAATGGAGCTGCACTGTACAATGTGATCCAAGATATTGTAATATTCAGGCTTGGTCATCAAATATAGTGTTATAATGGAGCTGCACTGTACAATGTGATCCAAGATATTGTAATATTCAGGCTTGGTCATCAAATATAGTGTTATAATGGAGCTGCACTGTACAATGTGATCCAAGATATTGTGTATATCAGTTGCAAATTAGTGTATAATGGAGCTGACTGTACATGGATATGCTGTTAAAGTTAGGTAAGACGGATTTAAGGGTTGAAGATATAACTGTCTTACCTAAAACTTGCACATTCACAATACATTGATTCTGATTTCCTGTAGAATCTGAGGCTGTGAATACTATTTTAGAGTTCTGAAAAGAAATAAATGATTTGTTAATAAAATCAATAATACAAAAATTTCAAAATGAATTACAGATTACATCTGAAAATGATAACACAAATGAAAGTTTTAATTTCAAGAATATTAGGACATACAAGCAAAATAGAAAAATATTCTTACAAGATTACATAAATTGTTTAAAATATGATTTAAAAATGGACAAGTTCATAACTGCATAAATTTTAATACTAGTGTTGAAGGCCATAGTTGCTCAAAATCATTCCTCTGTAAATAATTTCCTTCAATTAACAACTAAAGAAAGGTCACTTATGATTGATCATTTAAATTTCCCCCAAATTGGAGAGACAAATTCAGGTATTGACTTTCAAATTAAGATCACAAATTTAAATGTTCACCACTCTAGACCAGCTCCTCAACATGGAAGAGTCATTTTCTTAGGGGTCATCATAATACATTCTATTTGTTCAAAGCCACGATAAATCTTCAAAGATTTACCTTTAAAACCTTATATGGGATCTGAAAATCCTCAGAGTCAATGGTAATCTCCGGTTCTTCACCAGAATTGTCCTCTGCCAAAGGAAGAGTGATGTTAATGTAGGCTGGAACCTGCTCCTTAACCACTATTGGCTCTTTTGGACAATTTTGAAAAATTGGAGGTTCTGTGTCTGAAAATATATGGAGCAAAAATTTCAAGTATGAATAAGTATACCAAAGAATATCTAAGCAATTTGCTTCTTATCTGATTCTTTAACCCTTTCCCTCATAGAGGACACCATGAAAAGACCTATGCGAACAGCATAAAACCAGATCAGCCTGCGAGTAACTCGCAGGCTGATCCGGTTTTATGCTGTTCGCTGCTCCTCAGTGGTCTGTAAATGAGGATTTTGTAATTAAATTTGGTAAGGTTTAACTGTGGTTTTCTGCAGATCAGGCTTTATGTGGTACCTTAGTCTAATTGAGTGCTTCAAAATGAGTCTATATGAGGGAAAGGGTTAATTACTTGTTTGAAATAAGGTCCTTGTTCAGTAGGTTGACAAAAGTATTCAATGACATCATGGACAAAGTACAACTTCACAGATGTATGTTTTTATCTAAATGTACTCATAAAATATTCTAACATAATATCAGTATGACAAAACCTGCACTCTCCACATCATCTTAGTATTGTAAATATTTCTGCCAAATAGTTTTAATTTCAAGAGATACAGACCAGACATGAAATTACTTACAGAAAGACAACCAGTTGCAAAAAATAATGTACCTTTCTGGTTTTTAGCAGTGACAGTCCTATTAATGGCAAGGTCAACTGCTCAAAAATAGTACCATGAGGAAAACAATGTGTTCTTTTGTATAAACCAGGTCAACCATTGACTACCTATTATTAATCCAGCAAAGCAATTTGAATACTCATGTAAAACTGGAAAGATCCATACGTCTTTTCCCTAATGTATTAAGAGCTTCTCAATCTTACCTATACATTTTGGCACAGTGTTGTTCCAATGAACACTGGAAGCAACATCTGCAGTTGACCTTTTGCGGCGACCTTTAAAGGTCAATATTTCTATGTCACTGTTACATCTGGAAGTATTACAGCAGTAGATACATGTTGGGAGTTTTGCTTCACTGCTGCAAATGGCATTACTCCTCTCCATATCACAGACTGACTGAGAGTTACATTTCTTTGTAATGGAGATGATCATGTTGCTGTTGTATCGGACGATGGTCTGACAGACAGCCTGAAAGCAAATAAAATATGTACAAGAGCACCGCATGCAGATGACAACATTCGTCTCTTATTTTCTTAAAGCAAACGGTTCATAGATGATCAGTAGAAACAAGGCTTTGTCAGTATAGTAAGCTATATTGTCAGGAGTCCCCACCAGTTTAAACTTCCCATGAAAAATTTGTGCCTAATAATGGAAATGGGTTATGACCCCTGAACTGCACTGACCTTTCAAGCATGCATTATTATAGTTGATGCGCACAACACACCTTTGTGTTATGGCAAACACTTCTTTAAAGTTTCATGAAAATCCAAACATAGATATGGAAGTTATAGAGCAGAAGTGAAAATGAAGCCTATGAATACCAAATACAATTTCTAACAAACCCTGTGACCTTAACCTTTCAAGTGCACACATATGGTTGATGCATGTGACACATCTTTGTGTCATAACAAACAGTTCTGTAAAGTTTTCTGAAAATCCAAACATATATATGGAAGTTATAGAGTGGACATGAAAATGAAGCCTTTGAATATCAAAGACAATTTCTAACAACTCCAGTGACCTTGACCTTTCAAGGATGTATATGGCTAATGTGCATGGCTTATCTTTGTGTATTAACAACCACTTCAGTAAAGTTTTATGAAAATTTGTTCATTGATATGGAAGTTATAAAGCTGACATGAAGGTGAAGCCTATAAAGAATTTCTAACAACACTGGTGACTTTGACCTTTTAAACGTGCATATGGTTGATGTGCGCGACACACCTTACTCTTATGGTTTTTAAATTTTAAAATTAATATGGAAGTTAAAGATGTAGCCTATGAACACCAGAAATAATTTCTAACAACTCCTGTGGCCTTGACCTTTCAAGGGTGCATAAGGTTGATGAGTGTGACACACCACTGGGTTATGAGGAATACTTCTGTGAAGTTATATTGAAAATCATCCATAAATGTTCAAGTTATGGAGCGGACACAAAAGTGGGACGGACAGACAGAATGACGGATGGGACAGACGTACGCACGGACGGAAGAATGCTTGCAAACCTATAGTCCCCATCCAGTTTCACCGATGGGAACTAATAAAAAAAAGTTTTTTTCTGTTTCCCTCTTTATGTTGGTGAAGTCTCATTTCCTGACAAATAAACTCAACAAGTGTACAAGGGGTGCTCAAAAAGTATCTGGAAAAGTTCCATAACTTATTTATTCATTTGGTCATTAGAATGATAATTTCAAAAGTAATGCTTTGATATATTTTTAACTAAATCCAAATAAAAAAATGATACAAATGCACTCATGCAATGTGTACTGTGAGTCACTCTGGCAACGGTGGGAAACACTGAGCCAGAAAAACATCACTAACTGTCACATGTTCACTTGTCGTTAAAGGTCACATAAAGTCATATCCCCAATGTCAAAAACTGCCCAAAATATATCTACTGCTTCCACAACCATTTATCAAGGCCTATGTAATTAGCTTAATTCCAACAACATTTTTGTTAACATTGGAAGTAGAGAATATTATTTTGTTTAGCAAAAACCATGAATATGGCACTAGAAGAGCATTTATGTACTTATGTGTTATTTATGTGTAAAATACATTCAGAGAAACTCTCTATGATCATCAACACTTATGACAAAAGTTAAATGAAGAAATCCAGCATATATGAGTTGTTCAACATTTTCAAAAACAATCAATGGCATGATGTTGCACAACGTCAGAGAAAAGTAGACAAATTTAAGGCCTATGAAACAATGCTTAAAATTCCACAGGAGCATTTCAGGTCATGTTTTGTTAAGGGGGGCCCATAGGTGGAAGAAGGTGTATCATGCAAAGCAAAATATTTCAAAGATAAAATCTAGATGTGTGAGACATTTTGCAGATATCATATCCCTTTAAAGAGTAAAATGCCTTGCTCAACACAAGCAGACTTTGCCTAGTGACTATCGAATCTGAAACAGTGCAATTTGTAGGATTTATTCTTTCTGATTAAGTTATAAAAATTTATCAAAATATCACTTTTGAAAATTTTATTCTAATAACCATATCACTAAATAAGTTATGGAATTTTTTCAGATACTTTTCAAATAACACTTGTAGGTCACGCTGCACAGGAAAAGGTTGTTTTAGAAAAGGCCCACCTTGAGGAAATTGGCTGAATATAGAATATGGTATTCAAGAAACAGGTGCTTGCAGTATCACCTGACACAACACGGAAAGTGGCAACTTAACCTGTTCCTGGTATCAAAATCATGAAGTTCAGGCTGTTAAGTGAGTTCATGCACAAAGAGTGAATGTGATCAGTCATGTGACAGCATATGAAAATAGAATTTCTAGGTTTTATAATTTCTAGAAATAGGTTCAATACCATACGTAACCATCTCAGAATGATGCAATAAGTGACCATGAATCTGTAGGTAGGCTTTAATAGATGTAACAGATAGTTAAAAATCATATTCTTAGTCAATGACCGTCTATGAACGAGCTGCTTTAAGTAGAAAACAGATATTTATCATGGTCAACAACATTTTAAGTACAGTAGAACCTCGCTATTAAGGCCCCTTTGGGACAAGATTTTACGTCAGCCCAAGTGTCTTATGCCCCTTTGATAACCCATCTACTGTGTACATTGTATATTAATAGATAATGTATGAGTAAACAAGCCATTTTATGTTTTGGTTCTTTGTTTACATAAAAACTTTTTCTTTTCTTTTTTTCACATTCTAATAATCATATATCAAAATTCACAATGATATTTTTTCTATGATAGATTTTTTTACGTTTTTTAATCATGATTTTGATAGAGTTAACAGGAGCAATGCAAAATGGTTATGAATGAATTTTAAAAGTACACTTTACGAAAAAAAATGTGCTAATCAGAGTATCTTTTTTCATTTTATTTGAAGTTTATGAATTAGCGATACGACCTGAAAATCAGACATACCGACTGAACCTAGATATTTTATGTCATTTCAATGATCTTTATTTCTTTAATGAGTAGCTCTCTTAATTTCCATCAGATCTGCTATCAAAGCAAGGAAAATGCATCGGAAACGTCACTCAGTTTAATGGACAAAAGGGCATAATTATCAGAACGGAACAATTCTGTTCCGGCATAAATATCTTACGCACTGACAGTGATAAAGGGATCCATTTGAGTCCCCTACATCTCTTAACTGACACCTAGGCCTGTTGTCAGTTTGCATCTTGTGTACTGCTATCAAAACAAGACAAAGTGTCAAAATGACAGTCGCCTGTAACACACAGGCTGGTTTGCAGAATGAAGAGACTGATTTACGTAATTAAAATGGGTATTGCACAACTAGTTGAGAGGCGTTATCTCCTTTGGACAAGTGCCTGCTCTAGCTAGTTTCACTTTGCGATCGGGACCGAAATTGGTGTCCATATTTCGCAATAGCCAGGTGCCCGCATTTAGAGGCCAGCGAACATGTAGATATATAACAAAATGATCTGGACTGCCAATTTTGGATGCAATACAAAGTTGCCCGTATTAATGAGGTGCCCGCTAAGTGAGTTTCTACTGTAAGTGTATTTATTTTTTTTAAAAATGGTAGATAAATATGGTGAACAAGTATATGAATTTTGATGACAGTAGTTTTTAAGTTTAAAAGTTACAACTACGCCACCATTAACAACAACAAGAGCATAATGACAACTTCTTTTCTTTGAAAAACAGCCAAGCTAAAAATGCCAATTAGGATAAAGTATAGATATTCTCCTTATCTTCGTCTGCAGAATTTGCTCTCTTAAAAATCCTTTGTGTCAGTTGGGGATACTGAATAGGAAAAAAGCAAGATTTCTATAAACCAACTTGTGACCATCTAACATCATGAACTGTACAAGATTCAGAGGTGTGACAAACTTACGTTATCAACTGTACAGGAATCAAAGCTTTTATTACAATTGTGATGGTCTTTTGTCTTTGAACAAAGGTAACACTCTAGTAGAGGTACCACTTTTGTTGTGGTTGTTGTAACAACTGTTGTTGTTGGTGTGCTTGCTTCAGTTGTTGTGGTCCTGTGGTACTGCTGTTGTAGTTGCTTTTGTTGTTGTTGTTGCTTCTGTTGCTGAAGTTGTTGTTGCTACTGTTGATGACGTTGCTGTTGTTGTTGAAGGCGGTGCTGTTGTTGTTGCAGTAGTTGATTCCAGGCTGGTGGAAGGAGATGTTGTTGCTGTAAATGTAGAAAATGATACTGATCACCAAACAACATATCTAACCACCTTAACAACCTTACTTTACTACACTCTTTTAAGAATAAAATAGTCCTAGTTTTAACTATTATCCTTATGTGTTATCCAATCTAAAATTAAAACATGTGAATCATACATATCATGGTTCTGAACACTTTCAACTCAACAAGGGAGAAAACAATAAAGTTACCTGAGATAGCTCAGTTAGTACAAAAGTGTCCTTTGGAACACATGTGTCACCTGCTGAAGCATGACGGAAAAAGTGTGACGGACAAGCATGATGCAAAAAGTGTGACTGACAAGCATGATGGAAAAGTGATCTCTATGTGTCACCTCTGCTTACTGCAGGGGACTCAAAAAGCATAGGAAAAGGTTGCGGATTTTCCCCCCGCCTATACAATAAAACTGTATATAAGGACTAATGTGTTTAGTGACCATGAAATTTGACTCACAGGATCTTTTTTTTTCTATCAAACAATTTTTATAATTACTTTTTATTATTTGTCAATAATAGGTAGGATGAATTTATTCAACCATATTTTAACCCTTTCCCTCATAGAGTACACCATGAAAAGACCTATGCGAACTGCATAAAACCAGATCAGCCTGCGAGTAACTCGCAGGCTGATCAGGTTTTATGCTGTTCGCTGCTCCTCAGTGGTCTGGAAATGAGGATTTTGTAATTAAATTTGGTAAGGTTTAACTGTGGTTTTCTGCAGATTAGGCTTTATGTGGTACCTACTGAGTGCGTCAAAATGAGTCTATATGAGGGAAAGGGTTAAAGAGCACAAATGTCTACTAGGTAAAGTGGATTACACTCTGCAGATATATATAGCACACATGTTTGCACTGTCTTCCATCAATATATATATATATATATACATGTGCTGCAGCAGAGGGGATTACTTTTTATGGATGTATCTGGGCATGTATGCTATATTTAGATGGAAAGACAGCATGGGTTGGATGACACACATAGCATCATAAAGGCCTTGTTGCCAACATACTGTGCTGCATTGGTTGCAGAAAAAAGTGGGGCTTGAACAACAGCCCCGTTTTTTAGCTAGTTAGCCGCACCTTGACATTTCAGTGTCTAATCAGGATCAGTTTCTTTCTTGCAGAGCACAAGTGTTGCATCAACATCTCTTGTTAATAACAATGGCAAAATCATATATTTTACATAGTATCTAGCAAAAAGTCTATAGTTGTGAAAGGATACTGTAAAGGAGTATATATATATATATAAAACGGAAAGACGGAACCATTCAGCCTTGCCAACCAGGAGTCGTGAATACCGAAGTTGTTTGCCCACCCATCTATGCTTGATCCAAGCCTGCTGGAAAATTGGACCTTATCTAGGCTAAGGGCAGAACTCCAGAAGAAAGGCATAGATTTACCAAGAACTATGCCTCACAAAACTTTGCTGAAGTTGTTTCATCAGTTGTCAGCAGAAAGAGAATCACAAGACGGCTGTTCTCACAACTCAAATAATGCTGACGTCACTAACAAAGATGGCGGCACCATGCAATGGAGAATCTGAGACTTTAGATGTTATTCATCTACAGCAGAAAATTGGCAAGATGCAGGCCAATTTGGCCGAACTTTTGCATCAGGTGAATCAACAAGGTAGGCATACTTTTGTTACTGATCAAAATAACGAACAGTGTGTTAATCAACAAAGTATTCAGAGCGATTACTCAAGTATTGCATTAACCAACGTTAGTTAAGTTAATGAGTTAAATAATTGACGACTTATTGATGAACAACCATCGGTAAATCTCATTTCACTGAAAGTAAAGAATGACATTCTAGCACACAAGCATGTCAACTTACTGCTCTTACTGGGTATGGAAGGTAGTAGTGAAACACAAGTGTTAGACAAGCAGAGCCAACACATTGTGATCCGGGCTGGTGATAACAGGTTGCACAGCCCACTTAATATCCACTAGTTTAGGACTGCATTCAGCAAATTTAGAAATATTCTTTGTGAAGTGGAGCCCTACAGACTCAGCGGAACTGATTGATAATATCTATCATCAGTATGGTGGAACCCATTTTTTTGACTACCACACTGCTTTCTCCACAGGTCTTCCTGTGATACAAAACTTTACCTCAACACATTTTCCGGATTATGAAACATCACTTGTGACATGTGTAACAGCTCTGACCAATACAACAAGATTCTGCCAAATGAAAGCTTCAGGCTCAAGCAGGAACAACATTAGTAATCCAAGGCAGCAGGTAAGCTTCTCTACAAGTCCGTATGATGCCTCAAAAACAGACTGACATGGCAGGCCAAGAACTTTTCACAATGGCAAAGAAGTATGAAACAATTTCAATGCATCAGGTAGTAAAGCCAACCACAAATATTCAAACATAGTGCGCATTTGTGACATTTGCAAAATGGACACCCATCCTGCCTATGAATGTCCAAAAGGTAAACCATATAACAAGCTGGTCCTCGGCAAGAGGCATTGACTATATATGGAAGTATTCATTACCATTAATATAGACTGGAGAAAGAGCATCTTCATCATCCGGACAGGGAATTTGTTGCAGAATTGTTAAATGGTTTGTGCCAAGGGTTTGATACTGGAATAAAGGAGCTAACAACTGCAAACTTAAAATGTAAAAATCTAAGGTCAACTATGGAACAGCCTGAAATTGTATCAAATTTGTTACAAAAAGAGCTTGATAATGGATATATAATTGGACCTTTCAGTGATCCACCATATGACATATACTGCATTAACCCAATTGGCTTAGTGGAGAGTAAATACTCAAGGAAGCATAGACTGATAGTTGATCTTAGTGCAACACATGAAAATACAGAACTTTCAAGAGCGAACAGTGTCATTGATTAATCAGAATATTCTGCCTCCTTTCTCAGAGTTGATGACACTATCCAGGTCATTAAAGATTGCGGTCGTGGAGCCTTGCTTTGTAAAGCTAATATTGTGGACGCATTTAAATTGATTCCAATTAAACCAGATTTATGGCGTTTTCATGTAATATCCTGGGAAAATAAGTTTTATTTTTTTCAGGTGTCTATGCTTCGGTTCTAGAAGCAGTCCAAAGATTTTCTCCTTATTATCTGATGCAATTCACTAGATAGCTACAAATAATTATGGAATTCCACACTAACTATACTTGTTAGATGACTTCTTATTGGTTATACCCAGTAAGCAAGATGGACATTGAAATATGGCTCTGTTGACACATGTCTTTGGGACTTTAAATATAACAAGAGGCCCATGATGGCCCTAAATCGCTCACCTGAGATAAATAGGTTGACCCAAGGAACATCTGTATCAATTTATTTTAAAATCTGGCCAGTAGTTTTGAAGAAGATGATTTTTAAAGTTTTCATATTTTTTTTCTTTTTGTTGCCATGGCAACCAGAGTTCTACATGGATCAAGTTTATTTTAGCAACTTTTGTGAAGGTTGACCCAAAGATCATTCCTGCCAAGTTTAATCAAATTCTGTCCAGTGGTTTCAGAGGAGATGTTGTTTAAAGGTTTCCCGATATACATATAAGGCAAATAAGCCCCGCCCCTGGCGGCCATGTTTTTTATGGATCGGAAAATTTTTAGCAACTTTGGTAGAGGTTGACCCAAGGAACATCTGTACCAATTTATTTTAAAATCTGGCCAGTAGTTTTGAAGAAGATGATTTTTAAAGTTTTCATTTTTTTTCTCTTTTTGCTGCCATGGCAACCAGAGTTCTACATGGATCAAGTTTATTTTAGCAACTTTTGTGAAGGTTGACCCAAGGATCATCCCTGCCAAGTTTAATCAAATTCTGTCCAGCGGTTTCAGAGGAGATGTTGTTTAAAGGTTTCTCTATATACATATAAGGCAAATAAGCTCCGCCCCTGGCGGCCATGTTTTTTTTACGGATCGGAATAATTTTAGCAACTTTGGTAGAGGTTAACCCAAGGAACATCTGTACCAATTTATTTTGAAATCTGGCCAGTAGTTTTGAAGGAGATGATTTTTATTTTTTTCTTTTTGTAGCCATGGCAACCAGAGTTCTTCATGGATCAACTTTATTTTAGCAACTTTTGTAGAGCCTCACCCAAGGAACATTCCTGCCAAGTTTCATTAAATTCTGTCCAGCGGTTTCAGAGGAGATGTCGTTTAAAGCAAATTGTTGACGACGGACGTCGGACGCCGGACGACGCCGGACGCCGGACGAAGGGCGATCACAAAAGCTCACCTTGAGCACTTTGTGCTCAGGTGAGCTAAAAATCCATCCAAATAAAACATTAGGTCCAGATACAAAAATGACATTTCTGGGAATTGACCTAGATTCAAATGAAATGATTGCAATGCTACCCACGGAAAAAATTGTTAGGATACAGTCAATTCTTGATGATATGTGACAAAACTTCAGTTACAAAGCATCAACTATTGTGTGTTTTAGGTCATCTTAATTTTGCTTAACGTGTTATTGTGCCAGGGAGAAGTTTTGTATCATACCTTTTGACTCTTGCAGCCTCAGTTAAAAAGCTACATCATAATGATAATTGAATCAAGACTGCCTTATGGACATCAATATGTGGAAAAAATTTCTACAGAAATGCAATGGAATATCTTTTTTCTATGATGACCAGGTCACTGGGTCAGCTGACATGCAGCTATATACTGATGCCAGTGGTAGATATGGGTATGCAGGATATTACCAGGGTAAATGGTTTTTAGAAGCATGGCCTGGAGATTTACCCAGTGTGGAGAAACTGACATGTCAATAGCTCTCATGGAGTTGATCCCAATTGTTGTCAGTGTTGTGCTATGGCACAGAACTTGGGCAAAGAAACGAACTGTGTTTCATTGTGGCAATCAAGATACTCTGGCAATCATTTTTAAGGGTTGCAGTAAATCTCCAGCCATCATGAAATTGATGTGTCAATTAACTTGGTGTGCAGCCATAGGGCAATATCATCATTCATGCAAGGCATATTCCAGGCAAAAAAAATGTTTTAAGGGATTTTCTCTCTCGATTGCAGATAGACTGGTTCAGGAAGTTAGCTCCAAAGGCCAACGAATAACCAATAAGTTTCCCACCTCTGTCAGAGCTTTATCTAGTCTAGATGACACAGTGGTCAATCTATGGGATGCTGCATTGGCTAAAGGTACCATTAAACTGTACACAGTTAACTTTTTTAGGCATTCTTGGAACAGCATTCTTCATGGCCTGACAATAATCCAGTTCCGCCACTGGTTTGTGGCATTTACGCTATGACACAATTAAACAGTACTTGGCAGGTATACACTACTTCTACCAAAAGTTTGGTGTTCAATCCCCACTAGCTACACCTAAGGAACTTTTACAACTACAGATGATATTGAAAGGGGTAAAGAAATCCCAGTGTAATACTACCATGGACAGATTGCCTATTACCTACAATTTTAAGAGATATGCTTAAAGAAATTAGTAGCGGTTTTTTAGGTGTATATGATGGTATGATGTTAAATCAGTCTGTAGTCTAGCATGATTTGGATTTCTGAGATGTGGGGAGTTCACAGTAAAAGGAAAAAATCCAGACAAGTTAGCTTATATCATACTTGGGGACATACAGTTCACTAATGATAATTCCATGTACTTGTTAAACTTAAGATATTCTAAAGCAGACAGCTTTCGTGCAGGTGTTGCAATTTCAATTAATGCTACCAACACAGCAATGTGCCCAGTCAGAGCTATGGCCCAATACATGAATATCAGATTGAAATCAGGTGCAAAATTATTTGACCCTCTTTTCATCACTAGTAAAGGAAAGATTCTTTCCATAGAACTTTTTATCATGAGGGTAAAAGCATTGTTGACAAAGTTAGGCTTCCACTCTGATCGTTACTCTGGTCATAGTTTCCGTGTAGGAGCAGCTACTTCGGCAGCAAAGGTGCACATCCCAGATCATCTGATCAAAACTTTGCCAAGCTGCCACTTGAAATACATCAAAGCTGATGCCAGTTCCATTCACCAAGCTCAGCAGCGGATGTGTACAATTCCAACATGACTTAGTCAGTCTGAGAGACATACGAGTGTTCTTAGTATGTCTCTCCATGGTCATTGTTAAGTGGTTGCTCTTCATGAGTTAGCTGGAAGAGCTGGTAATTCAATATACTGCATGGTTTAGAATTAAACCAGGTCTTCAGCCTAATATCCTACCAGTGTATATTTTATTTTTAGAGAAGTATGAGTGTTCATAGTACTTCTCTACATGGCCATTGATAGGTATGTGGACCAGTCAAAATGGTGTGAGTTCTCAAAGCTTACTTGTGTTTCTCCATTACTTGGGGAGGTATGAGTGTTCATAGTGCTTCCCTACTTGGAACATTGATAGGTCTGTCAACCAGTCTAAATATTGTGAGTTCCCATAGCTTTCTCGTGTTTTTTATATCACTTTGAGGGGTACGAGTGTTTGCATATAGTTTATATAAGTACAAACCTTAAAAAATAGTGAGTCAATCAATAATATCATGCAGACATTTACAGGATTCATTTGAACAGTTTTATATGAGTTCAGATTTATCCTCATTTTGATACATAAATGCTAAGAATAAATAGATACTCTCATATGCATATCATTCATCAGTTTGGTGATTTTGGGGTTTATTATTTGGGGGCTCTCTAGGTTATATATATGCCCCAAATAAATCACAGACTTTAACCAGGGTGAACACCTCAGTGTGTTCACTGCCTACTCCAGTCAACATATGAGTCTGGTTTTCCCAACAGTTTTGAGTCTGTGGTTCATTGATACATGACCTTGGCTGCCCTACCTTGCTTAGCATCCAGTCTCTTGTACTTGCAAAGGTTAAACCTGTTAGCTTGTACAGTCTCGACCATGACCACCCTGCATGCTTTAGCTACCCTCAGTTTTAAGGGACTACCTTCAGCCTTACGGCTACCCTCAGTTCTATGGAACTGCCTTCAGCCTTACGGCTACCCCCAGTTCTATGGAACTGCCTTTAGCCTTACAACTACCCCCAGTTCTATGGAACTGCCTTCAGCCTTACGGCTACCCCCAGTTCTATGGAACTGCCTTCAGCCTAACGGCTACCCCCCAGTTCTATGGAACTGCCTTCAGCCTTACGGCTACTCTCAGTTCCACAGAACTGCCTTCAGCCTTACGGCTACCTTCAGTTCAGTTCAACGGAACTGCCTGATGTAGTGAACATCCAAAAGCAATAGTCTATGTATAGTGACTCCCTGTGTTCAGTGACATTTTCTTCTGTCTCAATTTGAAGTTCACTTTTAACAGTCTTTACTGTATTTCATTATGAGACAATCACTTGATTTCCTGCTTTTTCATATGTTAATATCCATAAAAAAAAATTCTACTTGGCAGCAAAAAAAGTAACAAAGGATATTAAATTCTACTATGCCCTCTTTTCTTACACAGTAATTATTTTATTTGAGTGAACATGACATTGAATTTCACATCATTAAGAGCATCTCTTTATCAGTAATTTGAGACATTACATTTATCAGTAATAGGAGAATTGTTCTGTGTAAATCTGTATTTTAGGCAACAGGAGAGTTGCCCTTTATACATTTACATTTATCAATAATAGGAGACTTGCTCTGTATACATGTACATTTACTGTATACACTGGCAGATTAGGCGCTCTGTCCAGATAATTCAGGTTTATAGAGGGGGTGCGCCTTATATAATAATATACAGCTTTTCTGAGGTTTCTTTTTTCAAGTAAAATTTACCAGTATACAATCTCAGAAAATGGAAATACTGAATGCCAATGAATACGATATTATGCCATAAAGTCTATACAAAATTATGATAAACAATACCAGGTTATTGCTTTTGTTCTTATTATTTATTCTACTGGTATATGCATCTAGATGGAAGCCATTCTTGATATTAACATATAAGTTTATTTTACGGGACCTCATGATGTACAGGAGAAACTTGACAAGTGGAAATTGTTATGTAATGTCTGTTAGTTGGGAATTTTGACAGGTGACATTTGTCCCCAGTGTTATTTAGAATGTGGGGACACGGTTGAGTAATGCTATGTTATAATGTGTCATCTTTATCCTTCCCCCTACTTAATGTAACAGTCAAACGGTAATCTTATTCCATGTAAATTATATAAAAGGGTTCATCATATGATAAGCCACAGTGATGTGCAGATAGCTGTCAGTCTGTCAAAATGTACGACTGCATGAATTTCAAAACAATATTTTGCCGTATACGATCGATAAGTAATTTTTTTTTTCCCAAATAAGTTACCCTGAAATTTAAGATGCACCTTATACGTAGCTGTGCCTAATTTGCCATTGTGTACGGTAACAGTAATAGGGGAATTGTCCATTATACATTTACATTTATCAGTAATGAGAGACTTTCTCTGTACACATCTACATTTTATCAGTAATAGGAGACTTACCCTGTACACAATGATCACCATCTGAAACCATGCCCAGAAAACAACCAGTAGAAATTCTAATCACATTCATAGACTTGTCGTCTATCAACTGCAAGGGGGGACAATCGCTGCTCTCCACGGCAATGGTGGTTGTGTTGAAAAAACACACTTTGTTGGTAAACATTGTATGGCTAAGCAGAGTTCCTGCACAATCACTCTTGGTGTTTTCAGGGACTTCCTGACCGCTGTGAGAAACAAGGTACACTTCGTAATTGAGCTGCAAAAAATAATCAAGTGTAAAAATAACAAGAAATGTTTATAAAACATATATGTCCCCCCTTATTTGCCATAATATTTATATAGCGGTTTACTACTGATAATTATGAAAACTGCTAAAAGGATGAAACTAAATCTTCACTGAAATAAATAAATTGGAGATGATTTACATGAGTGTATGAACTTTTAAGTAAAGTTATATTGTCAATAACATACAACAAAAAGATTATAAGTGTTTCAAGGTTAGTCGGGTAATACTTACTTATATATACCCTTGTGACCTTGACCTTTGAGGTACATACCCAAAATCAAAAGGGATTTCCTATTACTTATAAGCAATAATTGTGCAATATTTGATACAAAAGAGTTCTTTTGAGTTATCAAATGGACAATGCTTCTTCCTTAACACATTGTTAAAGAGAATTAAATTTATGACCTTGACCTTTGAGGTACAGACCCCAACATCGATAGGGTTCTTCTACTAGTCATATCATACAATGCTTGAGTCAATTAGATTTTGAGTAATCAGTCGGACAATGTTTAATTTACACAGTGTTTGTATATCATGACCTTGACCTTTGAGGTACAAATGACCTACCTACCAACCTACCGACCGACTGACATGTGTAAAGCACATGTCCTTGAAGGGGGGCATAATAAGAACTATCATTGACGATGATGAATACCCCAACATACTGCTTTGTCACAATTTATGTAACCATATAAGAGACAGATTTCACACAGTTAAAGGATGAAAATAAATAATTAAAAATAAAAACAGGTAGAGCTCTGAAACACACATGTATTGAGACAAAATATATTCAATGAATATAACAATTGCAGTAATTAATTTAATATTTAGCCAATCATGACATGCTAAGGATATGCATAACTAGTGCTAGTACTTAAAGCTGTTAACTGAAATTGAAATCTGACCAAAAGTAGCTGAGAAATAGAGCAGACAAAATATATTAAAGCAATATGACAAGGGGGCATAAAACAGCAAAAACTGAAGAAAGCATAACATGGCTACAAGAAGCATATTGAAAATCAAGCTGGTCATGAGCAAATGGTATGCACAAATGGACTTGGTACTTATAAAGGATGTGATGTTATATCGAAATCCAACCAAAGGTAGTCGATAAATAGTGCTGACAAAATATATTCAATGAATATAACTCATATAACTAGAGCTATCACTAAAGGTGATGAATACCCCCCACACAGCCTTTGTTTACAATCAAGTGCCCAGCTATAGGAGGTAAGTCACATTTACTGAATTGATGAATTCAAGTGACAAATTATACAAGACTAATAAAAAAAGAATATCTTTTTATGTTCAGTGGCTGTCTTTAACAAAAAATTCCAACATTCATCAATTCAGTAAGGGCACCGTAAACAAATTAGTCTGAACAGCATACACATACACATGCAAAAATAAAATAAAATAAAATAAAATAAAATAAATAAATTAATTAATAAATAAATAATAATAATAAAAAATAGATTTAAATGACTAGCTAATTTAACATTGTATAATTATGTAATAAAGTTCTAAGTTCATCAACAGATAAATGAGATGAGGAAAACTGTAGCTAAAGAAAGTAAATTAGTTATTGGGAAATAATGCAAAGAAAATCAGCAAAGGGCAATAACACAAAAGAAAATCAGTCAACTGTAACCATTTCGCAATATGCACATCTATGCTTGCTAGTGAAGCTTCCTATGAAATTTGATTGAAATCCATCCAGTAGTTATTGAAAAATAGCGTGGACAAAGAAAACTCCAAGAAATCAACAAAGTGCCATAACTCAAAAGAAAATTAGTCAACCGTAACAATTTCATAATATGCACATCTATGCTCAACAGTGAAGCTTCCTATGAAGTTTGTTTGAAATCTATCCAGTAGTTATTGAGAAATAGCGTGGACAAAGAAAACTCCAGAAAATCAGGAAAGGGCCATAACTCAAAAGAAAGTCAATCAATCGTAACAATTTCATAATATGCACATCTATGCTCACCAGTGAAGCTTCCTATGAAGTTTGATTGAAATCCATCCAGTAGTTATTGAGAAATAGCGTGGACAAAAAAACTACAGACGGACGGACCGACCGACATGGTGACTCCTATATACCCCCCCAAACTATGTTTGTCGGGGGTATAACTATGAATCAGCCGTTGGCAGTAACCAGGCAAAATCAAGTCACATGAATGGTGTTTAATAAGCAATGGTGACCTTGAATCTTTTGACTTGAAATCAATCCAGATCTTCCTCCTTCCAAAATATATCTATCTACTACATCTGACTATCATATCTCAATTGTAAACAAAGTTATTTGATGAAAATGAAAAATTTCATTTTAGTAATAGTGACCTTGACCCACACCCTATCAACCTGAAAATCAATGCCAATCTTCCTCTTCCCATCAGGTATTTACCTTCCAAGAATGATAACTTATTTACCTTCCAAGAATGATAACTATATCTCAATTCTAACAGGAGATATTTGATGGAAATGACCTGTTTGAAGCCCACATGCATACACCATTCTAACAACCAAGTTTTTCTTTGAAAATCTGGTTGGAAAAATGGCCATGTGACAAATTGTCAATATGTGCTATCCTTATGGTGCTAAAAAGGGGACAAGAAGTGAGGCAAAAAGGCAAACAGACATTGCTGTGATGATATCCTAACACTGAAAATTTTATTGCAGAGCATCAAAATAAGAAAAATCATAAATGAACTTACATTCTTACTTCCCTCTGTGTTGTTACTTAGGCGCACGTTTGATAGCTTCAGATAGGTAAATATTCTGCCACATGATTCATTCACTTTAGCATCATTATTTAACTGAATTTCACGTGCAGACATGATCTCTTGCATCTTGTTCACATATTTATTTTGGCACGTGAGTTTTGTTGAGGGGGAGTATACAGGGCCGTGATACAACATATAGACCTGTTTCTGCCTGTAGTCTAAAGCTGGACGAGGCTCAAGATTGGTGACATTTGCCAGTGGGGTGCAGATTGCAAAAGGAGATATTGTTGTCATAGTGACAGCAGGTGAAGTTCCTGCTGATGTAGATGACTGTACAGAAGTAGTGGTAGAAGTGCTTGTAGCTTCAGTTGAAGATGTAGAGGATTTTTCAGAAGATTTTGTTGTTTCTTGGGTTGGATTTTTTGTTGTTTCTAGTGTTGGATTTGCTGTTGTTTCTGGTTCAGCAGAGGTTGCTATTGTTGTAGGGCTGGTGTTTGTTGTAGATTTATCTGGTTTTTCTGAACTGGTGGTTTCAAGGGTGGTAGTGACCAGTTCTTTTGTTGTCTCAACAGTGGATGAGGTTGTGACAGAAGTTACAGGTGGTTTTGTAGTCCTTACTGCTGTAGTTGTTGTTGCAGCTGTTGTTGCTGCTGTAGTTGTGGTTGCAGCTGTTGTTGTTGCTGCTGCTGTCACTGCAGCTGTTGTTGCTCCTGTAGTTGTTGTTGCATCTGTTACTGCTGCTGTAGTTGTTGCCACTTTAGTTGTTGCTGCTGTAGTTGTTGCCACTGAGGTTGTTTCTGCTGTAGTTGTTGCCACTTTAGTTGTTGCTGCTGTAATTGTTGCCACTGTAGTTGTTGCTGCTGTGATTGTTGTCACTGCAGCTGTTGTTGCTCCTGTAGTTGTTGTTGCATCTGTTGCTGCTGCTGTAGTTGTTGCCACAGAGGTTGTTGCTGCTGTAGTTGTTGCCACAGAGGTTGTTGCTGCTGTAGTTGTTGCCACTTTAGTTGTTGCTGCTGTAGTTGTTGCCACTGTAGTTGTTGCTGCTGTAGTTGTAAATGGAGAAACAGAAGTGCTAGTAGATGACACAAGACTACAGTTTTCACAATATATACATTCTAAGCTTGCTTCATGAGCTGCAGATCCTTTAGGACATAGCTGTGACTTAACAGGAAAAGTGATGTTATTTTGATTAAATGTCATGGACTGGCAAGTAATACTTAAATTAGAAACAATCTCCTGCATGGCTGAGATAAGGCCCTCTTTCAACGGATTCTCTACAGCATTTCCACATTCTTTAACGCTCAAGAATCCTGACGTCTTATCATTTAGGAAAAATGGTATCTGAATATCCACCTGAAAGAAAAGATATATCATATACTTAATTTTACTAAACTTAATACCAGTATTTTTCTATCTTAAACTGTTACTTGTTGTGATATGATTATAAAATTCAAAGCAAGGCCAAATGCTAACAAACAGTATTACAAATTATCATATGAGTTAATCTGAGCAAATCAAGTAAACCAATGAGCATTAGATATCCCAGAGTAACCATTGTAAAATCTAATAATTTGATTTGAGCACTTCTATACACAATTAAAGAGCCCATCATCAACTTACAACATTATTATAAATTGTCATAGTCCCTGAAGTGTTGTACAATTTGGCACCAGGGACAGCTGGACACAGTGACTGTAGATCAAGTCCCTTTAGGATAGCAGCTGTTGCCTTGCCCACTGACTCTCTTAACTTGGAGGTACATTCTGTTGTCATGTTGACAGTTGTTTTGGACACCTTCATATCAACCATGATCATATACACTGAACCTAGAACAGAAATATTATAAGTTATTCCTTAAGAAATAAATATATCATATGTATGCTTTTGTTGATGTAGCTGGCTTAATTTTCAATCAAAATACATACAACTATTTGTCAATAATTCCAGTTTATTACAGACTTAATTTATTAAAAGAACGTTTTGTCAAAGTTACTTACTTCTGTTATCATAATTAATTCTTACCAACAATAATGAACATTGTTTTCTATTGATCTACCGTACACACAGGCAGATTAGGCGCAGCAACATATAAGGTGCATCTTAAATTTCAGGGTAACTTATTTGAAAAAAAAAATCATTTATCGTATCGCATACGGCAAAATATTGTTTTGAAATTCATGTCGTCATACATTTTGACAGACTAAAAGCTATCTGTTCATCACCATGTCTTATCATACGGTGAACAATTTTATTTACATGGCATGGATTACCGTTAGACTGTTACATTAAGGAGGGGTAGGATAAAAGTGACACATTCTCATAACATAGCATTACTCAACCGTGTCCCTGCATTCTAAATAACACTGGGGACCAATGTCACCTGTCAAAATTCTCCCAACTAACAGACATTACGTAACAATTGCCACCTGTCAAGTTTCTTCTGTATATCATGAGGTCCCGTAAAATTAACGTATTTGTTAATATCGAAAATGGCTTCCATTGACTGGTTTCAGTTTCTAGCGATCATTTTATCATAAAATATACCAGTAGGATAACTAATAAGAACAAAAGCAATAACCTGGTATTGTTTATTATGGTTTCGTAAAGACTTAATGGCATATTATCATATCAATTTGCTTTCAGTATATCCATTTTGGGTAATCGTACACTGGTAAATTTCACTTCTTGGTGATAGAAAAAAGAATCATGAACAAGAGGGCCATGATGGTCCTGATTGCTCACCTGAGTATAGGGTTACCCTAGGAACATCAATCTGTATTCAAACATTTTGAAATCTGGCCAGTAGTTTTGAAGGAGATGATCCCATGAAAGTTTTATCAAATTCTGTCCAGTAGTTTCAGAGGAGATTCATATATATACATATAAGGCAAATAGGTGCTGCCCCTTAGAGCCATATTTTTTTATGGATTGGAATAATTTTAGCAACTTTTGTGAAGCTTCACCCAAGGATCATCCATGCCAAATTTAATGAAATTCTGTCCTGAGGTTTCAGAGGAGATGTCGTTTAAATATTTCACTATATACATAAAAGGCAATTAGTCCCGTCCCTGGCGGCCATGTTTTTTTCCTGATAGAAAATGGGCTTAGCCCCCTGGAGACCATGTTTTTCAACAGATCAAAATAATTTGAACAATCTTGGTAGAGAGTGATTCAAGGAACATCTGTGCCAATTAACTTGGAAATCCAACCAGTACTTTTGGAGGAGAAGATTTATGCAGTTGTTGTTTTTTTACAGTTTTTTCCCTTTTTGTTGCCATGGCAACCAGATTTTGGCATGGAATTCAATTCTTTGAACAACTTGAAAGAGGACCACCCATTTAGGAACATTCCTGTACAGTTTTATGAAAATTAGCCCAGTAGTTTAGGAGGAGATGACATTTTAAGTTAAATGTTGATGATGGACGACTAACGCCGGACGCCAGATGCCAGACTTTCATCGATCACAATTGCTCACCTTGAGCATGCTGGCTTATGTGAGCTAAAAAGTGCACCCAATCTGCTAGTGTATACAGTATGTTTTAGTTATATAAGAATTAAACCAGACAAAAGGCTGATATCACTATCAAGCATGTGTTATTGGTAGGCTTTTGCTTATAGTCAGCTCTGAAGTTGTCTTAGTGTCATAAACCCGATGTTCATGTGCACATAATGCTGATGCTATATGTGTACATCATAATTTATGGCACTATGACAACTTCATAGCTAATTTTAAGAGGACAGTTGCAAACAGCTTAGCATACTAAAAACACGCCAGCTGTAACTTCTTCCAAATAAAGGTCATGCATATACAGTATATGAAATAACAAGATTATGCATTCTGAATGTGAATAATTGATAAATATAAAGGGTATGTCATTAGAATGTCAAAATATTACATAGCTAAAAAAAATAATAATAAAAAGCCGGTACAATACTGCAATCTAAAATAAGAAGATAGAAATGAAGTATAAAACTAATATTAACCCTTTCCCTCATAGAGGACACCATGAAAAGACCTATGCGAACAGCATAAAACCAGATCAGCCTGCGAGTAACTCGCAGGCTGATCAGGTTTTATGCTGTTCGCTACTCCTCAGTGGTCTGGAAATGAGGATTTTGTAAATAAATTTGGTAAGGTTTAACTGTGGTTTTCTGCAGATTAGGCTTTATGTGATACCTATTGAGGGCGTCAAAATGAGTATATATGAGGGAAAGGGTTAAACCTGTGTTATGTGAATGTTTATTACATTTGAACTTGCTAAACATGATCAACAAAGACAGGTGTCTGTCTTAACAAATTCAATTAACCTTTTACCTCATGACAAATATTACTTTACTGAACTTTAATTTAACCCTTTCCCTCATATAGACTCATTTTGACGCACTCAATAGGTACCACATAAAGCCTGATCTGCAGAAAACCACAGATAAACCTTACCAAATCCTCATTTCCAGACCACTGAGGAGCATCGAACAGCATAAAACCTGATCAGCCTGCGAGTTGATATGGTTTTATGCTGTTCGCATAGGTCTTTTCATGGTTTCCTCTATGAGGGAAAGGGTTAAATGATATATGAATTTGCTGTGCAAACTGTGTGGAATCTGAGTTACAATTTTATATGAGCAAACAGAGGACACTATGATCAGACAGATCTTAAAAGAAGCTGTCTGACCTAGATAAGAGGTAATATAGGTTAAAAGCAAAACAAAACAAAAAATACACTAAAATGTTGCTGCTAATAGGTTACAAGTAAATCATGTTGGTTAATCATCTCTAGTAAAACAAAGTAATTTAAACTTTTAGCATTTGACACCTTTCTCCATGAAATAACATTTCAATACCACTGTTTAGTAGGTCAAAACTTCCAAAATTAGACCGTCTAGATTTTTATTTTTGCAGAGTACTGATTTTGCCAAAAGTCAAACTTAGCCTTTAGTTTATTGAGATAACCCTTTCCCTCATAGGATACCATGAAAAGACCTATGCGAACAGCATAAAACCAGATCAGCCTGCGAGTAACTCGCAGGCTGATCAGGTTTTATGCTGTTCGCTGCTCCTCAGTGGTCTGGTAATAAGGATTTTACAATTTTACAATTAAATTTGGTAAGGTTTGAGTTTGGTTTTCTGCAGATCAGGCTTTATGTGGTACCTATTGAGTGCGTCAAAATGGGTCTATATGAGGGAAAGGGTTAAACATGTGTACAAAATTATATCTACATCTTTTAACATGTCCGTGAGTTATTGATAGGTCAAAGCCAACAGATCAACAAGCTCACTCCTATTCACCACCTCCTATTTTTTTTGTGTATCATTCTCATGGAAGAAAGATTAAATAAAGATAATGATAAAGAAATACCTGCAAACTGAATTGTCTCCCCTGACAGGTCACCACCAGGTGTCTGGTGACAGGTGCACAGTGCTGCAGGTGTGCGGAGGTCGAGTGGCCTGGTTAAAGTGGCAGAGGATATGCTTGGGACAGATAGGGTGTTAACAGATACAAAAGAGGGAGTAACAGAGGGAGTGCATGCTGTTGAGGGTTTGACTGACAGGAGAGTTTGTGACTCTTCAATTATTGATGATACAGATTGTGCTCTAATTGCAGAAGAACCAGACCTTGAATGTGATATATTTGATTTTTCTAAATGTTCTATCATATTTAAATGTTCCACACTTGAGAATAAGTCTGTTATTTTTGTTACGAAATTTCCATCCATGAATATTTCTCTAGTATCAAGTTTTGCTTCAGCCATGTCTGCTAAACTCTCTTTCTGATCACTAACAACATGAATATCAGAAAGTGTTTCTGTAAACAAACTTGCGTCTGTTTTTGTAGTTTCAACAGGTAAAATTTGGTGAACATATTCTGAGATATCTACCTGGCTCACAATCATTTGAGCATCTGAATCCAGTTTGTTAATAACTTTGTCTATCAATATACTCTCTTCAATATGTATTACATTCACGTCTACATTTTCTTCAGATTTAACATAAAATTGGGATGGCTTTTCTTTCATAGATGGTTTAACAGTTGAGTCTGTTTTCTGATGATAAACTGTCTTCAATGACATGCTTTCAGAATCTTGTTTGATATTTGGATCTGAATTAAAATTGAATCCGGCATCAGCTTGAATGTTTCTATCAAAACCAAGTTCAGATGTTTTGATATATTCATTTTGCTCTGAAATTTTAGTTAATTTGCCTTTAGGAAATGAAGGCTTAGTAGCCTGACTTGAAGCTGTGGCAAATAATTCTTTATCTTGAATAGGCAAAGATTTTCTATTTTCTTTCATTTGTTCTTCAGTTTCCATTTTAATGTGTTCATTTGAGTTTCTTGGAGAACTTGTAAGTAAATCTGTTGAAACATCAACTGTCAATGATGGAGGCCCTTTAAGAATCAGTTCAGGAGTTGGAGAAACTGAGACAGAGGAAGGAGACACTGGTGAAGAGTCAAACTGTGTAGTTGATGGTGACAGATCCTGCAGCAGAGATTTTGTCAATGTTTTGCCTTCAATTCCTTCCTTACTTGTTATCATTCTTGGTGCTGATATGGATACTGATATATCAGTTTCATACGATTTTGATGACTGCATAGTTCTGCTCACTGCAATCTTTGTGATCACTGTTTGAAACATATTCTCACTTTTGTCTAATCTCTCAACATTTACTTTTGATGCTAGAAGCTCAACAGTGTCATTCTTTCACTGAAATGATCTTGCTCTGATTTAGACCCTTCAGTGGGCACATCAGTGCTTGCCGGGTTTAAAGGAACAGATTTTTTTCGTATATATTCAACTGCACTCTGAACTCCTTCAAAGCTTGTCTGATTGTTAACAAAAGCTCCTGTGAAGTCAACATTGAGCTGATGTAATTTTGAGGATGATTCTAATGACACAAATTTTGATGAAATACCGGGATTTGATGACAGTGAATTTTGAGGGTTATCACTAATTAGCTTAATGGGCTCACTCTCTGTATCTGTAAATATTTCTCTGCCAACTTGCTCTATAATTGAAAATGAAGCTGATGATTCAATGACTGTAGATTCCTCTGAAGTACTTTGCAGATCTTCACCATTTTTTGAGAATGCTGAAGGAGTGAATTCTAAAGTTTCAGTTAAATAGTTTGAATTGTCGGTCATTTTATCTGAAATGCTCTCCTTGTTGTTTATAACTGCTCCAGCCCTAGTTCTAACACTGTTACTTGTTTCATCATTCAACACAACAGTTTTAGGATAAACTTTGTCATTTTCATTTTTTTCATGCATGAAAGTATTATTATATTCTTGTGTAGTGTCTGTATTCAGACTATTGGAAACTAAATCTGTAATGGAGACTTCAGAGTCGCTTGTGTTATAAGCTGAAAGTGGGAAATAAAATGTGACGACAGTGTCAGAAAAAGCAACATTATCCCAACATTTTTCAAATGTAGCATATATAATTCATATTAACTGGATCGTTGTCAAAAAATGTGCCAAATTTAGAAATTTAAAGTAATATTTTCTTAACTATTGACAGTTCTGAAAATGGCAGCAAGGGAGAAAATGGCAGTTCAAAAAAAAAAAATGAACATTTATATTTTTGCCAAGATATAATTTATGTAATTGAATGCTGTATTACAATACTTGTACATTTGATAAATATGGGATGTAAAACAAAAAAAAAAGTTAAGTTATAATAAAGAAGGCAAATAAAACTAATCAAAGCATGAGTATAAAGAAACAGTTCACTTATTGCAAAATGAAACCACATTACTTAATCAAAAGGCTTCTATGAAATTCCATTTCTCTAAAAGTACCAGGGCATTGTTGTTATTAATTAACTTTCCATTAAGATATAAATGTAGCTCAACCAAGATTCTCATTAACTTAAGAAGCTGGGACTAAAATCAAAACAACAACAATAGCGCTGGTCATCACAAAATACATCCGCCCTGCCATTTCATCAATTCAAGGTCCGTTATTTAAACTCTGGAGTGTCTGGGATATTCTGACTGGTTTCCAAATTCGACTGAGATACAGTGCCAATATACATTGTGACAAAGATTGGTAAAGATTGGTTCAGATTTGTCAGTGTTAGCATTTAATTTTGCAATTTTTCATCAACTGAAGGGCTGTGACTCTGGATTGTTCTAGATATTTTGGCTGGTTATCAAACCTGGTTGAGATATTTTGCCCATTCATATGTGACCAAGTTTGACAAGATTGGTTCATATTTTTAGGAGTAAGAGGGTGAACACTGTTCATTT
>CM037779.1:73587046-73637046 GCA_021229015.1 Solen grandis
CCATTTGATCAGTGGTTGACCTAGATTAAACACAAATCATGTGGGTTTATATATGATATTGCTTGTAAGTCATGACTGGAAAATAATCCAATAAACAATTGGAAAAGACAAGGCTAATATATGCTCTGCAAAAGCTGGAAGGACCCATTCAGATATGAAAGTGGGAACAAAAAAGTTACATTAAAAGTAATGGAAAAAATATATACAAACACTATAAATGTTGACAATTGACGAGAGATCCAACCACCTGATTGACTACTATACAGAGGCAGCAGGAAATTCCACTTACTGTAGACCCTGAGAATATGTCCAGTTCAATATTTCTTTGTATTTAAATAGGCTGCCAAAGAATTCAAATTTGTAATGCCATCACATGTGTGAAAATGTCATGTTGACATGTAATTTGTAAAGACTATCTCTGCAAATAAATCTGAAGCTGAATTGGTACATTGTATAACCAATTATGACTTTCTAGGAAGAAGCAGAACTAGCTGGTATACTAAATCGGTTGCTCTTGGTATTACCACATTCCATTTGATCAGCATATAGGGATACAACCAGCATATAGGGATACAACCAATCTGGTAAACACATTGTCTTTTTGGGTATTTTCTTGAATGCATAAATCCTAACACATTCTGAAGCATTTCTGACTAGATATTTTAGCAATGTGGTATTGTGATTCTTGAATCAGAAACAAAAGCTCAGTCAATAAAATAAGAAAGACTCAAAGATTTCCTTCAAAAGAAGGGTCAACTAATTTGCAAATATGTGAACACACTGTTACATTGCCAAAAGGACACTACTGGTTCTATATTAAAAGAAAGAAGTTACACAAACACACAAAAATGTTTAGCACCTACAGATAATCAAAGGTTGACACAATATATTGTATCATTCAATGAAACTTGTGTAATTTACAAATAAAGCTTTCATTGTTGCTTAAATAAATGTATGTCATCCTGAAATCGAACCACATCCTTTGATATACATGAAAATAATCAAAGCAATTGCTGCCCAAATGAAATATTGTTCTTGAAATGTTAAAATGATTTTTGAATCTGACATGAGTGTGATTTAACAAAAATATTTATACTACAATACCAGTACAATGTACAAATACACCATCAAATATACAATCATCATGTAATATGAGCAATATAAACAGTTCAAGGTTTCATTTACACATACATATGTACATGTGTTTTCTAGTAACTTGGTGTTCCTGTCAGGATGAATTTAATAACTGGTACTATTTATCATGAAATACAAAGTGTATTAATCATCTCATGATACACTGTATCCATGCTATTGAAATATTACTGGTATACTGAGAACCAAAGTATAGCCATGTTAAACTTACATCTGGAATTTTTTGAAAGCTACCTACTCTTAAGCCATTTCTTTCAATACAATAATCAGCAACTGACTCATCAAAGTATGCTACCAATAGTCTGGTGATTATCTCTACATTTTCATGATTAAAAAAGGCCACACCACAGTAGCAGAAATATTGTCAAAAAGCTTAAAATAAGTAGTTTGATTGAAATGTTTTATTTACAAATGTATAATGGTTTTCTTTTGATCAGCTAAGCTAAACTATACCTGAATGACATGCCTTTCCTTCTTTATAATCAACAACAATCTTTCTTTTTCTTTTTTTCTTCATTAATAAAAATTGGTTTTGATCTAATGAGCCATTCATAGGAAAAACATGTTAGTGGAATAAGCATCCCAAATCTAAGCTAAATCAATGTCCTGCATTGCATGCTGTTTTTTTTTATACCACATACATGAAAATCCATATAGTTCTCCATTGCCTATGTTCTTATACATAATGAGTTATGACCACATGCAAGTTTAGGACAAAGCAATAGATTGTACATTGTCACTTTCAATAGAACCTAAATTTACCAATAGCATTATTTGCACTGATTTTAATATAACTGCATGACTCAAATTGCATTATGACCTCTTCCAACAATACAAACTTGTAATTATTTGCTAAACCATCTCCTCTGATGGCAGTGTTCTCAATAAAATTTCATGAATAAGACCTGGTTTCAAATCCATCAACAAAACTAAGTGTTTAAGTAATACTTAAACTAGTTAGAAGCACATCCATCCATTCTTATTACATGAAATATTTAAATACATGACTTAGCTGACATAAATGATTACAGTATCAACTAAAAGAATTGATACAAAATGAAATATTTGCAGTAGATTTTCTTTTTTTTTTTTTTTTTTAACCGGTTTTTAAAATAAATTAAAAAAAAAATTTTTAAACATAATGAAAATGTTTAAATTAACAAAACAATTACCTAATTACAGGTGGTATATGTCATAGGACGTTTTCAAATCAACATTAGAATTATAAGAATATAAAATGACATTCAAATTCCATGAATTATTTCTCCTGAGAGAAAAAAAAGCCATTTTGTTGGAAAAAAAGGTAGCTAATTTGGGAAAAAATGTCAGTTTTTTTTGCTTGGGGAAACCACCTGTAAAAGGTGGAAAATTTACCAAAAATAAAAAAAAAAAAATTCACTGATTTGAGTATTATAATATAAGAAATAAGTATGGTGAAATTCGCTCCTATGTTTTTAACTTTCACTTTGTGCTGCTAAATAAGGTTGGTTGAATTCCTGCCAGAATCATGAATCAGAAATGTTGGATATTTGTTTTCTATACATATTGTTCAATATTTCTTACACTTGCAAATTTGAGCAATTAACCATATGAACATTAATTGTTCATGAGGTTGATTTGTTCAAATCTGCATGGCTTCTCTAAACAGTACCTCACTACAGTGTTACAAAAGTAGCAACAACCACTAGGTTTTCTGTTCAGTTCACTAAGACATCTGGCTCGTCTGTATTTACACTATCTACATTAACACTATCTGCAGCAGAAGAAGCCACAGCATCTGCAGCTTTATCATCCTGACTGCTGCTATCCACACAAGTGTCTGACTCAGCTTGCTGAGGTAGATTGCTAATTGTGGCACTGGAGTCAGCATCGCCACTGTTGTCTGAGGTGAGATCTATCACTCCGCTGCTGCTCCCAACCTTCTGATCTCCCTCCTCATCTTCTTCACCACTCATGTCGGAGTCGGATGATATTACTGTGTACACTTCAGCCTCAGGGAATATGTAACGACTGGGAGGTACGAAGCAAAACTGGTTAGCTGGAAAAAAAAAACAAGAAATGTTTGTAAAACATATATGCCCCCCTCATATGCCATAATATTTATATGGCTATATTATATGTATGATGTTTGGCTTTATAATGTGGATATGTTACAAAGTTCAGAACTTATCTTGGTGAAGGTTTACTACTGATAATTACACTGCTAACTCATTTGAGTTTTACCTTGTATATTGCATCCAGTAAAGGTGAAAATGCTGAAAAAAAATCTGGTGAAAAAGATTTGACCAGAACCCATTTTGATCAGAATCTATCTCGGCATTCAATGTCACAGTGACCTTGACCTTTGACCTAGTTACCCCTAAATCAAAAGGGGTCATTTACTGGTCATGCATAATCTTCATACTAAGTTTGAAGTTCCTAGGCCCAGGCGTTCTTAAGTTATTGATCGGAAATGGTTTGGTCACCATTTTAACATAAAATCCCAGTAAATCAAGGTCACTGTGACCTTGACCTTTGATCTAGGGACCCCAAAAATCAATAAGGTTCATCTTCTGATCATGACCAATCTCCATACTAAGTTTGAAGTTCCTAGGCCCAGGCGTTCTCAAGTTATTGATCGGAAACAGCTTTGTCAAAATTTTCAAAATCAAGCCTAGTAAATGAAGGTCACTTTGACCTCGACCTTTGACCAAGTGACTCCAAAAACAATAGGGGTCATCTACTAATCATAAGCAACAACCACAAGAAGTTTGAGACTTAAAGGTCAAATAGAACTTAAGTTATCACTCGGACAAGGTCTGGTATTATACATACACAACATGTGACCTTGACCTTTGAGGTAATGACACCAAAATCAATAGGGGTCATCTACTAATCATGAGCAACAACCACATGAAGTTTGAGACTTAAAGGTCAAATAGAACTTAAGTTATCACTCGGACAAGGTCTGGTCTACCGACAGACCTACGGACCGACCGACATGAGCAAAGCAATATACCCCCTCTTCTTCGAAGGGGGGCATAAAAAGGAGAATATGTATATATTTTTTATGAGCTTCTATATTTATATTTAAACTTCTAGAATATAACATTTACTATATATGGAATTTTATCTAACATTATAATTATAATTGTAATACTTCCAAACATTTTGTATATATTCAATTTTTCCCCTTTTACTGAACTTAATTATCCTGATTCTATTTGGTACCAACTGTAGAAATTAATAATTTTAGGAAAAATTAAAGCCAACTTTGCTATATAACAAAGCACCATATATCTAAATGACAAATGTATTTTAATTCTGAACAGCTTTGCGACAATACAAATACATTTATGTTAAATACTTACTTCCCAGTCTCCTTGCCACACTAAATCTTGTGTAGTTTGGCTGCCACATTTTTCTCAGTTCCTCATTGCTCAGTTTGGATTCTGTAACTGATTCTATAATTACATCATTATCGGAGTCCTGGGAAGAACCACCACAGTTTGATTCCACTGCGTTTTTGTTCTTGTTTTCCTGAGATCCTTCAGCAGGTAGTGCCTCCCTGTCAGAACTAGCACCCTCGCAAGGCTTCGTTTCAGCAGCTGCCTTAGCATCACCTGAATTCTTCTCAATCAAGTTATCACTGACACCTGAGGGAAGTTTTTCTGATGAATCTGGAGTAACCTTTTCATTATCACCAGTACTATGACATGGCTCCTCAGCTTTTGAACTTTCTGTTGATGAAGTTATTTCACTCGAATTATCACCTTCCCTAGTCTGTTTACTTGTATCACATTGTTGAACACTTTCCGGTTCATCTTTTTCTGATGATGAACCTGGCTGAATATTTGAAGTGTTAGTATTCACTGCACTGGTTTCCGATGGTAATGGAGAAGTTGGTGGAGTCAAGAGGAGATCGACAGAGATCTCTGTCATGCTTGATTTACAAGCTAGACTTTCCCAGCCTTCTCCCAACATATGGCACAACTGTTCTATGATCACCTCACAGTCTCCTAGCAACTCCACATCGAAGTTAAGGTTTCTCAGAGGTTCTTTGTTGATGAGGATCTGAGGCACATGTGGTGGTAAGGAATCTGTAAGTAGGCACACATCATAAAGCTAGATTGTTTACCAATAAACCATTTCTGGTCAAATAAACAAAGAAATGAAAAATATGCTGAAAATGAATCTTTCCCTGAATACAGGCATTATTCAAACTTAATCTAGAGCTACAAGTGAAGGTTATATATACCCATGTCATTAACAGTACTTTGTTTTATTCCATTATTATGGTTATCAATTTATTTCTAATAATGACCCTGACCCTTACAATCCTAGCTTTTAGAATTGTGCTTAATTTCACTTTAGTACTATTTGCTGCACTTGAAATATTGAGGAGGCGGCCACAGACAGACTTAATGAGCTCCATGGGTCTGGTGTTCACACAAGAGTGTTCTTTGGAATACGCCTGCCACCTGCTAAGTGTGACAAAAAAAGTGTGACGGATAACAGAAAAGTGATCCCGATGTGTCACCTCTGATTACAGCAGGTGACATAAAAATTGAAGCTAGGATGATATTAAAACCATCAACAACTGAACCTTGCATTCCAAATAGAGTTCTGTAAAGATGGGCTACATGACTTACTAGGTATAAGTGCAACTGGCCGGACTTTGAGAGACGAACCGATGACGATGAGCAGGTCACACTTGTCCTTGTCCTCTTTCATTTGACTGTGGAATTCCTCCGGCAAGCTCTCCCCAAAGAACACAATGTCTGGCTTCATGACTGACAGAGGGGTTTGGGGATCACACTTTGGACACAGGGGAATCACCTAGGGTAATGGTCATTAAAGAGATTTCATAAAATGACTGGAAAATCATTTATTACAATTATTTTTACTAATCCCTCTCAATGGCTCCTGAAAGAAATCTTACAGATTTGAACGTTTTATCACTGGACCTTGGTTACTGCAAGTCACTGTTTTGATATTTTTTTTAACTTTTTGTTTCTTACTATAAACAAGAGGACCAAGATGGCCCTGAAGATGCTCACCTGAGAAAAAAAACAACCTTCATTGCCTGTACAAGATATTAAACTATAGCATATTTGAACTGAATACATAATCCATGAGATCATTTCAATTCCACAAACCAAACAGTACCTACAGTCAAATTTTTTAGTCAAACTTGACTTGGAGATCTTGGCAATAAACACTGTTAATGAGGCTTCAAAATGATTGCATAAGAAATGAAGATGCTAGAGGAGTGAACTGTGAAAGGCTGTAACTTCCGACCTAATTATCCGATATCAGCCATTGTCAAACTTGGCCTGAAGATTAAGGCTATTCACATTTTCATAAAGTTTGAAAATGATTGCTTAAGAAAAGAAGATGCTAGAGTGCAAACAAAGTGAAATCTGGCTAATTTTATTATTAAAAGGGGCATAAATCCGGACCTAATTGGCTGATATCAGTCATAACTGAACTTGGCCAAAAGATTATGGCTATAAACATTGTCAAAGTTTGAAGATGATTACTTAAGAAATGAAGATGCTAGAGTGCAAACAAAGTGAAATCTTGCATTTTTTTATATATTAAAAGTGGCATAACTCCTGACCTAATTGGCTGATAACAGTATAAATCAAATTTGGCTGACAGATTATGGTAATAAACATTGTCATAAAGTTTGAAGATGATTGCATTAGAAATGAAGATGCTAGAGTGCAAACAAACTAATTGTGAATGTCATACATTCATTGATCCTAACAGCTCATCCTGAGCACATGTACTTAGGTAAATATTCATAGCCGCAATTCTGGCTTGCATTGGTGGTTCGCAAGATAAAAAGAAAGACTTATCCTATTGAGAATACAGTTTAAAACGAACCTTAAATATTACACAAAGTATTTTTTCTTTTAATTCTGATTTTTTTAATAAATGAAATTATAATTAATATTAACTTTTTTGAGGAAGCAAAGTAAATCTCCACAATTACCTGTTCCATGATTTGTGATTTGATGTCGTCCCCTGAACATTTGTGTTTACACACCATACATGTGGCAGCAGCAAAAGAACCTAGAAAATAGAGTAAAACAGCATTACCAAACATGCATTACCTGTCTCAACTTCCCCATCTTAATAAGTGTCTGAATGACAATAGCATTATTTAAAGCACTGCCCTACTTTATATGCTGTTTAAGTTAATTCCTCTCAAATGTATGACTGGACCAACTGCACACTAGCAGTTTCTAAAACATGTATGCCAAAATAATTTTTCACATATTTTTTCAAAATAATGTTGTTAACATGGTGTTCTCAACTTAACCTATTTTTATGTCTTTTGAGAAACAAGTCCTTAAAACTTATAAAAATTCCTCTGGACAGTTTCCTAGCTTGGACCAGTACTTTGTTCCCAGGCAGGGCATGAAATGAAAAGTCCTTGCATCAAATGGGTCCTCAAACTTCAGATCCACAGTCATGCATGTTACCACTTTCATGCATGATGTCCTTTCAACTAAGTTTATACTGAACATCATAAAAAACTAACACTATGACCCTGTAACCCATAACTTTTAATGTGTACATCAGGTTTAGATGTCATTCAAGTGAAGTACTAAGCAAGTGTGTTATATTTCTAATACTGATTGTTTGTTGGGTTTAACATCCCACTGACAGTATTTCAGTCGTTTGGAGACTATGTCTATATGAGAGATATATAGTGCTGCCAAACTTCAGTATCACGCTTTAGCCAAAAGGCATGATATCACACCCAGTCACATTATCCTTATATGCTGAACGCCAAGCAAACAATTTTTAACAACTTTAGTTGTTGTATTGGGGTTTACCGTCACTGCGATAGTATTTCAATCATATAGCGACGTCCAGCTAAATACAGGTGGAGGAAGACCCCGAGTACACAGAGGTACCCGTGTAGAACCACCGACCTACCGCAAGCCAGCTGGAAGGCTTCCTCACATGAAAAATCCGAAGTTCCTACCAGGATTCAAACCCACAGCGGTGAGGGGCTGAGAGATTTGTAGTCCACGCCTGTAACCGCTCGGCCACGGCGGCCCCCTAACAACTTTAGAATGTCACGACTGGGGACATATTGTATGGACACGACTCCTCCACTACTCCAAATGAATAAGTCCATTGCTACACTACAATAATACTTCCAATGTCACAGTACAATGACTTTCACTGCTATAAAACAATGAACAGTGTCTATCCTAGGATTCAAAATTTAGGGGGGATTTTTCCCCCTGCCATAGAAAAACAGGGGGGACTTTTTTAAATTAGGGGGGATTACACTAAAACACATTTTATTTTCAATACAGAGTTTACATATCATCTCATCTTTTTCATTTTGATTAAGCTGGGGCCATTCTTTTAACCAAATGGTTTGAAATATATACTTTTTTTTAAATTTTGACGGACCGGGAGTGCTACATTCTTTGTTTGATTCTTTCTGGTTTTGTTCAATTCTTTCGATTTATTTTCACTAGTGCTTGTATCAAAAGTAGATACAGTCCATTTACGGTAATTCGGAATGCGATTTTTCATTTTGACGGCATTATTCGAATAAATGTCACGGTTCCATCAAGTTTTCCTATATATCTTATATAAAATAAATGCAATAATTCGTTTTACAATTACTCGGATAAATGCGGCAATTCGAACTTTATCACAGGTCTGACAAGCAATCAAGCTGTTGATTAATGACACAATAGTTTGGACGCTGTGTCACCGTAATTTTCACGTGTGTGTATTTTTCACACCTATGTTTACAGAAGCTTATTTATTGGCGGTCATTTCAATTAAGGTGATGCAAACCGTTGAGAATCATGTGTTGACACCTGTCACTTGATTGTCAAGAGCGTTAACAAACAACCTGAGTGAATTTTTATTTAACTTTAATCAGTGTGATTGTTCGAACCTCACTTCACATTTGTCGTATGCTCTGCACAAGTACTATCACGCTATAAACAACGATTCATTTGTTAGTTACCATTTATTATTCCGAGTAATTCAGTGAAGGGCCCAGGTCAGCTGGGAGGATAGCTGAATCGGGATAGGTAATTTGCAATTTCCGAGTAATTCAGTGAAGGGCCCAGGTTACCTGGGAGGGTAACTGGATCGGAAATGTCAACTACAGAGAAGAGGGGTGTAAAACGGAAGGTAAGTCATAAGACGATAGAATTCAAATATCAGGCCATACTAGAAGTTGAGAAAGGAGTACGTTCGCAGGCGGAAATAGCAAAGGAGCTGGGTGTGTCCACTAGCACACTATCAACATGGGTGTGCAACAAGGATTCCATTAAAAAGGGTTTCCTTGAATTTGGACCAAAACGAAAGTCAATGAAGACTGGAAAATGGGAAGAGCTGGAAGAAGCACTGCTAAAATGATTTAAGAATGCTAGAGAACAGGGTGCCATCATATCTGGCACAGTTCTTATGGAAAAAGCAGACCAGTTTGCCACTGGTCTTGGCATTACGGACTTTCAGGCAAAAGTTGGATGGCTAACTCGCTTTAAGGACCGAAATGGCATCTCCTTTAAGACAGTATGCCGCGAGGCTAAGTCCGTGGACGAAACAAAGGATGTAGTAGTTGACTGGTGGTCTAAACTGCAGCTACTACTGCAAAGATATGATGCTGAGTGCATCTACAACGCAGATGAGACAGGGGTGTTTTATAAAATGCTTCCCGACAAGACATTAGAAATGAAAAATGTCGATTGCCAAGGCGGCAAGCGCTCTAAAGAGAGATTAACAGTGATGGTGTGCTCAAATATGACAGGCACCGATAAATTACCCCTGCTTGTAATAGGGAAGTCTGCTAAACCAAGGTGCTTCAAAAATAAATGCACTCTCCCAACAAAGTACACAAGTAACAAAAAGGCCTGCATGACTGGAGAAATATTCTCCGACTGGTTGAAGGGCGTTGACGTCGCAATGAAAAAGAGGCACCATAAAATAGCTATGGTAATAGACAATTGTCCTGCACATCCTAAAGTAGACAAATTGGAGAATATAGAACTTATCTACCTCCCTCCAAACACAACAAGTAAGACACAACCCATGGATCAGGGTGTAATACAAAACCTGAAAGTACATTACCGAAAGCGTGTTGTTGTGAGGCAGATCAAGGCTATTGAGAATAAGCAGGAGTTCTCTATTTCCATCCTGGATGGCCTTCGATTTCTGCAACAAGCATGGGAATGTGTAATGCCATCAACAATTGCCAACTGCTTCAAACACGTTGGTTTCGTGTTGAATACTGAGCAATCAAAACCACCATCATTCCCCGTTGACGATGATGATGAACTCGACGACATTCCCCTGGCCAAACTCTCGACCCTCGGAAGCATTGGAAGAACAGGCATAACAGACTATACAAAATTCACAGAGGACCTACCAACATCTGAAGCTGTATCTGACCAGGACATTAAAGCTGGTGTCTTGGAATCACACAAGGCCGATGCGGAAAACGACAATGATGACCATTGTATCGAGGACTGTACTGAGAAAACTTTTGATCAGGCCTTGGATGCACTAGACGTGCTGAGGTATTTTTCGAATGTCAGAAGGATAGTGAATACGAACTGTCATAGCTGTGTGTATTGTCCAGAAAGTTACTGATAAAAAAGTTGATTCAATGTGTAGCATGAGACAGACTTCCATCCTAGAGTTTACGGCTCAACATGATCTAGATTCGACTCGCTCGTGAGTATTGCTTCGTATAATGCTTGTGTATATTTGAGTGTAAATGTATATTAGGACGTGTGAATACCTCTATTAGTGTTCATTTCATTGTACTCACAATGTGCTGTATTTTGATTGTGCTAAAAACAATGTTCTATATTTTATATACATGTACATAATACGCCAACTGATTATCACGACGTGTATTTCTTACAAATGCACAAAATGTCCGACGGTAGGTATACACAGTAATTCGAATGACACGATTTTTCGAACATTTCAGTCAGTCCGCAGACCGTTCGAATTATCGTAAATGGACTGTAGGATATTTCGGTTGTCAGGATTGACCAATGCCGTTTTGTCAGAAGATTTAGTGAAGAAATCAGTAATTCTTCACTTAGACATTTCATCTGCACGACTGATAATAGATTGGTTAATTCAGATATTTTAAACGAAAAACATGTACATTTATAGCGCTCATACAAAGACCTATTAAACATCATAGGTCTTTGGTTCATAATGTTACTCGCAAAAATGTTTTGTTTGTTTATGTTTGGGTGACTTATACCATCCGGTGCCTGGTGTACATATAAACAAATACAGCGGAATCAATATATCGGTGACAATTAGTGGTGGAAAAGTGCTTGGTGATATGCATTCTTTGTTTCTTTTTCATTGTTGGACATTACGTGGGATTTTCACGTGCATGATTGTAATTCATGCGGGATCTTTGAAAAACGTGCGTGAATCCCGCAATCACGCATCCTAGGACAGACACTGAATGAATATGTGCACTGCTCTGAAATACAACTCTTTACAGGTCCTAACTACTCACCATGACATTGGATCACATTTTTGATCTTAGCCACCTGTTCTAGAGTGTCAATATTCTGTGTGTAGTTGCGTAGCAGCTTGTCTTGGGACTCTATCAGCTGGATAAACTTGTGACATTTTGAAGGCTCAAACTGGCCAGGGTATATTTCCTGAAATGTTTACAATCAATCATGAGAACTGCGTAAAACTATCAAATGTATGTAACATAAGAGTGTTCTTTTTGAAAATGTGTGTCACCTGCTGAAGCGTGATGGAAAAAGTATGACTTTGGAACATTTTCAGTAAGTCAGGGTGTATAACACTGCTATTACTTAATGAATTTTGAAATGATAATCAGGTGTGTTATGTAAATGAACATATCTGTAAATGTTCTTTTAATGTTATACAGTCTTTTCTAAAATAAATGCAACTACTAGAAAATCATTTGTTGAAATTATAAACGAAACAGCTTTCTGTTTACTTGTCTCAAAGGGCTTGAATATATCATTTAAGAAGAACATATAACATGCTGATGATTAATCATTGAAGCTTTAATACTTAAGTCAATCCTTAACTTATTGAAATTGAACGATCTTGACCCTCTCTAAACAGATGAAGTGAAACCTTAAAAAAAAGAAAAAAAGAAAAGTAACCTTTGAATTTGAACCTTTTTCATTTTAAGTTTTCAAACATTCAACAAGACATACAAGAAGTCGATAATCTGTTCATATGAAAAATTTAATTAATCTTGCCTTAATATTAATGATGCTAGAGCGCAAACACACTTTAAAATGAATGATTTTTTTTTAGTTTTGATGACGTCATAATCAAATGACTTAAAAAAATTCTTTCATGTAATCACATGTTATGTTCTATTAACCCCAAAGAGAAAAAAAGTCATATTGATTTGAGAGTTCAAAAAAAGTTATGTTTTCAAATTTTCAAGCCGACTTTCCATGAAACATGAATATCTGCCATGTTTGTTGACGTTATCACTTGAAATTTTCAATACAGTCGACATTGTATTAAGAGACCGCTCAAGGGACTGCCAAAAAGTGGTCGCTTAATGAAATGGTCTCTTAATAGATTTTGTTTGGAAATCCAGGCAAACAAGTCATAAATATACAAACTGTAAGCTAAATTGTATAATAACGTTAGATTATATTACAACATAAATACAATGTAAACTACACAATGTTTTGTTATTTTATACCAATAAACATCATCATGTTTATTTTTGTCATATCTTATGATTTTTTAGCTGTTATGTTGGAATAATACCTTGGATCATTGGCTGAGGTTTGCATTTGGTATTCGGTGGAAAAACACAACATTTGACATCGAATTCATGTATTGATTCGGACAATTTCAAGAAAAATATTATTTAGCAATGAGCTTTCTTTATGTCTCTGTCTAACATAAATCCAGAAACCCCCGATAAATTTATTTCAACCCTGCGCCCTCGTCGAGTATCATAAAACGCAAAGTGTATACTTATAGTTACGAATTATTGATGGTACGCATTGCATCCGGAAGTATTAATTTACCTTATTCCAAAATTTTCTTTTACCAAAATCCGTAGCATTCGGCATTTGGAGGGATGGTTTCACCTATGTTATGCATAGTAACTTTTGAAACGGGAACCAGGAACTATATTTAGAATTTAGTTGCACATGGTGCAGTCATGCGTGGTCAAAACAAATTGGTTTCAGGTGAGCACTTATGATCGGGATAATTGTTTGTTTGTTCGGTTGTGTTAAAGATGAATATGTACACATGCTCCAGCGTACACGATAATTAGCAACGGAATCAAACACGGTCGCTCAATAAAGTTGATTTTGTGCATAATCTTACGTGCTGGGACTTGATTTATGTGGTCGCTGGTCGCATAATAAAAAAGTCGCTTCATGGGATAAATTGATATAGTAAAAACGTTTGGGCGGGATTTATAACGGTCGTTTAATAAAAAAGTCGTTTAATACAGGTGGTCGCATGTACGATGTTGACTGTATTTTTTGAATGTCTTAAGTTTTGACATTTTTAAAGACATCTACATCGTAACATACATCTTCTGTAAAAAAATCAAGACAATCTGACCAGAAATGAAGGCTCAAAAGCAAAAACAATCTTTTAAGATGACATCAAATCTGATATCAATTAACGGCATTGAAAATTAAAAATAATTGTATTTAAAAATTCCATTTTTTTTGTTGATTCAATTTAATTTTCATGTTGCTTGAAATTAACCTTTGAAACAGGCTGGAAAAAAAAAAGAAAAAAAAGAATGACTTTTGAGTTTACTGTCGCTTTGACAGTATTTCAGTCATATAGTGATGTCCAGCTAATTACAGGTGGAGGAAGACCCTGAATGCACAGAGGCATCCGGGTAGAACCGCCGACCTACTGCAAGCCAGCTGGAAGGCTTCCTCATATGAAAATCTGAATTACCCTACCAGGATTCGAACCCACGCGGTGAGGGGCTGAGTGAGTGTTAAAGTCAGCGACATTACCCTCTCGGCCACGGAAAATAATAATAAGAAGAAGAATAAATATAACAAATCCTATCATGTTCTGCAGGTTTGCGGTAACCCATAAAAAATATGGTTAACAGAATCAAGCATAGCATTTTTTCAGTAATATACATCTGAGTTCTTTCTTTAATTAAATGGCAAAGAATTACCTTTGCAAACTTAAAGAAGGGCCTCTGATCATTCCTGAAGTATCTGATATCAAACATAGCCTGAGGGTCTGGCAAGTCAGGAAAGTCCTCAGCGAGTCTGGCATATATACCATTCCTAGAGCGGAAATCGGGGATACCGCAAGATACTGACACCTGGAAAATAAAGTAGTTAATGAGCTGGTGTTTTAGTATTAACTCTTTACCTAATGAATATTCAAGTAAAAAGTAATGACTTGATGAATATTATTTTACTGAACTTAATAAATGGTATATGAAACAATGCATTTTTTGTTGTCATGTAGACTGTGTAGAATCTGAGCTATCATAGGAGACACTAATCAGAAAGTGTCTACCCTATATTCACCATACTTAAACTCAATTTTACAGTTTGTGCAATCCAGGCAAAAATAATATATATCATAATTTCACAAGAACCAAGTTTTCTGTGTTGCATTTGTGCTTAAATCAAAACCTAGATAACAGTTTTACCAGGAATCAGAATGCTGTACAAGATAGAATGAGCCCCTACCCCTGCCCCAGTAAGGACCATGATCCTGTTACACGACTTCATCAGTTGCACCACGTCCTCCAGAGTGTTCACATTCTTCAGCTTGCTTCTAGGTGGGGGTTCTGATAGGATGTTGATCACAATCCGCCACAGTGTGAAGTCATCAACATCTGGGATCATAGCAGGGTCAGGGATTATCTGACGTAGGATAGTTCGCGGATCAACACCCTCTTCCATACTGGTGTAGATCCAAGCCAGGGCTCCTGCAATCAACAAATGAACTTGCACACTGTGTGTGTTACTGTATATAATAATGAAGAAACTGGACAATGTGCAAAATGATTTGTCAATTATACAACTAGAACTACAAATGATGGTGATTTATAATACCTCTGTCATCTGCAGTATTATCCCATCCTTGTATTCAACCACAAACTTCCAAATAGCAATCAATTTCATTTTTTTTTTTCTTCTAATTTAAATAATAGTGACCTAAGTCTTTACCCGAACCACCCCAAATACAATCTAAGCTACCTGTCAAGAACTAAAAGAAGTCTCACTGGAATATCATATGCGGCACTTCAGATATTGAAGCGAACTGGGAAGAAACATGACACAACACTTGATACTAGTTTACATGTAATCCCCACTTCACTTAGCAAAGTGAAGGTGTCAAACCCTTTTCAGACCTACACTCACCTGAGGGTGTGGCTCTCCAAGACCCCTCCCCCTCCATGTCGGACAGGTCACTCAGCATACTGACACTGGAGCCAGAGTCACTGTCCCCATCCTTCAGTACCTCCTGTCACATACACATCGACACTTATAGAAACCATAGCAAAATAGTGAGATCTCACTTGATATTTGAATGAATAGGTTTGTCATACCAAAATTAAATTAATGCTGTCAGAATTTAATATCACAATTTTACAAATTACGGAAAGCTAACAAGAATGTAATTAAATAAGGCAGTCCAAAGGACAGCTATATCCCCGCCACTAAATATTAGAATTTGTTTGGTCATAGGATTATGTTCACCTTAACCTGGCATGGTTGTAGCAGACATAGAAGATCAGTTTAAGACAATTTAACTTTCCGGAGTTATGTATGAATCTCAGTATTCGGAGGCACATATATTAAAAGTTTACTGACAAGTTTTACATGGGAAACAGTACAAAAAGTGAACATCAATGAAGTATAGGATGTGTTAGGTAACCACAAAATACATGTGTAACTCAATTAAAAACTTTATATATCATGACATAATTTGTATGATTGTGAACATGACACGAGATATCGAGATGACATGAAAAAGTGGAGGCTTAAACATTTGACCTTAAAGGATGACCTTGACCTTGAGCCAGCGTGACCACCTCATGCCTTCTGCACATCAGCTCAATGAGGTTAACATTTTAGCCGAGTTTGAAGAAAATGTGTCCAAGCGTTCGTGAAATATGGAGCGGACACGAAAATAACATTTGACCTTCAAGTATGACCTTGACCTTGAGCCAGCGTGACCACCTCATGCCTTCTGCACATCAGCTCAATGAGGTTAATACTTTAGCCGAGTTTGAAGAAAATGTGTCCAAGCGTTCATGAGATATGGAGCGGACACGAAAATAACATTTGACCTTCAAGTATGACCTTGACCTTGAGCCAGCGTGACCGCCACATGCCTTCTGCACATCAGCTCAATGAGGTTAACACTTTAGCCGAGTTTGAAGAAAATATGTCCAAGCGTTCATGAGATATGGAGCGGACACGAAAATGTTTCGGACACACTGACGGACGGACGAAGGGCATTCCTATAACCCCCCCCCCTCCCGCTTCGCGGCGGGGGATTAAAAAACATGCTCAATAATATCACTAAAGGTGATTAATACACCGACATCCCATCATGTACGTCTTCCTGTTATGTTGGACTGGATATGATGCTACTTGATGAATGTGAATACTAAACAGTCCCCACTTCTGTATAATGGGATTATTTTCTGCATCTGATTAACTTCTGTGTGAAAGAGAACTTTGGGTCTATATATAACACTAAAAGGGTTAGCCACATTATTATTATTTAAGTATTTTACCAATAAAATATTTCATATTCAGAAAGGTTGTGGACACTAAAAATTGTGTTTTATGACTTAAGGTAATCCATTCATCATTCCCCCCCCCCCCCCCCCCAAACACACACACACTTACACTGAGGCACAGAGTGACATATGAACAAAAGTCCTCTGATCAGGGTCTGCTTTATTTGCTTCGTAAAAGTTGCAGATATACCATAATTTCTGTTTCCAAAACATCACTTAAGCATACAGTGACTTGAAATATAAACAAGTAACAGGTGTTGTATGCAACACATAAAGTCCCCTACCGGCTCCACCTTGACTCAATATGGTAATCAATCCCATTTTTTGCCATATTTTCACTATTTCCATTACCATAGCAACCACAATTTTAGTCGAGGAACAAAAATAAAATGACGTGCATAATCTACACATTGCCATCTAGTCATATACCAAGTTTCATCAAGTTTGCTTGCTTAGTTATTGCGGGATCCCATTTTTTGCCATATTTTCACTATTTCCGTTACCATAGCAACCACAATTTTAGTCGAAGAACAAAAATAAAATGACGTGCATAATCTACACATTGCCATCTAGTCATATACCAAGTTTCATCAAGTTAGCTTGCTTAGTTATTGCGGGATCCCATTTTTGCCATATTTTCACTATTTCCGTTACCATAGCAACCACAATTTTAGTTGAAGAACAAAAATAAAATGACGTGCATAATCTACACATTGCCATCTAGTCATATACCAAGTTTCATCAAGTTAGCTTGCTTAGTTATCGCGGGATCCCATTTTTGCCATATTTTCACTATTTCCGTTACCATAGCAACCACAATTTTAGTCGAAGAACAAAAATAAAATGACGTGCATAATCTACACATTGCCATCTAGTCATATACCAATTTTCATCAAGTTAGCTTGCTTAGTTATCGCGGGATCCCATTTTTTGCCATATTTTCACTATTTCCGTTACCATAGCAACCACAATTTTAGTCGAAGAACAAAAATAAAATGATGTGCGTAATCTACACATTGCCATCTAGTCATATAGCAATTTTCATCAAGTTAGCTTGCTTAGTTATCGCGGGATCCCATTTTTGCCATATTTTCACTATTTCCGTTACCATAGCAACCACAATTTTAGTCGAAGAACAAAAATAAAACTAGAATCGCTATTGCGATATCATCGGTTTTCGCGAAAGCACTTATATTCAGTTCACGAGTCGCATGATCCGAAAAACATATCTTCGTTCAATGGCTTGTTGATACTGTTAACAGCGATCTTTCAAACAATTTTGTCGCAATGTTTTAACAAACTTTTTACCCAAAAGAATATTTTTGAGTATTACCTGTCAGCTGCAAATGATTAAGTAATGCTTTAACAGGGTTGCCACAGAGCTGAAGAAATAAAATTCCCTGACTATTCCCTGACTTTTCCCTGACTCAGCCCTACTTTTCACTGACCAATACAACCACAATTTTTCGGCCTCCTCCTCCCCTTCAGCCGTCCAATCCTCCCATCTACATTTTTATTGTTTTAGAATAATAACCTTAACAAATTTCAAATAAATCAGAATTCCTTTTCATGGTTATATTAGTCAGTGATAATAGTACAGATACTATTAAATGATTTTCTTACAAGGTAGTAATACTTCAGTCAATCTTACACAAGGACACTATATCAACATAAATGGTCAAAAATTTAACTCAACAAAAATAACTCTGATAAACAGTGTGCACAATAAAATCTCAGTGAGTTGACTTAACCTATCAGTCTAACATCCCAAACCTTTTAAGGTTTCATGCTTAGGAATGTTTTTATATTATTAAATAATCAATGTTTGAAAGTAATACTTATAAATACTGTTTGAAGACTGCCATAGCCACTGAAAAATTCAAAACTTTCATTTTTCCCTGACTTTTCCCTACTTTTCTAAAATGTATTTTTTCACTGACCATTTTTCAAAATTCCCTGACAATTCACTGACCTTGAAAAAAAATCATTTTTCCCTGACTTTTCAAGGTATGTGGCAACCCTGTTTAATACAATGATTTTTGAAAGGATCAAACTTCAGAATGCCATAAAATAACCAAATCAAGTCCAATCTTCAAAATCTAAACATCATTGGAAAGAACTCTTATAAAAATAAATGTTTTGTTCATATATCGTTTATGAATTGTTTTTAGGTTTTGAGCTATTTCAAGCCGAATAGATATACACTAATCCTAATATGACCTTGACATTTACAATAAATTTTTAAGTTTTTTATTATATGAACTTTAAAGACAATGTTATACATTATATGTGAATTTCATGCAGATTGAACAAAAAATAAAGTCAGGAGCTGCAAATGATTTAAAAGTCATGCTTTAATACAATGATTCCTGAAAGAATCAAACTTCAGACTGCCATAAAATGACCAAATCAAGGCCGATCTTCAAAATCTAAACATCATTAAAAGAACTCTTTTAAAACTAAATATTTTGTTCATATATTGTTTATGAATTGTTTTTAGGTTTTAAGCTATTTCAAGCCAAATAGATATACAATAATCCTAATATGACCTTGACCTTTACAATACATTTTAAACTTTTTTATTATATGAAATTTAAAGAGATAGTCATACATAACATGTGAAAATTTCATGAAGATTGAACAAAAAATAAAGTCAGGACAAATGATTTAAGTAATGCTTTAATACAATGATTTTTGAAAGGATCAAACTTCAGAATGCCATAAAATAACCAAATCAAGTCCAATCTTCAAAATCTAAACATCATTGGAAAGAACTCTTTTAAAAATTAATATTTTGTTCATATATTGTTTATGAATTGTTTTTAGGTTTTGAGCTATTTCAAGCCGAATAGATATACAATAAACCTAATATGACCTTGACCTTTACAATACAATTTTAAATTTTTTATAATATAAAACTTAAAGACATAGTTATACATTACATGTGAAAATTTCATGAAGATTGAACAAAAAAATAAAGTCGGGAGCTTCAAATGATTTTAAAGTCATGCTTTTAAAATGATGATTTTTCGAAAATATTGGTTATGTTTGACCACGTACTGTGGACAAACCATGCATTCCTCAAAATCGCCACACTATATATTTTGTGCGTATATGTCTTGCGAATCATATGCAACAAACAAAATTCTCCTATCTCATTCCTGAAAGACGTGGATAAATTTTTCGCAGACCTACCCTCATTTCACAGTTTTTTCGAGATTCGAACATTCAACCTCCTGTAGCACGAAAGTTATATATACGCAACTTTTTGAAAACTATCATATTTTATTAAGTAACTGACAAGGAACGCAATGCAAAAAACCGCATTTCAATCGGACTTCAAATAACAGAGTTATTAGCCCTTAGTCACTTTTACAAAACGCCCCCTAGCGGCAAAATTAAGACAAAAATGAAAATTTTCTCGACGTTAGGATCAAATTCAGATCCTAGGACAAAACTGGTAAAAAAATCAGAACTGTGACTGTTTCCTATCTTGTTGATATGCCGTTCACAAAAAAGAGACGGAAAAATAATAATAAAAAAAAAAAAAAAAAAAAAAAAAAAATAAAACAGAAGAAGAACAATAGGTTTTCGCAAGCGATGCGAAAACCTAATGACGTGCATAATCTACACATTGCCATCTAGTCATATACCAAGTTTCATCAAGTTAGCTATTAAGTTATCGCGGGATCCAGATTTGAGCGGACAGACGGACGGACAGACGGACGGACGGACGGAGGGCAAACCTATAGTCCCCTCCGGTGTGAACACCGGTAGGGGACTAATAAACTGTTACTTTTTACATGTAACAGGTAAGCCCTGTGTGGCTAGGGTAAAAAATGTTTGCAGATGTTTCAGTAATTTAATTCATGGCTGGTTCAACTCCATGGCAAGAATCCAATTGTTTAAATTCAAGTTGTTAAATAATCAATGAGTCCTGAATTATGTCAGCAGTATTCATTGAGTAAATAGTTAAAGGGCTGACAATATTGATCAAACTCCGCCAAGAGTAATGGACTATTTGTGTGACACTTCCTCTCTTCAATTTCTTTCCATAACTGAAATTTCGTTTTAAAAGCATAAGCAGGAGTTATCTTGCGGTCAAGAAGTTGTGAAAAGGGGGAATAATTCCAAAAATACTGAGGTCAGAGTTATGGACCATATGTATGACACTTCCTCTAATCAAGTTCTGTACATAAATGAAATCTTTCTTCCGGGGCTCTCTGTTTTGGGGGAATAGTACCCCTACCTTCAGGAGTGGGAATTTTCATTGTCGTTTTCCCATGTCAGACTATGCGAAAACTTTTCCTTCTTCACAGGACATTGCGACAGGTAAACACAAAATTTTTACCTGTCGCAACAAATGTTTACCTGTCGCAGCAATTTTACTTGTTGCGACATATTTTTACCTGTTGCAATGTTTTTAACAGTATTTAGTAAGGACTTTTTGGTATCTTGATTTCAATCTCTTCATTGCAAGTATTTTACATTAATTTATCACTTAATATAATGGATATTCAAATATTTTTGGCTATTTTTTCATTTTCTCTGTTTTACATATAAACTGTCCTAATCAGCTGTTCAAAACTCACAAACATGTAAAAATGTGATACCTGCAAAATAAGTACATGTAGAGGAATAAGCCCTACCCCATTACGACAAAAAATTTATTTTTGCACAGGTAAGATCATAAGATGCTATGCAAAGCTATAATGAGGAAATCAGCTGAAAAACTATCCCTGAAAGCGTCTGTTATTGTCAGGAGCTCTCCTCTTTGGTTAGTTGCTAGAACTAGCAGGCAATTTTTGACCGGGCGTAGCACCATCAGAATATCTATAAAACTCATTGACAACAGAATCTTAGATTTAATTATTTATGATAATGAATATTGAAATGATAAAAATTGAACCTGATAACAAATTAAAATGAGTATGACCTTGTTAATTGATAATGAAAAGCGAGTAAAAGGAAAAAATACAGTTTTTCGTGAATGCATCGTCTGCCATGTTGTTGATTGTTGACTGATAAAGACAGAGTTTTCCGTATGGTTTCCATTACGAAAGATATTAGTATATAATTGTGGGGAACCAATTTGAAATTGTAACTGCTTGGCCATCTCAGACAGCTGATAATCACTACATAATTGCTAAAAATAGCAAAGAAAACTGTTATTCGAAGAAAGTGAAACGGTGCTGTATGGATCTTTTCATCAGACATTGTGTCCGACAATAACAGACGCTTTTCGTCAGTCAAAATGGAAATATACCGGATATGTCCAACTGATCGTTTGTCCAACGGACATTTGCAATGACTGCCATGTAGGTGGAATTTTAGGCAATTTGCTGCACATACATACAATAATTATATCAATTAAATGAACAAAATAGTTCCTGTCTAGTGGCTCTATTGGTTATCAGTGAAATGGAAATCAACTAGTATACACTGTACAGCTGTATTGTACAACAATCTACCACTTAACCATTCTTGTAATTTGTATGAGCTCTTACATTTTTGCTTGTATGGGGAATTTTGCTTGAAAATGGGGGAAAAAAAACATACTTTTTGGCTGGGGGCATGGTGCCCAATAACGGCACTAAAAAAGGAAACTGAGAGACTTCAATAGAATAAGTAGAAGAAGAGTTATCTTCTGGCCAAAATTTGTGACAGATGGACAGACAGACAAAACTGACAAAAACAATGTTTCTCCCACATAAATATGGGGGAAACATAATTATTAAACATGATTCTTAAAATGTTTAAAAAGACATCAGTGAAAATACAAACATTTATTGACCTGTTGTTATAGGCTGTTTTGCTATTAGACTATAAAGGCTTGCATTTCCTATAAAAATCCCACAATCAGTGAATCACTTAATGGACCATGATCACAATTTAATGATGGATGGAATGTCTTAATTCAAAAGTATTATCTATAGATTAAAGTACAAGAAACTGCATCAAAACAGAAAACTGCCCATGGTTGAAAGAGGTAAAAATATACCGGTACTCACAGCTGATGTCCCTGGTTTTTCACTGTCTTCCACAATAATTGCTTGGTCTCCTTTGATAGTCTCACCATCTCCATTCGCATTCTGTGTTGAATCTATTTCTTCCTTTTTTTCTTTTCTTCCATGCCCACCTAATCAAGAGGAAAAATTGTAATTGTTATAATAAGAACAAATAATAGAACATATAACCAAAGATGCATCACCTCAAAGGTGTTCCCCATAATACATTTATATTGTAAGTACTGTAAACACCCACATTTACCGGTACTATAGTGTGCATTTGTTTTATTTTTCAATTTTGGAATGAAAATTGGGAGCCAATTTTGAGAATTTGGTGCAACTTATTGTAACTGCTTCTTTAACCATAAGGTCGAAACCCCTGTGTATGTGTACAGGGTTTTCCATAGATATTTTCAAATGGGGGACAAATGCCCTTTGCTCATTAAAAAAATATGAAATATTTCAAACATTTGTGGGTCATTTACGCAATTTGTAGGTCAAAATTGGCAATTTCGTGCACCAGGGAAAACCACCTGTGCATTTCTCATGTTTCTATTTTATGATATTTAGAATTGTTTGTCAGATGAAATTTAACTCCATTTCAGCATGCAATTTCAAGTTATTTTGTTACATCATAAAACCTTCACAGATCATTATTTCCAATGTGTTACAAAAGTTCAAAGCACATATACCAAAATAAAGGTAAGTAATTAAAATCATAACAGACATTTATTAAATTTAAAAGTAAGTATGTATCTTAAGAAATATTTAATATCTAAAACCTGATAGCGAAACAAGTGTGATATCTAAGGGAACAAGAGTGCCAGTGATGCCACAATATACGCCGCCACAAAATATTAAGACCAAGAGGGGTCTTTTAATTATTGCTTTTAACATTTCTGTAAGCATAACCTCATAATGAAGTCTGTAAGACCAATTAATTTAGCTGAACAGAGATAGAACCCTAAAAATGCTTCCAATATGACAGTAGGTCAAATAGCAGTATCAATTTGAATCCTTTTTTCTTTCTCCCCATAACTCTTGCAAAAATCACTGTACCAGAAAATCCTTGCCTTATGCACTTTTACCTGTTTAGAAACTTGAGTTGTGTTTTAAAGAGACCATGTTTAGAAAGGCATAACTATTGCAAATATTGATGAACATCAAAGCCCCTGCTTTGTGCATATCTACCCAGTATAGTAATGACATTGCCCAAGTTTTGAAAAGATTAGGTCAGAAACATACAAGAAATTGCATTCCCAAAGCTGAAATATCAATCAGCTAAAAAGACTAAGTTTCAGGGGACACAAATCTTGCAAAAATTAATGTACCGGAAAATCACCACTTCATGCACATCTACCCATTATAGTAATGATATTGACCAAATTTTGAAAAGATTCATTCAGAAATGTAGGAGGAGTTGCGTTCACAAGGCTGCAATATCAATCAGCTACAGAGACTAAGTTTCAAGGTACACAAATCTTGTAAAAATCAATGAACAATAAAATCGCCACTTCATGCACATTTACCCATTTAAGTAATGACATTGACCAAGTTATAATAAGATTCATTCAGAATGTAGGAGGAGTTGCGTTCACAAGGCTGCAATATCATTCAGCTACAGAGACTAAGTTTCAAGGGACACAAACCTTGTAAAAATCAATGAACCATAAAATCACCACTTCATGCACATCTACCCATTATAGTAATGATATTGATCAAGTTTTGAAAAGATTTATTCAGAAATGTAGGAGGAGTTGGGTTCACAAGGCTGCAATATCATTCAACTACAGAGACTAAGTTTCAAAGGGACACAAATCATGTAAAAATCAATGAACCGGAAAATCGCCACTTCATGCACATCTACCCATTATAGTAATGACATTGACCAAGTTTTGAAAAGATTCATTCAGAAATGTAGGAGGAGTTGCGTTCACAAGGCTGCAATATCATTCAGCTACAGAGACTAAGTTTCAAAGGGACACAAATCTTGTAAAAATCAATGAACCGGAAAATCGCCACTTCATGCACATCTACCCATTATAGTAATGACATTGACCAAGTTTTGAAAAGATTCATTCAGAAACGTAGGAGGAGTTGCGTTCACAAGATATGGACGTACGGACGTACAGACGTACGGACGTACGTACGTACGGACGGACAGACGGAGAAGATGACGCCAATATACAACCGCCTCCGGCGGCGTATAAAAAAACAACAAGAGGGCCATGATGGCCCTGGATCACTCACCTGGTATCATTAGGCTATGTAAAATCAAGTGACCCCTGGGGCAGAGCCAATTTTTACCCCAGGGTCATGATTTGAACAAAGGTGGTAGAGGTCTATTAGCCCATGTTACATACCAAATATCTAAACTCCAGACCTTGTGGTTTTGGAGAAGAAGAACTTTCTAGTTTTTTTTCCAAAATAAGTCTACGTAAAATCAAGTGATCCCTGGGGCGTGGCCAATTTTCACCAAATATCTAAACCCCAGGCCATGTGTTTTCTAGTTTTTTTAAAAAGAATAATTTTCAAGTTATTTCTATATTAGCCTATGTAAAATCAGGTGACCCCTATGGCGGGGCCAAATTTGACCCCAGGGCCATGATTTGAACAAACTAAGTATAGATCCACTAGACAATAAATGATTCATGATTTGAACAAACTTGGTAGAGGTCTATTAGCCCATGTTACATACCAAATATCTAAACTCCAGGCTTTGTGATTTCTGAAAAGAAGATTTTTTTCAGGTTTCTCCTATATTAGTCTATGTTAAATCAAGTGACCCCTGGGGTGGGGCCAATTTTGACCCCAGGGTCATGATTTGAACAAACTTAGAAGAGATCCACTAGACAATGCTACACCCAGGCCTTGTGGTTTCTGAGAAGTTTTTTCAAGTTTTTTCCTATATTAGCCTATATAAAGTCAGGGACCCCTTTGGTGGGGCCAAATTTGACCCAATGGTCATGATTTGTAAAAACGTGGAAGAGACCCAGTAGAAAATGCTACATACCAAATATCTAAACTCCAGGCCTTATGGTTTCTGAGAAGAAGATTTTTCAAGTTGTTTTTTTTCTATATTAGCCTATGTTTAATCAAGTGACCCCTGGTGCTGGGCCAGTTTTGACCACAGGGCCATGATTTGAACAAACTTGGTAGAGATCCACTAGACAATGCTACACACCAAATACCTTAACTCTATGCCTTGTGGTTTCTGAGAAGAAGATTTTTCAAGTTTTTTTCCTTTATTAGCCTATGTTAAATCAAGTGACCCCAAAAATCAAAAGGCTAGGCCTTGTGGTTTCAGAGAAGAAGATTTTTTAAGTTTATCCTATATTAGCCTATGTTAAATCATGTGACCTCTGGGGCAGGGCCAATTTTGACCCAAGGGTCATAATTTGAACAATCTTGGTAGAGAGTCATAAGATCATGCTACATACCAAAAACCAAAAGGCTTGTGGTTTCGGAGAAGATTTTTAAAATTTTCATTTTTAAAATCTATTTTTAGCTCCTGTGACCTAGATTTTTTTACCAATCAAAATAATTTTAACAATTTTGGTAAAGGGTCCCATAATGAACATTCCTGTGAAGTTTTATCAAAATCCAGTGAGTAAAGAAGGAGATGTTGTTTAAAGAAATGTTGACGCACAGACGCACGCACGGACGATGGACAAAAGGCGATCACAAAAGCTCACCATGAGCATGTTGTGCTCAGGTGAGCTAAAAACAAACAAAACCCCTAGAACTATTACTGAAGGTGATGAAAACTCCCAGACCACACAGCATTTTGTCAAAGAAAAGAATCCTAATTGTCTCCCCTTTGGTAACCTTGGACAAACTTACAGTTACTCCATCACCCTGATTCCAATATATTTTCTAGAGTTTGGGGGATAAATTGCAATTTGGGAATATAATAAATAAAGAAATTTTCAGAGGGGAAGATTCTATGAACAGCTTCAGATTGCCCTGGTTGTATAAAGAGTGTATGTTTATAATGGGTGGAGAAGCGAAACGTTTCCTTCCTTGTGTAACGGCCTAAATAATAAATATAACCTTATCCTAATCTCTACTGCGATCCACTCCAGATATTTTTACAAAAATAACCGGAGTGGATCGCAGTAGAGAATATCACTTATCCATGAATAATTTGTGTAAGTGGTCCGGTACCTCAATTGGTAGAACTCTGTAAGCAAAGGGTCCAGGTTTGAGTATCAAGTCTGGCTGCACATTTTTCTCTGTTTCACTTGTGTATTTACTATTATATATAAATGGACCCAGTTGATTGCAAGCTCTTGTGATTTAAAATGTCAATTTGTAGCTTTCTTATTTAAATATTTTTTTTAAAAATTTCCTATTTTGACAACTACGCATTAATTATCTGAACTATGATGCAATGAATGGGCTGATTTTATACCAAATACTACGTGCCGAATCCCTGTGGCTCCGCCCACCTTTCGTTTCCAAACGGAAAGTCCCAGTCAAATAGGCCAAATTTTATGTAAAAGGGAAGTAACTCTAAGGAAATTTATATGCTGCAACATAAATTTTGCAAAATTTACTCATATATGAATGAAATAATATAATTTTGCTAAACTGCAACAGCCACTAACATAGTTGGGGAATCATTGTGTATTTCTGCTTTGCATCAATACTTACTTTTATCATCATCAGCCATTAATTTGATTTTTTTGCGCGGGTTTTCTGAACCCAAATTTTCCGCCATTTTGACGCGGACAACTGCGCAGTCTGTCTGCGCAAGATATAGGGACCGTTTGTAAATTGAGCTAGAGTATTTACATTATTTATCATATCGTTTGTGTCAAACTCAGAGATTATTCTTATAGATATATATATATTCGAACATAAAATAATTTTTTGATGAATAATTTTGTTTGACTCTGATTGATTAATGCAATTCTTTTTTGTGATAAATGATTACTCCTACAAAAGGTATCTTTTTGTTAATTGCGATTTAATTTGTAGCGCAGGAAAAATGAGCGAAACTAATACATCTGTTGGCGAAAATTCTCCAGAGGTGACAAATGAATTGATTAAAGAAGGCCTGCTTGGCCTCAGTAATGAAAAGGGTGAACCAGGTAAGATTCATTAAAACATCTAGAAGTAGATCTATTTTCTTCCAGGTGTAGATTGCGATGAAACTGAGATAGATATATCTAGATCTTTTTATTATTTTGTTGGTCACCACTCTTTGAAAATGGATAGAAACAGAATTTTGAGCCATTAAAAAAAAACAACATTTTCATATTTATTTTTCATCCAATAAATTCCAAGGTGTACCAACAATAAATCACAAATGCATAGATAATGAATTTGTCAGATTTTAAAGTAGCTGTATGCTAGTTCACATTTTGTGTACCCATATTTGTGATAGCTTGCATGGGTCGACACTTACAGTGTCCCGGCATCCGGATGACACCAAAAATTTGGTAGGGACTCAAAATTGACATGCCATGTGTTTTGGGACACTTTTCTGATTAAAAAAAAACAACTAAATTTAACAGCCACATTTGTGGAAATCCTATGTATTCATCTTCATAAAACATTCTATTGTAACCTTCTTTGATGAATCATTACCTTTTAATCAATTGTTGTGTGAATAAAGCTGTCATATGTCTGAATGACCTGACAGGGACTTCTAATTTTCAGAAGGGACTCCTGAATTTCAAAGCAGGGGCTCCTGGCGATACAGGTGATACCTGGGCAAAAAGTTAATGTCAAACACTGGCGTGTTACTTTCAGTTTGGCGCTATCCCCTACATTGTGGCAACCAGTACCAAAAATTGCATGTCGCACCCAGCGGCTCATTGATGGGACTAATGCAGCTGTATACTGACATCAGGAAACTCCTCCTAATGGATCTATAGCCAAATTACTTTTCCACCAATTGTAATGAATAAGATGCTCATCAATACATCCTTGATGCTCCTCTTAATGGATCTATAGCCAAATTACTTTTCCACCAATTGTAATGAATAAGATGCTCATCAATACATCCTTGATATCAAACATCTGCAATTAGCATAAGCAGGTATATAGAATCCAACCTTTTTGTCACAGTGCCATTGAAGAGTATAGATGTGGAGATATCAATAAGAGGCACCATAGCTGTTGTGAAGTCATGTCTCAGCTACCATAATGAAGAAGACGATGCAGTTGAGGCAGTTTTCACATTTCCTGTTGATGATGGGAGTGCTGTCTTTGGCTTTGCTGCTGACATTGGGGACCGTCACATTGAGGCAGAAGTTCAAGAAAAAGAACAGGTAATAATGCCTGAAGGTTAACATTTTATACCCCTAGCAACAGAGCTGCGGCAAGGAATACTGAAATCCACTTGTCCGTCCGGCTGTCAGCACTTCATCTTCAAAATACTTGAATTGGATTAAATTTCACAATAATGACTAGGGATGCCCAGTATTACTGATATATCGGTATAAAGCGATTCTGGTCTGGCACAATATGTATCGTACATTGTTGGGACCGTACCAATATTATTATAGATATTATATAACATTATTCATTCTTTGTACTTGTCATTATGTCACATCCCATATTTATATGGGGGAGACATTGTTTTTGTCGGAGTTGTCTGTCTGTCTGTCCGTTCGTTTGTCTCTATCTGTCTGTCCATCTATCTGTCACACTTTTGTCCTGAGCATAACTTAAAAAGTATCAAAATTATTAACTTGAAACTTCACAAGTGGATAGATCTCACAAAAGAGAAGTGTCATGCAAAAGAACTGAACTCTGTGCATCATATTTTTAGCTCGACTATTCTGAGAATATGAGAGCTATTGTAGTAGCTCTGGCGTCGGCGTTGGCGTTGCAGCTTTTGGTTAAAGTTTTGCGTGCAAGTTACTAACAATCTAATATCTCAATAACCATTTATGGTATTGACTTGAAAGTTTATAAATATGTTCAGGGGTATCAGACAACCAAGGTAGATAACTCTTGACTGAATTTAATATGAATTGTGGCCGCTTTTTAACTTAGAAATTTTGGTTAATGTTTTGCATGCAATAGAATAATTGGTAAAAGTTTTGCGTGCAAGCTACTATCTAGTTTTTATCTCAATAACCATTCATGGTATTGACTTGAAAGTTTATGAATATGTTTAGGGGCATCAGACAACCAAGGTAGATAACTCTTGATGGAATATATTACAAATTATGGCCCCTTTTTAACTTAGAAATTTTGGTTAAAGTTTTGCATGCAAGATACTCTCATGCTTATATCTCAGTATCCAGGCATGCGATTGATTTTAAACATCTTAAATATGTTTAGGGGTATCATAATTTTCATGCTAGATAACTCTTGATGGAATATATTACAAGTTATGGCCCCTTTTTTTAACTTAGAAATTTTGGTTGAAGTTTTGCATGCAAGGTTCTTTCATGCTTATATCTCAGAGTCCAGGCATGGGATTGATTTGAAACATCTTTAATATGTTTAGGGGTATATATTAAGGAAGATAACCTTGATGGATATTTAAAAATTATGACCCCCCTTTTAACTTAGAATTTTGGTTAAATTTTTGCATTCAAGCTACTATCCAGCTTATATCTCAGAAATTGCTTGTGGAATTGACTAGAAAGTTAAGGAGTGTCTTTAGGGGCATCAAAAACTAAGGAGGATAACTTTTGGATTGAATTTTATACAAATTATGACCCTTTTCTAACTTGGATTTTTGGTTAAAGTTTTGCATGCACAGTGTTATTGTGCTTATGTCTCAGTAACTAGGCATGGGATTGATTTTAGACATCATAAAAATATTAAGGGGTATCAGACTATCAAGGTATATCATTTTTGACTATTATTATGTACAGGGTATGTGAAGGGCAAGAATTGAAATAGATTTCATTTGATTTACCAACAAGCATTTTGAATAGTCGAGCGTGCTGTCCTCTGACAGCTCTTGTTGGAGTTATTGCCCTTTGTTAAATTACATATTTTTTCTCTAGAGGATTACATAATTATGCACTATGAGACGTATAACCTTGAAACTTCATAGGTGGATAGATCACATGGAGACAAAGTGCAATGCACAAGAACCTTAACTCTGCACATATTTTGGAGTTACTGCCCTTTGTTAAATTTCATACTTAATTTTTGACGAGAAGATTACTTATGCACTATGAGACATATGAATTTGAAACTTCTTAGGTGGATAGACCTCGCAAAGGAGAATTGCAGTGCACAAGAATCTTAATTCTGCAAATCATATCTTTGGAATTATTGCCCATTGTTTAATTTCATATTCTATTAAGTTTTTGTCAGGAGCATTACTCATGCACCATGAGACATATAACCTTGAAACGTCATAGGTGGGTAGAAATTATGGAGGAGAATTGAAGTACACAAGAGCATAATCCATTTCCAAAGGTTCCTGGTGGGAATTTTTCCCCTTTTCAATTTTATGTCCTTCAGGTAACTCCAGCTGGGCTCATGCTATTGAAAATTCATTTATGGAAAGAAATTAATGAGGGAAAGTGTCATGCACAAGGTTTATAACTCTGACCTCAGTATTTTTGGAATTATCCAGCCTTTTCACAATTTCTTGACCGCAAGATAACTCCTGTTCTACTTATGTTATTGAAACAAAATTTCAGTTTTGGAAAGAAATTGATGAGAGGAAGTGTCACATACAAGAAGTAATATTTCACAAGATAAACTTTCAATAAAACAATATAAACCAATATTAATTATTACTGCCTTTAATGAAAGTAATTATTACATGCATATCTGGTGCTAAAACAATATATAACAGTCTAAATATCAATTCGATGTTCCAACAAGTCAAACAAAATGGGAAAATGAATTAAAAATAAATCTAGCAAAACATGATTGGGAAAAGATCTCTTTACATCCTTTTGTGAATATGATTTCCTCAAACTTACAATGGTTTCAGTGTAGGATTAATCACAGAATCCTAGGAACAAATGACCTTCTTAACAAAATGAAATTATTAGGTAGTAATAGATGTTCTTTTTGTAAAACTGATAAAGAAACTATTATTCATCTGTTATGGGAGTGACACTTAAGTCAAAGTATTACAAAAAGGATTACAGCAAAACAAATAAATCCAAAAATAGCAAATATAGGGAAAGTAGATTTCTTATTTGGTGTATTAAATGACACATGCATGGTGGAAAATCTTTTAATATTATTTACTAAGAAATTATTATATCAGAATACAGTTGAAAAACTTAAACCAACACATGATTTAGCTGTAGCTTATATTACACAACAATACACAATGTACACCAATACCTTTTAAAAATTAGAGAATAGGAACTGCTTTGACTCCCATTGGAAACAACTTCTAGGCAATGTAAATCATTAGATAATGTTTAAATCTTTAACAATATTTTCAACACTGACTTAATGAGGTACAGATGCTTTACTTTATTTATATAGCATGGATTCAAATAAGTATACCACTGTCGATTTTGTATGCTTTGTAATTAATTCTATGTAGGAAAGGCAACATGTTTTTTTCTTCTTTATTCTATGTTTGTTTTACTTCTATTTTAGAAATTAAATTACCACTTTGTTAATAATTGACTCAAAGTTTGAAATCTAAATATTGCATTAGGTATATGATATTGATGTAATTTACATATATATATATATGATGACAAGCAGCAGGTAAGCCCTGTGGGGCTAGGATACAAATGTTTGCCATAACTGAGTACATATTATATATAATTATATGCAGTTGTATTGTACGGAGCAATGGGGATGGCCTCAACCTCATTGCTTCTATGACGTCTCCAAATGACTGAAATACTGTTGGTGGGACTTTAAACCTAATAAACAAACATCATTTTCCATAATTTATGATACTTAAAGAGACCATTTTATTAAGTTTATAATGATAATGCATAATATGCATTTAGTGATCACAGTTCATTAATTGTTGTTTGTCTGACATGTAGCATTTAAAACTGTACCTTATGGGTTATATATAAAACAATATGGACGAGTTTGTTGTAGTTAAAAGTGGTAGTATGGTGATATATACTGGCATCCAGAAGAATAAAAAACTGACCTTATTGAAAAAAATTTGCCTATTTGCGCTAGCATCTCTATGGCGATCTGTGCCTGTGAAAAACAAATCTAACAAGTCGTATCCATCGTCATCATCTAGTGGACATTGTTTTACGCAATTGCAATCCCAGCAAGCATGCATTTTGTGAGAGGAATAAAATAGAAGTTACTCTAAATATTGAAATTCCTTTATTTATTTATGATAAAAAATAAAACAATACTAAGCATAAATATGGATGTTAACAAACATACACTACTAGTCTATTCTATTTCATGACCTTTGACATTCCTTCAAATCAAATAGACTGAACAGTGTTAATATATAATCTACACTAACATCAACAAGCATTTACCTCAATGATTCAAAGAAATTACAACATTTAGAGCTAATTTTATATCACACATTTTCATACTTAATTTTCAAAATACACACACCTTTGTTATTAAAGGTTAAAATATATTTAAAGTCATTAAATATTGTGATATGTTGGAGAATACAGCAATATGAAACCCATCCCTAATAAGGATCAGTATCACATCTAGATGTGCATATCTTTAGGTGGCATGATTTTCACAGAGTTATGACCCTTTGTTTTTCATTTCCAAAGTCCAGTATATAAATTATGAATTATACTATGCATAAATTCTTGACTTGACTATTTGGGTTTACCGTCGCTTTGACAGTATTTCAGTCATATAGCGATGTCCAGCTAATTACAGGTGGAGGAAGACCCCGAATGCACGGAGGCATCCGGGAAGAACCACCGACCTACCGCAAGCCAGCTGGAAGGCTTCCTCACATGAAAATCCGAATTACCCTGCCGGGATTCGAACCCACGCGGTGAGGGGCTGAGTGAGTGTTAAAGTCAGCGACTTTACCCTCTCGGCCACGGAGGCCCCATAAATTCTTGTTTTTTAACCGCAAATCCCTTGCTTTAATTGGTTAACTTCACGGGATAGATAGATACCAAGTCTAGTTGTGCGTATGGTTGGCAGGGTTGGTTGGGATAGTTAATCACAGAGTTATAGCCCTTTGTTTTTTTATCAATATAATTTTTATATAGATTCTTTTTTGCTCTTTATATCTTAAATTCCTAGCTTGACTGGAATGAAACTTTACTTGATTGATTTGTAACAAGCTCCCAGTAGTTTTACTTATTACCAGCAACATAATAAACATAAAGATTCTTGTTTTATATTGATTTTTTTTGTCTGAAGCTTCTTCACTTAAAAAGATATTAATGGTGAAAGAATTGGAATGTGGTATTGAAAAGAGAACTAGTTAGATAAACAAAAAAATAGTAGTTTTGTATTCATAACTACCAAATGGACAAAATCCCTGTTCCATGAAGTAGCAGTCCATAATTAGCTTAAGATGGGCTCTTCAGTGATATGGCCATCAAAGAGAATTTTTTTGTGTCGCCTGCATAGCATGGCAGACACATAGGGATCACTTTCTCCGTCGTCGTCGTCGTCGGCGGCGTCGGCGTCGTCGGCGTCACACTTTCTTGTCCGGAGCATAACTCGAAAAGTATTTGAGGTATCACCTTGAAACTTAAAACATGGATAGATCACATTGAGGTGGAGTGCAGTGCACAAGAATGATAACTCTGACTTTCGTATTTTCTGAGTTATTACCCTTTGTTGATTCTGAGATTTTATTTTTGTCCGGACCATAACTCATAATTTTTCTTACAGAAATCTCGGGAAAATTATTAATATTGCACTGTTTGTTTTGTTAATTTTTTTTTGTTTGTATTTGTAATTTTTATCCCCCCCCCCCCAAAAAAAAAAATAAATATATATATATATTGTGTGTGTGTGTGTGTGTGTGTGATTTGGTGTTATTTTGTACCTCACAAAATAGATTATGCTTTATCAATAATTTGTCAAAAGATCGATTTTCTAGTCAATTCTTTCATCAAACATGCTTAAATGCAGGCGACACAAGTGTTCCGAGGAACACCCACATCTAGTTTTCTTCAAATATCTGACCATGTTGCATTTGACTTTATTTTGTCGAAGCAGTGGATGGTTCCACATTTTGTTGTTAACATGTTAAAATCCTCAAACTGAAAGGTATGATTGCAGAAAAATACTTGACCAGATTGTAGAATTATATTTAAGAAAATCTTGTCCCCAGTTTTCATTATCGTATAAGGGGGTGCAGTGGTCCAGTGGTAATGTATCCAATTACAGCCATCACATAAAAAAAAATAATTTAAAAAGAATAAAATGGCTCACTGCTGTTACACATTTTTTGCTAAAAACCATTTCAAAATGTGTTTATTAATCACAGCAAAAGATAAATCTATGTTACTTTGATTCCTATATATTGTTTGCAAGTTATGTGAACAAAGTCCCTTTAAGTTTTCAATCATTTGATAACTGCTATTGGATGAAATTTGTCAACACTGATTACATTTCATAGGCTGAGCTGACGTATGACGATGCTGTGAAGTCTGGCCTTACAGCCATGTTGCTGAAAGAGACGGACAGTAGCAGTGATGTGTTCAAATGCTCACTTGGCAACCTGCCATCTCACACACATGCAAAGCTGTCGCTGTCATATGTCCTTGACCTGAAGCCTGAACCGGATGGGTGTATACGGTTCACACTGCCAACCGTCCTAAACCCACGGTATTCACCAGGTACTATTTGAACACTGCCACCATGGCAAAACCTTGTATATATTCGATTAAAACAAGTTGACATTTATACATGTAGGTAGTGGCCTGCATTATGTGACTTCCAGTAATTTTAAGCTTGTATTAGAAACATTTACTGGTAATTAAGATTTACCTAAAGTTCTATATTCATTATGACTCTGTTCCCTTATTACAACATTCAATTGAAATACCAGTTATCAGAACTTATATGTGAAGATCTGTCATTGTGACTCTAGAGGACACAGATGATGTCATCATTATAGTGAGAGAAATCAGAATACCAAGAGAAAACATGCTTGTAGAGAGTGGCAACTTCTTAATGTATGTGATCAGGAATTAAACACCGAACAAACTGGTGAGAAACATTGCATCTACATAATCTAGGCACTCAGTCTTCAATATTTTACAGTGACCTATATGCTTATTTTTTATTTTTTCTAAAATACAGATTATATTTGTTACAAAATCAACCTTTCATCTATTTACTGGTTTAAATCCTTATGTTTGTTGCTTTATGCTAATAGCCAAAAGTCAAGGAATAAACACAACTTGACAGATTAAAAATTATGTATTATGTCAGTGACTTATACCATTCAAATAGGGAAGTATGACTTCAAACAGGGCAGATTACTTCCGACATGGTTTCAACAGTGCCTATGCACAATGTAGTAAATGTAAACGAGACCGTCAAGGGTTGGGGGGGGTGGGGCTTGGCCTAAAATTTCATAAATATTGATTTCTTGATTAATTTTATTTAGCTCCTGAAAATCATACAAACTACTGTCTTGAAAATCCAAAGGTGTATCATATAAGGAAAATTAAGTTGAAGCCTTTAATGGCTTTATATATTGCTTCTGATTGTGTAGGAAAATTTGACATTGTGAGACCATGAGACTTAGGTCTCACAACATAAATTATTCCTACAATGCTCAAGAAAATATATGAAGCAAAAAAAACCTGAAAAAATATATTCTGTATGTATTCACTTGGTAAAGGGTTAACTTTATAGTACATGAAACTGCAGTCAGTATTTATTCCTGTCAGTATTCTGTCCATAACCTTCTGTTTGATCTTCACATTGACCAGTTTTCAAACGGTGTTCTGTTCTTTGGACATCTGGGGATAAATACTACATTTAACAGATTACTTCTTTAGACTTAACAATGTATATCTGTTGACTTATCTCAGTCATTGTTTTACTGTATAATTATGCTATGTTTCTAAAGGATGAAAGAGTTAAAGATTTCATTATTTCAAATGTCTAGATGCAGGTGGTACAATGGCAGCTGAAGGTGCAACATACGTACCTCCGTGTCAAGTTCCATACAGCTTCAGTATGGCGGCCACTGTAATGGGGTACAACGCAGTTTCTACTGTCAAGTCAGACACGCTCGAACTGGATGTTAAGTTGGAGGACAACAATAAACTAGCTAAAGTTTGTATAGGAGTTTGTTTTTTTTCTGCAAAATATTGACTCATTTCTTTCTGTTCTGTATAGCAATGCAGGCATATGGTAATGAAACATCCCAACTGTGTTATTTTCTTATATCAAAATGTTAGACAGATTGGTATTAAACTTGGATGTGAATATTCAGAGGCAGTAATTCACACACATTTGTTTTAATCAATCTTCTCCAGATAGAGTAGAGAAATTGACCTTTACTTCATAAAAAAAACATTTTTTATATATAAACTCCAAATTTATTGAAACCTATATTGCATACCTTGTTGGGACATGGTATAAGATAATGTAAGCTTTTATTATATCACAAGTATTCACATTATAATTGCAGTGTATATTCTGAGTTTTCTAACTTGAGACTGTGTCTTGAAATGGAACATTAAACCAAGCAGAAGCAGGCAAATAAGTTAAAAATTATGGGTATGATATATAAGTGTGATATAAAGTACATATGCTTCTTGATAATTCAGTGTTATTTATTTTTGTATATATGTTGTTGAATGTAATTGCTTACCAAAACATAGTTGATGCTTGTGCATGTTTTGAAAAAAATATCTTGGGCTTGATTTATTATCAATGAAACAGAATTTTTACATTAACATAAATCCTTAGATCTTTTACAAAGTTAACCTTGAGTATAATTGACTTTAAATGTTTGAACCTCACTACTGATATTGATGCATTTGTATGTCTTTTCAACAGATTTCCCTGAAAGAGGAGTTCAAGTTTGACCATGATTTGAGTTTTTACGTTGAGTATGAGAAACTGTTCGAGCCACGAGTTGTCTTCGAGAAGGGGAATTTAAGCTCAGGTACTATCATGTTAACTGGTAATTGGTACACTGGTCTTCAAATATAATTTATTTTTCAAAAGCCTCCTGTGTCATAGAGTCATGGAAGAAAACTTTACTTGATAGTTAATGTACCTGACATAGAGATTTACCCCCCCCCCCCCCCACACACACCACACACACACACACAAAATAACAAACATCTGGATCTGGTCATTAACGCTTTACCTCATGAATATTCATGTACAAATTTTATGGCTTGATGAATAAAAATTTACTGAACTTTAAATGGTAATTCCAACAATAGATTTTTCTTTGCTAGAATATGAGCAACAAATATTATTTCAACAAACAGAGAAGACCCTGGAAGGAGCAGTCTCATCTGGGTCTGATCTGTTTGCCCAGGCATCAGAATGTAACAATATGAGGTAAAGGGTTAAATGAGAAAATGTTTTCTTATTGTATAATGAGTTTGTTTCTTCTGTTCTTCATAAGTGACATTTCTTTCTGTGTAGAGCAGACAGTAAGTTATAAAAAACACAATTTTCTTTTTTGTTGAAAATTTTAGCACTAGAGTAAACTTTGAACACTTGATTTAGAGATTTGTATGCCATATGGCCATTTTATATTTTTTCCAGAGAGTGAGTTCCTGAAACAGGATATGTTGATGATGAGTTTCTATCCAGATCTCAAGGAGGTCTCTATGGCATCTTCTGGAGAATACATTTTTATCATTGACAGATCTAGTAAGCAAAGTTTATGTTAGGATTGTAAAAAAAATTATTGATTAATTGTATTAAAACTTAACAATGTACCCATAGAGACCTTGTTTGTAAAGTGTTAGACAAATGTGACATAATGTTAAATACAGGAAAAATTCTCTTTGCACTGGACTTTTGCATTGCATCTTTACAGAATTGACTGATTGAAGTTTATGGCTTAAACAGATATTATAACAAATCTATGTAATTTACCTTATCATAACAAGTTCTTTGCAATATTGCCATTTTAAAAATTAACTTTTTTTTTTACAATCTTGTATTCCACATTCTTCCAGTATTAGTTGTATATATAGTAAAAGGATATAACTTCATTTACATTGTCATATTGTAACGAGTCTTTGAGGCAGAGTGTCTTCCTGAGATTGGGAAGTAGTGGGTTCAATAAATAAATAAATAATTGCAATATTGTCAATAGGACATTAAAAAATAAACAAACATCTTATACAGTACATATTATCTCTAGGAAGTATGGAAGGAAGACAGATGAAGATGGCAAAGGAGGCTTTGCTGCTGTTTTTGAAGAGCTTACCTCCAGACTGCCTGTTCAATGTTGTCAGTTTTGGCAGCTCATTCAAGACTCTTTTCTCAGGGTAAGTCTTGTAGCTCAACTGATTGTTTTGATAATTTTTGTCTGTACATGACTTTTACTTGAAATATTATGCTGTATTGGAACAGAAATATAGTCAAATTTCTAACATGAGTACAAACAAAATAAAAACTTAACACATCATGTTTAGGAGAAGGATTTGAAAGCAATACTTGCCAGTAAGTTACAGACTCTTTGATAGACCATTGAAGATTGGATGTTTTAACTACAATTTACTACCAAGCTTGATCAAAGCAAAACACTTGCTAATATCAGAACAAAAATGAAACACATGTACACATGTCTATCATTTTTATCCCCCGCCGAAAGGCGGCGGGGGATATAGTAATAGTCTCCGTCCGTCCGTCGTCCGACATTTTTGTCCGGAGCATAAGTCAAAAAGTATTTGAGGTATCAACTTGATACTTCATAGGTGAATAGATATCATTGATGAGGAGTGCAGTGCACAAGAATGATAACTCTACCTTTCATAATTTTTGAGTTATTGCCCTTTGTTATTTTTCAGACTTAATTTTTGTCCGGAGCATAAGTCTAAAAGTATTTGAGGTATCAACTTGATACTTCATATGTGAATAGATCTCATTGAGAAGGAGTGCAGTGCACAAGAATGATAACTCTACTTTCCTAATTTTTGAGTTATGCCCTTTGTTATTTTTCAGACTTAATTTTTGTCCGAGCATATGTCAAAAAGTATTTGATATCAACTTGATACTTCATAGGTGATAGATCTCATTGAGGAGGAGTGCAGTGCACAAGAATGATAACTCTACCTTTCATAATTTTTGAGTTATTGCCCTTTGTTATTTTTTAGACTTAATTTTTGTCCAGAGCATAACTCGAAAAGTATTTGAGGTATCAACTTTATACTTCATAGGTGAACAGATCTCATTAAGGAGGAGTGCAGTACACAAGAAGGATAACTCTACCTTTCATAATTTTTGAGTTATTTTTTAGACTTTATTTTTGTCCGGAGCATAAGTTTAAAAGAATTTGAGGTATCAACTTGGAACTTCATAGGTGGATAGATTCTATTGGGGAGGAATGCAGTGCACAAGAATGATAACTCTGCCTTTCATAATTTTTGAGTTTTCGCCCTTTGTTATTTTTTAGACTGAATTTTTGTCCAGAGCATAAGTATAAAAGAATTTGAGATATCAACTTGGAACTTCATAGATGGATAGATCTTATTGGGGAGGAGTGCAGTGCGCAAGAATGATAACTCTACCTTTCATAATTTTTGAGTTTTTGCCCTTTGTTATTTTTCAGACTTAATTTTTGTCCAGAGCATAAGTTTAAAAGAATTTGAAGTATCAACTTGGAACTTCATAGGTGGATAGATCTCATTGAGGAGGAGTGCAGTGCACAAGAATGATAATTCTACCTTTCATAATGTTTTGGTTATTGCCCTTTGTTATTTTTCAGGCTTAATTTTTATCACACTTACCTGTAGACCTCAAAATAGAGGAATTAGTAGGTCTTCACATGGGTTTCATATCTATAATCACTTTAAACATCAGTCTTCATTACCAAAAATTTTCTTTTAAAAATATTCTACTCTCCAACACATCTTCTAAAGAGCAAGCGTTCGGCGGGGGATGGCCATGTCAACATGGCTCTTGTTAGCTTGGCTGTATTTTAAAGAAAAAAGTTGAGGTATTGTTATCACTTTGGTGTTTTCGTTGGCGGCAGCATCTTTGTTGGTGGCGGTGTAGACGTTGTGAATAACCATTAACCTAGGCAATAGCCTCTAAACTTTTAAATCGATGGGTAAAAGTTTTCTGGAATTTTATTGAATTTCAGATTTTTCTTATTGCCAAATGACTTCTTATTCTATATAAAACTATATAAAAAAATTCTTAAAATCAGGATTTTCAGGGTTTTTTTTTTTAAATTTCCAACTTTTACCTTTGTAAATCTTCTGCCATGAAACTTCGTAAACTTGTTAACTATCACAAGGGCTACATTCCCATTAAGGGCCCTTACTTTAAACACTTGGTAACCATGATAAAGGCTGCACAACTGTCTGTTTGTCTATCCTTCCACCCATTCATCGATCAGTATGGCTTTCTGTCTGTTATAGTTCACCATACTAGAGCCAGTCCTAAGTTTTTTGTTTTCATTTTCTGTTGTCTACATAAAACAAAAACAGAAAAGTGTAGGCGTCCATATGTGTTGCTCTTGTTAAACAATACATATGAAAATAATATACAGAAACAAAAACATTTCATGGTAAAGAATACTTAACCATTTTATAGTTAGGCAATAGAACATTTCTTTGAAAAAAAATGTAACAGGATTTGTTGTCTAAAATGAATGATGAAAACAAACATTTTATCCCTGATAATTGTAAGTATTAAATAATTTTTGCATACAATCATACTGTGTGGATAAAATGTTTGTTTTCATTGAAAATGCGATGAAGAACAGTGTATTGGTAATACATGTACTTTTTTTGTAAAATAAAATCATTATATAGAATGATATTTTATAGTTGTCTGTATGAGTCATTCAGTCTTTTGACATAATGTATTATAATATTTTTACCATAAGAGGGAGCAAGAGTTACAAAGAAAGTAATTTGGAGAAGGCCATCCAACTACAGCAGTCTATGGATGCTAACATGGGTGGGACAGAGATACTCCAGCCACTGAAGCACATTTTCAAGAATTCTCCTGTCCAGGGACATGACAAGAATGTAAATATGTAAAGTTTCTTGTATATTCAGAGAAAAGAAAACGCACAAGTGTAAAATGCAATGTTATGTTAACAAGATGAAGTAAAATATGATACCTTGGTCAGGTTCTTATTACTTGGTTTTGATGGTCACTCAGTAGCACATTGTGATGAGGCTTGTGGTGATTGAAACTGTCCACAGTCCCTCAGTAGCACATTGTGATGAGGCTTGTGGTGGTTGAAACTGTCCACAGTCCCTCAGCAGCACATTGTGATGAGGCTTGTGGTGATTGAATCTGTCCACAGTCCCTCAGCAGCACATTGTGATGAGGCTTGTGGTGATTGAAACTGTCCACAGTCCCTCAGCAGCACATGGTGATGAGGCTTGTGGTGATTGAATCTGTCCACAGTCCCTCAGCAGCACATTGTGATGAGGCTTGTGGTGATTGAATCTGTCCACAGTCCCTCAGCAGCACATTGTGATGAGGCTTGTGGTGGTTGAAACTGTCCACAGTCCCTCAGCAGCACATTGTGATGAGGCTTGTGGTGGTTGAAACTGTCCACAGTCCCTCAGCAGCACATTGTGATGAGGCTTGTGGTGGTTGAAACTGTCCACAGTCCCTCAGCAGCACATTGTGATGAGGCTTGTGGTGATTGAATCTGTCCACAGTCCCTCAGCAGCACATTGTGATGAGGCTTGTGGTGATTGAAACTGTCCACAGTCCCTCAGCAGCACATTGTGATGAGGCTTGTGGTGGTTGAAACTGTCCACAGTCCCTCAGCAGCACATTGTGATGAGGCTTGTGGTGGTTGAAACTGTCCACAGTCCCTCAGCAGCACATTGTGATGAGGCTCGTGGTGGTTGAAACTGTCCACAGTCCCTCAGCAGCACATTGTGATGAGGCTCGTGGTGATTGAAACTGTCCGCAGTCCCTCAGCAGCACATTGTGATGAGGCTCGTGGTGATTGAAACTGTCCGCAGTCCCTCAGCAGCACATTGTGATGAGGCTTGTGGTGATTGAAACTGTCCGCAGTCCCTCAGCAGCACATTGTGATGAGGCTTGTGGTGGTTGAAACTGTCCACAGTCCCTCAGCAGCACATTGTGATGAGGCTTGTGGTGGTTGAAACTGTCCACAGTCCCTCAGCAGCACCTTGTGATGAGGCTTGTGGTGATTGAAACTGTCCACAGTCCCTCAGCAGCACATTGTGATGAGGCTTGTGGTGATTGAAACTGTCCACAGTCCCTCAGCAGCACATTGTGATGAGGCTTGTGGTGGTTGAAACTGTCCACAGTCCCTCAGCAGCACATTGTGATGAGGCTTGTGGTGATTGAAACTGTCCACAGTCCCTCAGCAGCACATTGTGATGAGGCTTGTGGTGATTGAAACTGTCCACAGTCCCTCAGTAGCACATTGTGATGAGGCTTGTGGTGATTGAAACTGTCCACAGTCCCTCAGTACGTTGTGTTTTAACTTGTGGTAGTTGAAACTGTCCACAGTCACTCAACAGCATGTTGTGTTGTGGCATGTTTGGATGGATATGACAGTCCCATTATCTTCCCTCAGACCCCACGCCTTTATAAACAAGAGAATATTGGACTTATTTATCGAAACCATATAAAAACAAAGAAGCTTTTATATGCACTTTAATAATTGAGGAGTTTTTGTTCTACACATTTCAGGAATTAAATAATACAGTACAAGATATTTCAGAAACAACCTGAAAAATCATTTCAGATTCCTGCAAAATATTATACAATGTCCGCCTTCACTCTTCTTCTCTGTAAAATATCTTTGCCAGTATGTCTAATGCTATGAACAAAAGATGTTTTGAAATATTATTTACTCTTCTTTTTGTGATGAGCTCCTTTTTCTTTCAATCAACCCTCTGTTATCATTTTCAATATTTACATATCATATACAATTTGTATCTCTTCATGTTTCAGTAGCATTATGCATTTGATAAATACAAACTACATGAGTGCCATCTTAAATTATATTATATAATATTAACCAGAGCAATGTGCATGCCACTTCTAAATTGACCAGGGTTAATACCTTTTTACCTCTAGAATATTCATTGTTAATGAATATTTGTTTACTGAACTTCAAATGGTATATGAAATAATATATTTTGATTTATTAACATTTTTTCTATGCAGACTGTGTAAAATTTGAGCTGAAATATTGTATGAGCAAACAAGGGGAGACCCTGTAGGTCTGCTCCATTTGCCACATCAAGATAAGTGTGTATGATGTGGAGTAAGTATATATGTTTGATATCCATTAGCAACCTAAAACAACATATGCATGTCTTGGATTGGACTAAAGTTCAATGTTTTCTTTAAAACTTATTTTTACTTACTGGCCTATTCTAGAGTTTTATGTACAACAGATAGCTTGTATTCAATATTTAGATATTGATTGTAATATCCAAATTTACCTGGCACTGTATATCCTACAGGTGTTCATTCTGACAGATGGAGAAGTATATAACACAAAAGATATCATATCTCTAGTGCAAAAGAACCGTGATAACACAAGGTAAAATAATCATATTGATGCAGGAGTTATACACAGAGGATACGTGTGAATAAATATTGAAAGAATCAAGAACCCTTTAACTTTTGTGATAATGACACTAGTATTTAATTACAATGAACTTTTAAGCCTAACTTGCCTTCAAACTCTTTCTCATTATGTGTTATTGAAAAGGCATTACTAGATTAAATATAACTTTCAATAACACACTTGAGTATGTCTTCCCTGCTCTCTCTCTCTCTCTTTCTATAGTGTAACTCAGCAGTAGTGGTATGTAATGTTCTGTTTCGTGCTTGGAGGAATCTGATGATTAAGGAATTACTTGTATTGGACTTTTATGAAACTAATCAGCCTATATATATTTAGTAGGCTGAGCAGGTTTCCACCAGATTCTCCAATGGAAAAACTGGTTATTAGTTTAGTGGGGAAAAGTGAGCTTGTGGGCGTTAGTTTTTCTTTGTCCAGACCACATCCTTGTCACACATAGAGATATTTTAGAATAATTTGGTACAATTGTTCATCATAATGAGAGGGTGAAAGCACTTGACTAAGGTTAATAGCTCAAAGGTCAAGGTCACACCTAGGGATTGAAGGTCAAAATGGTTATGATAGACTTTGTCCTTTCTGTAACTTCCTTGTGCTGAAAAGAAATTCCAAATAACTTGATACAATTGTTTGGCTTGATGAGACTGCAGGTACTTAACCCAGGTGCACAACTCAAAGGTCAAGGTTGGGGATTGATGGTCAAAAATGGGTACATGTACATTACTCTCAAATGGAGAACTTTTTTTCTGGAATTTCCACATCTCTTTTATACTGTTTTCTACTTATCTTGTATCCTGTATGCTACTAAATAGTACCTTTAAAGTTGAAAATGTCGCATTATCAAACATGTTCAATTTGACAAACATGTTTTAAAATTGCATATCTAAAAGGATAAGTAGTCTGGTGCTTGGATTGACGTCATGATACTCAGTAGTACTTAATGTATGATGCATAGAATTCATGTTACAGAGTGTTTGCCGTGGGTATTGGAGATGGGGTGTCCACCTCCCTGGTGAAGGGAATAGCAAGGGCGGGTAGTGGCACAGCAGAGTTTATCACAGGACAAGACAGGATACAGCCTAAGGTAAACTGTACATCAGAGTGTTGTTTTAGCTTACCAAAGTACGTGTTCAAGGTGAGCTATTATGATCACCCTGCGTCTGTTGTTCATCATGCATATTGTGTTGTTATATCATCAACAAATTGCTTTAAGAGACAACTCTTCTTAAACCAGTTGCTAGAAATTGATGAAACTCAAATGAACTTGATCCATGCAGAACTCTGGTTGCCACAACAACCAACACAAGTTATTTGAAAAAAAACAAAACAAAAAAAAACCCAAAAACTTTAAGTATCTTCTTCTCTGAAACCAAAAATCAGAAATTGATTGTATATGGCACAACTGGTCACCTCATGGCTATATACCATAATTGCTAAAATAAACTTGATTCCTTGATATATACTCTGTAGAGAAATTTAAAAAAAACCCCTATGAAATCAATGGTTAGAATTAAAGGAATACACATGGCTGATAACAGCTTGCTTTGAATTGAAAAATATTGGTTTGACCAGCCTTTATTTACGATGCATTTCATTAACACATGCCTAATAATCAGGAAATCACTTTTTAAAGATGAGTATATATGACTTAAGTGCCTCAGCATGAACACAGCCATTGTTTACATCTCACTATCTCGCGAGACTTTCCAAAAGGAATCATGATGTCTCGTACACCCTTTGTTTCAAAAGTAGATATTGGTGATTAGTAAAGTAAATTAAAGGTTGACCACAAACACAATTTTATATTTCCTTAGAACCTTCCTATTGTGTTAATTGATAAAAGTATGTTAAATGCCAATGCATAAGGTAACTTTTGATTGCCTTCCTATCTTCATATAGAAGTCAAAAAGTTATCAACATGTCATACATATATGGGGATTATCAAGTTCTGTCCGAAAATATTTCTAAAAAGGTGTGTATTTGTGATTACGAAAACCACAGATTGGATATGAAAAGTTGAATGCAGAGGTGAGCATACATTTTCAGGTGTATGAAAGTTGATATTATCATAATTTGATTTAATTTTAACTGTTGTGACTTGGACATATACCTATACTTTGGGGGTCACGGTACAGATATGGTTCTTTTTCTTTTTTTTTCTTCTGACTCCATTTTGGAATGCATATAGCAAAAAAAAAAATGCTTTATTGATTGAATTGGGACAATTTTACATCAGATAATCTGAATTATACGTACAGATTTCTTGGGGTACGGACAAAAGCCCACTAGGACAAAAGCCCACTAGGACATAAGCCCATAGGACAAAAGCCCATAGGACAAAACCCCACACCTATTTTTGACAAGGGGGACAAAAGCCCACTTTTTTTTTTTTTTTTGTAAACTTAATTATGGGAAGAAAAAAAGGGATATAAGAATATTAATATAAAGAACTTCTTAACACAATTAAATACAATTATTAAGGAGTTCACACCTAATCTCTTTAAAGTCTTCATATATCACACCTCTATTCTTTAATCTTGTTGTCTTTGCCTTGTTTGTTTTATTTTGTTGTGCAATTTCGATAATGATGTAGTAATTATTTGTAATTATTGCATATTTGTTTTACAATTGATCATTTAAGAAGGTTGCAGCATCAAAGTATGTATGCAGCCAAACTGAGGCAAACTTTGTTCAGTTTGTATTACTCATGTATCAAGTGTTTTATATATATTCTACCAAAATTATGACCTCTTTATTCAATTTTGTAACTTGAAGTAATGGAGATTATTAAGAATAGGAAAGGTGGTGTAAAGCTCTGTTTTGAGGGATTTATGTATACGAAGAAGTATGTTGGTGCAACTACAATGCGATGGGAATGCTCACAGAGACGTGCATACACATGCTCTGGAGCAGCGGTCACTGATTTAGAGGTAAGTTATCATAATTGTCTTCATCCTTTTCCACTAATCACCTATTCTCACGAGATAAGCCCAACTTATTCTGACCAAATGTAAAAAATTAAACCTGGACAAAACTAATATTTCATAATAAAAGTTGAAAAAACAACCATATTTTTTAGACATTTGTTACCATAGTTTGAATCACTTTTTTAAACTTCAAAAAGGCAAACTTCAATACATCATCGGTCATGTAAAGTAAAAAAGAAGATCATTTTCTGAAACTATGTTGCGGTATTATTGTGTTATATCATGAAAATATACATTAGACTGCCATTTTTTATTTCATCTTTGATAAATTCGAAGCTAACATTTTAGCATGATTTTTAAAGGAGACACCATGTATATTGATAAAATAACAAAACCCATCAATATCATTACATATTTATAAAATTATGATTAAGCGACACTCAAATTTTAAACTTGGTCCTATCTCGTGAGAATATGTGTAATATATCTGCAACAGAAATTTTTTTTGTGTGTGTTTGTGAGCTTTACATCTTAGAAAAGTTCCAAAATTTATTCGTGTGAAGCTAAAATATCAATAGTTCAATAAAATATCATTTATCAAGACATCTGAACCTGAAACTTTATTTCTTTTTAAACTTTTTATAACAAGTTACTTCATTATCTAGAAATAGGTCCATCTTATATTTCGTCGATCTATCCATTTATTACCAGTTTGATACCCTTTGTTAAAAAGTGGATTGTGTGATTGAAATAGTTAAAAATATGATAAAATCATTAACATTGAATTATTAAGCATTACTATGTAAAGTCTTTTTACCGCACTTTACCGCACTGGTCATTTACCGAAATGTCCGTAAATAAAAAAAAGTTTTTTACTGTCATTTTATAAATTATTTGTAAGGTAGTCATTGAAGACAAATCTAGGAAAATGTGGATAAAAAGTTTTTATCTTGTTTGTAGATGCAACATGTGATATCAACGACGACACACACACATGAAAAGGACAATACAGCAACCGAAGCAGCTAAACTGCGCATGAGAATGAAGGACAATATCACCACCAACAGGGGACAGCCATGCCAGATCCTTGCAGACACTCTGAAAAACACCACTGTGGAGGTGCGTGCTGCTGTCGGAAAGATGGATTCTGTGAAACGCACTATACGTAGACAGAAGAAAGGTGCAGTTCCAAAGGAACCAGCTTCACTTCGTGATCTTGTTATTCCTGAAGAGTGGACAACAACAGCAGAACCATACAGACACCCATTTCTCTTCCATGACAGTGGTCCTGACTCTGGCAGACGGATGCTAGTGTTTGGAACGGAACAAGGACTGAGACACCTTGCCTCATCTAACACATGGTTCATGGATGGGACCCATGATTCAGCACCTGGGATTTTCCAGCAGATTTACATAATCCGTGCCCTCTTGGAGAGAGTGCAGTGACATGTGTGTATGCCCTTCTGTCTGGAAAGAGCCAGGAAGTTTATGAGGAGTTGTTCAGTGCAATTCAGGTTAAGGCCCAGAATCTTGGATTTGATGTTGATCCTCTGCACATTGTAACGGACTTTGAGCAGGCATCGATTCGTGCTGTGAGAGCCATCTTCGGTGAACATGTAACTCATCGTGGATGTTTCTATCACCTAACTCAGAGTACGTGGAGGAAGATTCAAGATCTATCACTTGTGGACCGGTACAGGAGTGACGATGACGTGAAGCTCTTCTGTGGCATGGTTGACGGCTTGGCATTCCTGCCAGTTGAAGATGTTTGTGACGGTATGGACTACCTGAAGGACAACACACTGGAAGGTTGTGAATTGTTGGTAGACTACTTCGACAAAACCTATGTCACTGGAACATACAGAAGAATACAACCAGTTCGCGCAGAGGGGGATGACAACATTGTGCCAGTGAGAGTCCGCAGGATCCCACCTTTGTTTGCTGCATCACTGTGGAATGTTCATCAAACTACATTAGATGGCGAGGCTCGTACAAACAACATCTGCGAGGCATGGAACCGAAAGTTCCAAAGCCTCATTGGTCACAGTCACCCATCAGTATGGACTGCCATAGATGCCTTCAGGAAGGATCAAGCTGAAGTTGAGCTACAGTTTTATCTGAATACCCAAGGTCAGCCACCAAAGAAGAGAGTGAAAACTGTGACAAAGAATTTGCAGGAACGTCTTCGCAACCTGTGCTTAGACTATGTTGAAGGCAGGAAGAATCTTCAAGAGTTTTTGCACAGTGTTGGTCACTGCATTAGGTTCAAATGTTAATTGATTGATTGTGATTGCAGATCCTGACAGAAATGTAAATGAACTCTTACAACATTGTAAGTACAAAGATTTGATAAACATTGCAGACAGACTTGCAATGTTTTTGTAATGTTCTGTTCATTATGACTTGTATGATAAGATAAAAGTAAATGAACTCTAACAACCATTGTATATGCTGGATTAATTAATGAAATTTTTCTGTTATAGTAGCTGAATTATTTG
>CM037779.1:73637146-73649646 GCA_021229015.1 Solen grandis
TTTGGCTTGATGCAGATGAGGTATGGGGTGAACCCATGGCTCAAATTTATTGAAAATATTACCGTAGCGATACTGATGAGTTTCCTTGAGTTCCATGGACTTTTGGCTGGATCCAGATGAGGTATGGGGTGAACCCATGGCTCAAATTAATGAAAATATCACGGTAACGATACTGATGAGTTTCCTTGAGTTCCATGGACATTTGTCTGGATCCAGATGAGGTATGAGGGTAACCCATGGCTCAAATTATTGAAAATATTACCGTAGCGATACTGATGAGTTTCCTTCAGTTCCATGGACTTTGGCTGGATGCAGATGAGGTATGAGGGTGAACCCATGGCTCAAATTAAATGAAAATATCACTCTAACGATACTGATGAGTTTCCTTGAGTTCCATGGACTTTTGGCTGGATCCAGATGAGGTATGAGGGTGAACCCATGGCTCAAATTATTGAAAATATTACCGTAGCGATACTGATGAGTTTCCTTGAGTTCCATGGACTTTTGGCTGGATCCAATGAGGTATGAGGGTGAACCCATGGCTCAAATTAATGAAAATATCACCGTACGATACTGATGAGTTTCCTATAGTTCCATGGACTTTTGGCTGGATCCAGATGAGGTATGGGTGAACCCATGGCTCAAATTAATTGAAAATATTACCGTAGCGATACTGATGATGTTTCCTATAGTTCCATGGACATTTTGGCTGGATCCAGATGAGGTATGAGGGTGAACCCATGGCTCAAATTTATGAAAATATTCACCGTACGATACTGATGAGTTTCCTTAGTTCCATGGACTTTTGGCTGGATCCAGATGAGGTATGGGGTGAACCCATGGCTCAAATTAATGAAAATACACGTACGATACTGATGAGTTTCCTATAGTTCCATGGACTATTGGGATCCAGATGAGGTATGGGGTGAACCATGGCTCAAATTTATTGAAAATATTACCGTAGCGATACTGATGAGTTTCCTTGAGTTCCATGGACTTTTGGCTGGATCCAGATGAGGTATGAGGGTGAACCCATGGCTCAAATTATTGAAAATATACGTAACGATACTGATGAGTTTCCTATAGTTCCATGGACTATTGGCTGGATCAGCAAAGTATGGGTGAACCCATGGCTCAAATAATGAAAATCACCGTACGATACTGATGAGTTTCTATAGTTCCATGGACTTTGCTTGGATTCTGAGCCATGGGTTCACCCCCAACTCTCTGGATCAGCCAAAAGTCCGGAATAAGGAAACTCATCAGTATCGTTACGTATATTTTCATATATTTGAGCCATGGGTTCACCCTCATACCTCATCTGGATCAGCCAAAAGTCCAGGAACTCAAGGAAACTCATCAGTATCGCTACGGTAATATTTTCAATAATTTGAGCCATGGGTTCACCCTCATACCTCATCTGGATCCAGCCAAAAGTCCATGGAACTCAAGGAAACTCATCAGTATCGTTACCGTGATATTTTCATTAAATTTGAGCCATGGGTTCACCCTCATACCTCATCTGGATCCAGCCAAAAGTCCATGGAACTCAAGGAAACTCATCAGTATCGTTACTATATTTTCATTAAATTTGAGCCATGGGTTCACCCTCATACCTCATCTGGATCCAGCCAAAAGTCCATGGAACTCAAGGAAACTCATCAGTATCGTTACCGTGATATTTTCATTAAATTTGAGCCATGGGTTCACCCTCATACCTCATCTGGATCCAGCCAAAAGTCCATGGAACTCAAGGAAACTCATCAGTATCGTTTCGGTGATATTTTCATTAAATTTGAGCCATGGGTTCACCCCCATACCTCATCTGATCAGCCAAAAGTCCATGGAACTATAGGAAACTCATCAGTATCGTAGTGTTATATTTTCATTTAATTTGAGCCATGGGTTCACCCTCATACCTCATCTGGATCAGCCAAATGTCCATGGAACTATAGGAAACTCATCAGTATCGCTACGGTAATATTTTCAATTAATTTGAGCCATGGGTTCACCCCATACCTCATCTGCATCAAGCCAAAAGTCCATGGAACTATAGGAAACTCATCAGTATCGTTACGTGATATTTTCATTAATTTGAGCCATGGGTTCACCCTCATACCTCATCTGGATCCAGCCAAAAGTCCATGGAACTAAGGAAACTCATCAGTATCGTACGGTATATTTTCATAATTTGAGCCATGGGTTCACCCCATACCTCATCTGATCCAGCCAAATGTCCATGGAACTATAGGAAACTCATCAGTATCGTACGGTAATATTTTCAATTAATTTGAGCCATGGTTCACCCTCATACCTCATCTGGATCCAGCCAAAAGTCCATGGAACTAAGGAAACTCATCAGTATCGTTACGGTGATATTTTCATTAATTTGAGCCATGGGTTCACCCCATACCTCATCTGGATCCAGCCAAAAGTCCATGGAACTAAGGAAACTCATCAGTATCGTTACGGTATATTTTCATTAATTTGAGCCATGGGTTCACCCTCATACCTCATCTGGATCCAGCCAAAGTCCATGGAACTCAAGGAAACTCATCAGTATCGCTACGGTTGTTTTTTTCATTTAATTTGAGCCATGGGTTCACCCTCATACCTCATCTGCATCTAGCCAAAAGTCCATGGAACTGAAGGAAACTCATCAGTATCGCTACGGTAATATTTTCAATACATTTGAGCCATGGGTTCACCCTCATACCTCATCTGCATCTAGCCAAAAGTCCATGGAACTGAAGGAAACTCATCAGTATCGCTACGGTAATATTTTCAATACATTTGAGCCATGGGTTCACCCTCATACCTCATCTGGATCCAGACAAATGTCCATGGAACTATAGGAAACTCATCAGTATCGTTAGAGTGATATTTTCATTAAATTTGAGCCATGGGTTCACCCCCATACCTCATCTGCATCAAGCCAAAAGTCCATGGAACTATAGGAAACTCATCAGTATTGCTAGGGTAATATTTTCAATTAATTTGAGCCATGGGTTCACCCCCATACCTCATCTGGATCAAGCCAAAAGTCCATGAAACTAAGGAAACTCATCAGTATGTAGGTATATTTTCCATAAATTTGAGCCATGGGTTCACCCTCATACCTCATCTGGATCCAGCCAAAAGTCTATGGAACTCAAGGAAACTCATCAGTATCGCTACGGTAATATTTTCCATAAATTTGAGCCATGGGTTCACCCCCATACCTCATCTGGATCCAGCCAAAAGTCAATGGAACTATAGGAAACTCATCAGTATCGTTACAGTGATATTTTCATTTAATTTGAGCCATGGGTTCACCCTCATACCTCATCTGGATCCAGCCAAAAGTCAATGGAACTATAGGAAACTCATCAGTATCGTTACAGTGATATTTTCATTTAATTTGAGCCATGGGTTCACCCTCATACCTCATCTGGATGCAGACAACAGTCCATGGAACTAAAGGAAACTAATCAGTATTGTTAGAGTGATATTTTCATTTAATTTGAGCCATGAGTTCACCCTCATACCTCATCTGGATCCAGCCAAAAGTCCATGGAACTATAGGAAACTCATCAGTATCGCTACGGTAATCTTTTCAATAAATTTGAGCCATCGGTTCACCCCCATACCTCATCTGGATCCAGCCAAAAGTCCATGGAACTAAAGGAAACTCATCAGTATTGTTAGAGTGATATTTTCATTTAATTTGAGCCATGGGTTCACCCTCATACCTCATCTGCATCCAGCCAAAAGTCCATGGAACTGAAGGAAACTCATCAGTATCGTTACGGTATATTTTCATTAAATTTGAGCCATGGGTTCACCCTCATACCTCATCTGGATCCAGACAAATGTCCATGGAACTCAAGGAAACTCATCAGTATCGTTACCGTGATATTTTCATTAAATTTGAGCCATGGGTTCACCCCCATACCTCATCTGGATCCAGCCAAAAGTCCATGGAACTCAAGGAAACTCATCAGTATCGCTACGGTAATATTTTCAATTAATTTGAGCCATGGGTTCACCCCCATACCTCATCTGGATCCAGCCAAAAGTCCATGGAACTAAAGGAAACTCATCAGTATTGTTAGAGTGATATTTTCATTTAATTTGAGCCATGAGTTCACCCTCATACCTCATCTGGATCCAGCCAAAAGTCTCTGGAACTCAAGGAAACTCATCAGTATCGCTAGGGTAATATTTTCAATTAATTTGAGCCATGGGTTCACCCCCATACCTCATCTGGATCCAGCCAAAAGTCCATGGAACTCAAGGAAACTCATCAGTATCGCTACGGTAATATTTTCAATAAATTTGAGCCATGGGTTCACCCCCATACCTCATCTGCATCAAGCCAAAAGTCCATGGAACTATAGGAAACTCATCAGTATCGTTAGAGTGATATTTTCATTTAATTTGAGCCATGGGTTCACCCTCATACCTCATCTGGATCCAGCCTAAAGTCCATGGAACTGAAGGAAACTCATCAGTATCGCTACGGTCATATTTTCCATAAATTTGAGCCATGGGTTCACCCTCATACCTCATCTGGATCCAGACAAAAGTCCATGGAACTCAAGGAAACTCATCAGTTTCGCTAGGGTAATATTTTCAATTAATTTGAGCCATGGGTTCACCCCCATACCTCATCTGGATCCAGCCAAAAGTCCATGGAACTCAAGGAAACTCATCAGTTTCGCTAGGGTAATATTTTCAATTAATTTGAGCCATGGGTTCACCCCCATACCTCATCTGGATCCAGCCAAAAGTCCATGGAACTAAAGGAAACTCATCAGTATTGTTAGAGTGATATTTTCATTTAATTTGAGCCATGAGTTCACCCCCATACCTCATCTGGATCCAGCCAAAAGTCCATCGAACTATAGGAAACTCATCAGTATCGCTACGGTAATATTTTCAATTAATTTGAGCCATGGGTTCACCCCCATACCTCATCTGGATCCAGCCAAAAGTCCATGGAACTAAGGAAACTCATCAGTATTGTTAGAGTGATATTTTCATTAATTTTAGCCATGGGTTCACCCCCATACCTCATCTGGATCCAGCCAAAAGTCCATGGAACTGAAGGAAACTCATCAGTATCGCTACGGTAATATTTTCAATACATTTGAGCCATGGGTTCACCCTCATACCTCATCTGCATCAAGCCAAATGTCCATGGAACTATAGGAAACTCATCAGTATCGTTAGAGTGATACCCATCTGGATCCAGCCAAAAGTCCATGGAACTGAAGGAAACTCATCAGTATCGCTACGGTGATATTTTCCATAAATTTGAGCCATGGGTTCACCCTCATACCTCATCTGGATCCAGACAAAAGTCCATGGAACTGAAGGAAACTCATCAGTATCGCTACGGTAATATTTTCAATACATTTGAGCCATGGGTTCACCCTCATACCACATCTGCATCAAGCCAAATGTACATGGAACTATAGGAAACTCATCAGTATCGTTAGAGTGATATTTTCATTTAATTTGAGCCATGGGTTCACCCTCATACCTCATCTGGATCCAGCCAAAAGTCCATGGAACTGAAGGAAACTCATCAGTATCGCTACGGTAATATTTTCAATACATTTGAGCCATGGGTTCACCCTCATACCTCATCTGGATCCAGACAAATGTCCATGGAAATCAAGGAAACTCATCAGTTTCGCTAGGGTCATATTTTCAATTAATTTGAGCCATGGGTTCACCCCCATACCTCATCTGGATCCAGCCAAAAGTCCATGGAACTATAGGAAACTCATCAGTATCGTGACCGTGATATTTTCATTTAATTTGAGCCATGGGTTCACCCTCATACCTCATCTGCATCTAGCCAAAAGTCCATGGAACTGAAGGAAACTCATCAGTATCGCTACGGTAATATTTTCAATACATTTGAGCCATGGGTTCACCCTCATACCTCATCTGGATCCAGACAAATGTCCATGGAACTCAAGGAAACTCATCAGTATCGTTACCGTGATATTTTCATTAAATTTGAGCCATGGGTTCACCCCCATACCTCATCTGCATCAAGCCAAATGTCCATGGAACTATAGGAAACTCATCAGTATCGTTAGAGTGATATTTTCATTTAATTTGAGCCATGGGTTCACCCTCATACCTCATCTGGATCCAGCCAAAAGTCCATGGAACTAAAGGAAACTCATCAGTATTGCTAGAGTGATATTTTCATTTAATTTGAGCCATGGGTTCACCCTCATACCTCATCTGGATCCAGCCAAAAGTCCATGGAACTAAAGGAAACTCATCAGTATTGTTAGAGTGATATTTTCATTTAATTTGAGCCATGAGTTCACCCTCATACCTCATCTGGATCCAGCCAAAAGTCTATGGAACTCAAGGAAACTCATCAGTATCGCTAGGGTAATATTTTCAATTAATTTGAGCCATGGGTTCACCCCCATACCTCATCTGGATCCAGCCAAAAGTCCATGGAACTAAAGGAAACTCATCAGTATTGTTAGAGTGATATTTTCATTTAATTTGAGCCATGAGTTCACCCTCATACCTCATCTGGATCCAGCCAAAAGTCCATGGAACTATAGGAAACTCATCAGTATCGTTACCGTGATATTTTCATTTAATTTGAGCCATGGGTTCACCCTCATACCTCATCTGGATCCAGCCAAAAGTCCATGGAACTATAGGAAACTCATCAGTATCGCTACGGTAATATTTTCAATTAATTTGAGCCATGGGTTCACCCCCATACCTCATCTGGATCCAGCCAAAAGTCCATGGAACTATAGGAAACTCATCAGTATCGTTACCGTGATATTTTCATTTAATTTGAGCCATGGGTTCACCCTCATACCTCATCTGGATCCAGCCAAAAGTCCATGGAACCCAAGGAAACTCATCAGTATCGCTACGGTAATATTTTCAATAAATTTGAGCCATGGGTTCACCCCCATACCTCATCTGCATCAAGCCAAAAGTCCATGGAACTGAAGGAAACTCATCAGTATCGCTACGGTAATATTTTCAATAAATTTGAGCCATGGGTTCACCCCCATACCTCATCTGCATCAAGCCAAAAGTCCATGGAACTGAAGGAAACTCATCAGTATCGCTACGGTAATATTTTCACTATTTAACAATCCTGCTTTTATATTGGATTTGACCATTAATGTAACATATTATGTTACGTTGACTGGGGTGTCTTTTTATTTCTGTTTTCCCATATGATAAATCGCAGGATTGAACCGCTCCAATAATATTTGGAGTTAAGTAAAAGTGCATTTACTTGATTTAATCAACAAATATTAATCAAAGCTGTAAAAACATATATTGACAGCATTTTACTTAAATGTTATAACTTCTTCAAATGTGAGATCCAGACAGATATATAATATATCTTATTTATCAGACACATTTGCAGACACAAATGATCAAGACGATTTGAATGATCACATAGAAGTACCAAATATACATTTCTAAAATGGAGCTGCTGTCTGTAAGTTCTAACGAGTTTTAGTGTGAAATATATTTAGTGATATGCAGTATTACACATAAGTATGTGCACGTAGAAATATATATTCAGCTTATATAATGAAATGTCAATGATATTTGTAAAAAAAAATTCATTTTCTGAACAGTGGTGAAAATTTGGACTATTGACATGATTGATAAAGTAAAATCTCCTTTACTTCCTCATATGACGATAAATTTGATTTATAATTTAACACATGGCAATTAATTCGCTTTGGTAGGACTGTAACTGATACATTTTATCACAGTAAAATGTATGGCAGTGTCATGTATGTCAGTTATCTAGGATTTTGAGCTATATTAGATTTGAACTAGAAAGGGTTGTTTTCGAGCAAAGCGTCAAAAACAGATGTCTCCCCTCAAAACAGTCTTTGATCTAAAGAAAGAAAGACAACTTTATATTTAGGTAAATAAGAGTTATGGTTCCTGTATACTTCACTTCCTCTCATTGTTCTCTACCATTGTATGAAGTTTTACCAAATTCCATCCAGTAGTCTTCACGGTATGCTCCCGACAAGAAAAAGTATCAAAGGGCAATAACTCATTAATTAGTTTAATAAGAGTTATGGTTCCTGTATACTGCACTTCCTCTCATTGTGCTTTACCATTGTATGAAGTTTTATCAAATTCCATCCAGTAGTTTTCATGTTATGTTCCTCACAAGAAAAAGTATCAAAGGGCAATTACTCAGTAATTAGTTTAATAGGAGTTATGGATCTTGTGCAGTGCACTTCCTTGCCTCATGTTCTTTCCATATGTGAGGTTTCATTTCAATATCTGTAGTAGATCAGCAGTTATCATCAAGATAAAGTGTGAACGAAAATATCAACAAAGGGCAATAATGCAAAATTCAACAAAGGGCAATAACTAAAAAAATATTCATGCTAGAGTTATGGACCTTGTGCACTGCACTCCCTCGTCTCATGATTTTTCCATATATGAAGTTTCATATCAATAGCAGTAGTAGATCAAGAGTTATCGTCCGGACAAAGTGTGAAAAAAAATATCAACAAAGGGCAATAACTAAAAATTTTTCCTTTAACCGGACAAGAAGTGTGACAGACAGACAACAGACAGACAGACAGACAACAACAGACAACTCTGACAAAAACAATATGTCTCCCCCATATATATATGGGGGGAGACATAATTAATCTGTACCAACTCTTTATATCTTTCTGAGGAAAAAAATTAAAATTATCAATTGTTAATCGTTTAAACATTCATGTACCCTGGCATATATAACACATATTTGGCAATTACTTTTAATAAAGCACAATTATTGATTTTATTGTTTTATTCATATCATTATTAAAGTTTTCATTTCCTAAATGATTTTGCGTCTAAAACTGATATTCCATTGCATTAAGAGAATGCTACATTTGATCATAAAATTGTATGTGAAAGATATAGGGTAGCCATCTTTAATTTGACACAATGACAGCTATATTGACGAAGGGAATTGTGGCAACTTGTCATTTCATATTCAATTTAAATATTGAAGTTTAAATAAATGATCCATTAACCAACTCTTCAATGTATTGAAACATCTTGAGAACAACCTTGTATGATACGTATGTATGGTAGCCATCTTGGATTTGGCAGCCATATTGGATTTTGAAAATGTGGCATCACTTATTTGTGGGTTGCCTGAATATGAATATTGGATAAAGACGATTTTATAAACTGTTCATTTCTTTCCAGACAACCCATATGTGACATAAGCCTATATATAAACTATTGATATATGCAGGGTTTCAGCTAGGATTTTGAAACCTTTAGTCACTTTTGCGGAAGACAAAAACTTGCCACTTTTTTTTTCCAAGCCAATAAATTCATAAGCGTATAAATAAATAAAAAAACACATCATTATTTCATGTTTAGTATTTTATAAATATTTTATAAAGTAATTATTTTTTAACTCCCACCATAATACACAACGGCACTTTGTGCTTATGTCATGGCCCGGTGTCCGTCGTCGTCCGTCGTCGTCGTCCGTAAACTTTTTTTAACTCCCACCATAATACACAACATCTTTACACATTTGGGATACACTTTGACACAAACTCTCATTGCAGAACTTGTAAAATCGACAGTAACAAGTGACTGTGTTATGTACAAGCACTAAATGATATAAGTATGCTTCGCCTGCACAAATAAGTAGGCCCAGGGCAGACTTTTGCTTCAGCACTACAGGCAGCAGTTCATACTTCAACTGACAATGATCTTTGTCCCTTAAGTAATGTCCGGACTTCACCAAAACATTTAACACTTCTCTGATACTTTTGCATTTTAAATCAATGACTTCAGCAACCATGTCAGGAACAAAATCCTTTTGATACACAATAATTGGTTCTTCATTGCAATGCTTGTCAAAAAGGTTTGATCTCTTATGTGGCCGTGCGTCTTCAGTTCTCTGTTTTTTTGGAGGTGTTCCCTCTGGCGAAGTTTCTGGGCTGCTGTAAGTAAAGGTGGGTATGAAGAATATTTTCCTCACAGCGGGATCGTTTGTGGCTCCTCCCCCCATGGAAGTAACTGTGCAGTGTGGTAACAATTCCTCGAATAAGCTGGATACCATTGCTCGTCCCCGTGCATTTGACATATTGTGTATGAAGCCCATGGCAATCTTCTTCTTTAAATGCTCTAAACTTGTGTTTTTTTCAAACTCTGAAACAAAACATGTAATTTATTAATTAGTGTAGTATTATTTTTCCAAGTTGTGTACAAAATGGCATCCAGATCTTTTTGATTTAAAGAGGTTTAGAAAAAGAAGAATTGTCTGTATTTTGTTTATGTTTAATCACAGAATACACCCACACATTACAATTTTTAGATGAGCCCTTGGCCTTCAGAGACCCCAAGGGGTCCCTAATGTTATTTTCAGTAAAAAAGGGTGTATTTTGGTAGCTGGCCACAGACCCCCACCTCCACCCCTTCCCCTGGCAGACTCCTCGCTCCTGATCCCTGCTACACCACAGGTAATTACCACAGAACACATGCGAAGAACACATGCGAATACTAGTAATCCAACTTGCAGAACGTCTCTAGTGACCAGGAGGATTTGAACCGGGGTCCCCTGTCCGACATTGTTATCAGAGCGCATGGTGTGGAAAAAGAGGCAGCATTTATAAGTGATTTGAAGGAGGATTGTTTCCCGGACGAAAAAACACCACTTTCATTCAAACATTTCATTTAATATTGTATAGTTTTCAAGATGTGCGCGTCTGCGCCAGATGATCATGGCACTCCAAGGATGAATGGGAATTTGGAATTTGGAATTTCGTTTATCGTCAATTTTCTGCCGTTATAGGTTAAATTGTGACCAGCCAGTCGCTATTGGTGGAGGAAACAGGGGTGCCCGGAGGAAACCACCGCCTTACGCCAGGCCACTGGCAGCCTTCTCACATAATCCAGCCGAATGGGTTCAAAACTATTCACATTTAAGAGTTTCTTCTGGATTCTAGACACTCATGCATTATCGGAAATTTTCTATAAGCGAGTCTTTTGTGTTTTATAAGCATTGGTTGAGGAGGTAGGCTACCCATAAACATTTTTGTATTCTGCTAGAGAGATTTCTCTAAACATTTCAGTATTGCTATCTAATGGGTTGACTGGAATAATTACAGCTTTGGTTTAGAAAAAGAAGAATTGTCTGTATTTTGTTTATGTTTAATCACAGAATACACCCACACATTACAATTTTTAGATGAGCCCTTGGCCTTCAGAGACCCCAAGGGGTCCCTAATATTTACCATAATTGGAGATCCATGCGTGACTTTCATATACAGCTGTAGCATCGTTCTTCTCTCTTTTCAAACTCTCCAAGACTGGTTTTAATTCATTCAAGACGGTTCCAGTGTGATCGCTGACTTCTGCAAATGAACATGGAATGTCATTACAATAAAGCAAAGAACTGGAGGTTAACATATAGGTACTCATGACATTTTAGGGTGTTTTTCGGGTGTAACTTTTGAACCGCTGAAGATATTACAATAATGTGTTCAGGTTTAGGTGGCAGATTGATACCCTTCATAAACAAACCTTAATGTTTCAATTAATTTGAGTCATGGGTTCACCCTCATACCTCATCTGGATCCAGCCAAAAGTCGGTGGAACTCAACGAAACTCCTCAGATAAAAGTTTCAATTCATTTGAGCCATGGGTTCACCATGTAATAAAAACCTATCTCCTGATTGTATGGCGCTTCCGACATAAAAGACCATTAACGGTAAGACTACTGCCAGGCAATATCCTTTCAGTTTATCTGGATCCAGCCAATAGTTTGATTAATTGGTCATATTTTGGCTGGATCCAGATGAGGTATGTGGGTGAACTCATTGCTCAAATTAATTGGTCATATTATCTGAGCGAAGCTGATAAGTTTCGATATGTGACGCCCAGATATCATTTTATAACTAATTGAATTCAACCCACCACTCGCTTCTTCAAGTGCTTCAACCTGTCCCTGTCCCCAACGTATGTTGATCCATTTGTCATCTGCATCTTCATCATGCCTTCTGCTCAGAATGGGAAAGAATACTAGATAGTTGACGGTATTGTTTGGTGACACAAATAGATGTGCGTCAACTTCGCCTTTTACATCAACATAAGGCAACCTGAAAATTAACCCACAACAACAAGCAATTTAATCTAATTTGCTTCGACTAATATAGAGTAGAACATATATATCTTCCCATGTTTATATATGTTGTGTACAAGATGTAAGTTTGTACAAATTATAATTTGTACAGGGTTTTTGTACAAGTTATAAGTTTTTTGACACCTACCTTCTTGCAACAGGAGATACAGGTTTAACTTATAAAATGTACCAGTGTAATGTTTTAAATTCAAAATAATATACGTCAACCTAACATTTAGTGCTATTCTCCTTGCCTTCTAACTGGAAATGAGGATACCTGAATGGTTTAAATTCTAATTTTATTTTTTTCCTTATACCATATTCATATCTA
>CM037779.1:73659646-73687146 GCA_021229015.1 Solen grandis
TATTACCCTAGAGATACTGATGAGTTTCCTTGAGTTCCAGAGACTTTTGGCTGGATCCAGATGAGGTATGAGGGTGAACCCATGGCTCAAATTAATTGAAAATATACCCTAAGATACTGATGAGTTTCCTTTAGTTTCATGGACTTTTGGCTGGATCCAGATGAGGTATGAGGGTGAACCCATGGCTCAAATTTATTGAAAATATTACCCTAGCGATACTGATGAGTTTCCTTGAGTTCCATGGACTTTTGTCTGGATCCAGATGAGGTATGAGGGTGAACCCATGGCTCAAATTAAATGAAAATATCACCTAACGATACTGATGAGTTTCCTTAGTTCCATGGACTTTGGCTGGATCCAGATGAGGTATGAGGGTGAACCCATGGCTCAAATTAAATGAAAATATCACTCTAACGATACTGATGAGTTTCCTATAGTTCCATGGACTTTTGGCTTGATGCAGATGAGGTATGGGGGTGAACCCATGGCTCAAATTTATTGAAAATATTACCGTAGCGATACTGATGAGTTTCCTTGGGTTTCATGGACTTTTGGCTTGATGCAGATGAGGTATGGGGGTGAACCCATGGCTCAAATTTATTGAAAATATTACCGTAGCGATACTGATGAGTTTCCTTGGGTTTCATGGACTTTTGGCTGGATCCAGATGAGGTATGAGGGTGAACTCATGGCTCAAATTTATTGAAAATATTACCCTAGCGATACTGATGAGTTTCCTTGAGTTCCATAGACTTTTGGCTGGATCCAGATGAGGTATGAGGGTGAACTCATGGCTCAAATTAAATGAAAATATCACTCTAACAATACTGATGAGTTTCCTTTAGTTTCATGGACTTTTGGCTTGAATTACGAACTGATGAGTTTCCTTGAGTTCCATGGACTTTTGGCTAGATGCAGATGAGGTATGGGGGTGAACCCATGGCTCAAATTAATTGAAAATATGACTCTAGCGAAACTGATGAGTTTCCTTAGTTCCATGGACTTTTGGCTGGATCCAGATGAGGTATGGGGGTGAACCCATGGCTCAAATTATTGAAAAAGTTTCCTTAGTTCCATGGACTTTGCTGGATCCAGATGAGGTATGGGGGTGAACCCATGGCTCAAATTAATTGAAAATATACCTAGCGAAACTGATGAGTTTCCTTAGTTCCATGGACTTTGCTGGATCCAGATGAGGTATGAGGGTGAACCCATGGCTCAAATTAAATGAAAATATCACTCTAACGATACTGATGAGTTTCCTATAGTTCCATGGACATTTGTCTGGATCCAGATGAGGTATGAGGGTGAACCCATGGCTCAAATTAAATGAAAATATCACTCTAACGATACTGGCTGGATCCAGATGAGGTATGAGGGTGAACTCATGGCTCAAATTAAATGAAAATATCACGGTAACGATACTGTTCACCCTCATACCTCATCTGGATCCAGACAAATGTCCATGGAACTCAAGGAAACTCATCAGTATCGTTACCGTGATATTTTCATTAAATTTGAGCCATGGGTTCACCCCCATACCTCATCTGGATCCAGCCAAAAGTCCATGGAACTAAGGAAACTCATCAGTTCGCTACGGTAATATTTTCAATTAATTTGAGCCATGGGTTCACCCCCATACCTCATCTGGATCCAGCCAAAAGTCCATGGAACTAAAGGAAACTCATCAGTATTGTTAGAGTGATATTTTCATTTAATTTGAGCCATGAGTTCACCCATACCTCATCTGGATCCAGCCAAAAGTCCTGGAACTCAAGGAAACTCATCAGTATCGCTAGGTAATATTTTCCCCATACCTCATCTGGATCCAGCCAAAAGTCCATGGAACTCAAGGAAACTCATCAGTATCGCTACGGTAATATTTTCAATAAATTTGAGCCATGGGTTCACCCCCATACCTCATCTGCATCAAGCCAAAAGTCCATGGAACTATAGGAAACTCATCAGTATCGTTAGACTGATATTTTCATTTAATTTGAGCCATGGGTTCACCCTCATACCTCATCTGGATCCAGCCTAAAGTCCATGGAACTAAGGAAACTCATCAGTATCGTTACGGCTGATATTTTCCATTTAATTTGAGCCATGGGTTCACCCTCATACGTCATCTGGATCCAGACAAAAGTCCATGGAACTATAGGAAACTCATCAGTATCGCTACGGTAATATTTTCAATTAATTTGAGCCATGGGTTCACCCCCATACCTCATCTGGATCCAGCCAAAAGTCCATGGAACTATAGGAAACTCATCAGTATCGCTACGGTAATATTTTCAATTAATTTGAGCCATGGGTTCACCCCCATACCTCATCTGGATCCAGCCAAAAGTCCATGGAACTATAGGAAACTCATCAGTATCGCTACGGTAATATTTTCAATAAATTTGAGCCATGGGTTCACCCTCATACCTCATCTGGATCCAGCCAAAAGTCCATGGAACTGAAGGAAACTCATCAGTATCGCTACGAGTGATATTTTCCATTTAATTTGAGCCATGGGTTCACCCTCATACCTCATCTGGATGCAGACAAAAGTCCATGGAACTAAAGGAAACTAATCAGTATCGCTACGGTAATATTTTCAATACATTTGAGCCATGGGTTCACCCCCATACCTCATCTGGATCCAGCCAAAAGTCCATGGAACTATAGGAAACTCATCAGTATGTAGTGATATTTTCATTTAATTTGAGCCATGAGTTCACCCTCATACCTCATCTGGATCCAGAGGGTGAACCCATGGCTCAAATTAAATGAAAATATCACTCTAACGATACTGATGAGTTTCCTATAGTTCCATGGACTTTTGGCTGGATCCAGATGAGGTATGAGGGTGAACCCATGGCTCAAATTAAATGAAAATATACGTAACGATACTGATGAGTTTCCTATAGTTCCATGGACTTTTGGCTGGATCCAGATGAGGTATGAGGGTGAACCCATGGCTCAAATTAAATGAAAATATCCGGTAACGATACTGATGAGTTTCCTATAGTTCCATGGACTTTTGGCTGGATCCAGATGAGGTATGAGGGTGAACCCATGGCTCAAATTAATTGAAAATATTACCGTAGCGATACTGATGAGTTTCCTATAGTTCCATGGACTTTTGGCTGGATCCAGATGAGGTATGAGGGTGAACCCATGGCTCAAATTAATTGAAAATATTACCGTAGCGATACTGATGAGTTTCCTATAGTTCCATGGACTTTTGGCTGGATCCAGATGAGGTATGAGGGTGAACCCATGGCTCAAATTAATGAAAATATACGTACGATACTGATGAGTTTCCTTAGTTCATGGACTTTTGGCTGGATCCAGATGAGGTATGGGGGTGAACCCATGGTTAAATTAATTGAAAATATTACCGTAGCGATACTGATGAGTTTCCTTGAGTTCCATGGACTTTTGGCTGGATCCAGATGAGTATGAGGGTGAAACCATGGCTCAAATTAAATGAAAATATCACTCTAACGATACTGATGAGTTTCCTTAGTTCCATGGACTTTTGGCTGGATCCAGATGAGGTATGGGGGTGAACCCATGGCTCAAATTAATTGAAAATATTACCGTAGCGATACTGATGAGTTTCCTTAGTTCCATGGACTTTTGGCTGGATCCAGATGAGGTATGAGGGTGAAACCATGGCTCAAATTATGAAAATATTACCTAGCGTACTGAGGTTTCCTTAGTTCCATGGACTTTTGGCTTGATCCAGATGAGGTATGGGGTGAAACCATGGCTCAAATTATTGAAAATATTACCGTAGCGATACTGATGAGTTTCCTTAGTTCCATGGACTTTGGCTTGATCAGATGAGGTATGGGGTGAACCCATGGCTCAAATTTATTGAAAATATTACCGTAGCGATACTGATGAGTTTCCTTAGTTCCATGGACTTTTGGCTTGATGCCAGATGAGGTATGGGGTGAACCCATGGCTCAAATTTATTGAAAATATTACCGTAGCGATACTGATGAGTTTCCTTAGTTCCATGGACTTTTGGCTGGATCCAGATGAGGTATGGGGTGAACCCATGGCTCAAATTAATTGAAAATATTACCGTAGCGATACTGATGAGTTTCCTATAGTTCCATGGACTTTTGGCTGGATCCAGATGAGGTATGGGGGTGAACCCATGGCTCAAATTAATTGAAAATATTACTGTAGCGATACTGATGAGTTTCTTGAGTTCCATGGACTTTTGTCTGGATCCAGATGAGGTATGAGGGTGAACCCATGGCTCAAATTAATTGAAAATATTACGGTAGCGATACTGATGAGTTTCCTATAGTTCCATGGACTTTTGGCTGGATCCAGATGAGGTATGAGGGTGAACCCATGGCTCAAATAAATGAAAATATTCTATAGCGAAACTGATGAGTTTCCTTGAGTTCCATGGACTTTTGCTTGATCCAGATGAGGTATGAGGGTGAACCCATGGCTCAAATTTATTGAAAATATTACCGTAGCGATACTGATGAGTTTCCTTGAGTTCCATGGACTTTTGGCTGGATCCAATGAGGTATGAGGGTGAACCCATGGCTCAAATGAAATGAAAATATCACTCTAACGATACTGATGAGTTTCCTATAGTTCCATGGACATTTGGCTTGATCAGATGAGGTATGGGGGTGAACCCATGGTCAAATTAATTGAAAATATTACCGTAGCGATAACTGATGAGTTTCCTTGAGTTCATGGACTTTTGGCTGGATCCAGATGAGGTATGAGGGTGAACCCATGGCTCAAATTAATGAAAATATACCTACGATACTGATGAGTTTCCTTGAGTTCCATGGACTTTTGGCTGGATCCAGATGAGGTATGAGGGTGAACCCATGGCTCAAATTAAATGAAAATATCACGTAGCGATACTGATGAGTTTCCTATAGTTCCATGGACTTTTGGCTGGATCCAGTTGAGGTATGAGGGTGAACCCATGGCTCAAATTAAATTGAAAATATCACGTACGATACTGATGAGTTTCCTTAGTTCCATGGACTTTTGGCTGGATCCAGATGAGGTATGGGTGAACCCATGGCTCAAATTAATTGAAAATATTACCGTACGATACTGATGAGTTTCCTATAGTTCCATGGACTTTTGGCTGGATCCAGATGAGGTATGAGGGTGAACCCATGGCTCAAATTAATTGAAAATATCACGGTAACGATACTGATGAGTTTCCTATAGTTCCATGGACTTTTGGCTGGATCCAGATGAGGTATGGGGGTGAACCCATGGCTCAAATTAATTGAAAATATTACCGTAGCGATACTGATGAGTTTCCTTCAGTTCCATGGACTTTTGGCTGGATCCAGATGAGGTATGGGGGTGAACCCATGGCTCAAATTAATTGAAAATATTACCGTAGCGATACTGATGAGTTTCGTTCCATGACTTTTGGCTGGATCCAGATGAGGTATGGGGGTGAACCCATGGCTCAAATTAATTGAAAATATTACCGTAGCGATACTGATGAGTTTCCTTCAGTTCCATGGACTTTTGGCTGGATCCAGATGAGGTATGGGGGTGAACCCATGGCTCAAATTAATTGAAAATATTACCGTAGCGATACTGATGAGTTTCCTTGTTCCATGGACTTTTGCTGGATCAGATGAGGTATGGGGGTGAACCCATGGCTCAAATTAATTGAAAATATTACCGTAGCGATACTGATGAGTTTCCTATAGTTCCATGGACTTTTGGCTGGATCCAGATGAGGTATGGGGGTGAACCCATGGCTCAAATTAATTGAAAATATTACTCTAGCGAAACTGATGAATTTCATTGAGTTCCATGGACTTTTGTCTGGATCCAGATGAGGTATGAGGGTGAAACCATGGCTCAAATTTATTGAAAATATTACCGTAGCGATACTGATGAGTTTCCTTCAGTTCCATGGACTTTTGGCTGGATCCAGATGAGGTATGAGGGTGAACCCATGGCTCAAATGAAATGAAAATATCACTCTAACGATACTGATGAGTTTCCTATAGTTCCATGGACATTTGGCTTGATGCAGATGAGGTATGGGGGTGAACCCATGGCTCAAATTTATTGAAAATATTACCGTAGCGATACTGATGAGTTTCCTTGAGTTCCATGGACTTTTGGCTGGATCCAAATGAGGTATGAGGGTGAACCCATGGCTCAAATGAAATGAAAATATCACTCTAACGATACTGATGAGTTTCCTATAGTTCCATGGACATTTGGCTTGATGCAGATGAGGTATGAGGGTGAACCCATGGCTCAAATTAATTGAAAATATTACCCTAGCGAAACTGATGAGTTTCCTTGAGTTCCATGGACTTTTGTCTGGATCCAGATGAGGTATGAGGGTGAACCCATGGCTCAAATGTATTGAAAATATTACCGTAGCGATACTGATGAGTTTCCTTGAGTTCCATGGACTTTTGGCTGGATCCAGATGAGGTATGATGGTGAACCCATGGCTCAAATTAAATGAAAATATCACGGTAACGATACTGATGAGTTTCCTATAGTTCCATGGACTTTGGCTGGATCCAGATGAGGTATGAGGGTGAACCCATGGCTCAAATTAAATGAAAATATCACGGTAACGATATTGATGAGTTTCCTATAGTTCCATGGACTTTTGGCTGGATCCAGATGAGGTATGGGGGGTGAACCCATGGCTCAAATTAATTGAAAATATTACCGTAGCGATACTGATGAGTTTCCTATACTTCCATGGACTTTTGGCTGGATCCAGATGAGGTATGAGGGTGAACCCATGGCTCAAATTAATTGAAAATATCACGGTCACGATACTGATGAATTTCCTATAGTTCCATGGACTTTTGTCTTGATGTAGATGAGGTATGGGGGTGAACCCATGGCTCAAATTTATTGAAAATATTACCGTAGCGATACTGATGAGTTTCCTTCAGTTCCATGGACTTTTGGCTGGATCCAGATGAGGTATGGGGGTGAACCCATGGCTCAAATTAATTGAAAATATTACCCTAGCGAAACTGATGAGTTTCCTTGAGTTCCATGGACTTTTGTCTTGATGTAGATGAGGTATGGGGGTGAACCCATGGCTCAAATTTATTGAAAATATTACCGTAGCGATACTGATGAGTTTCCTTCAGTTCCATGGACATTTGGCTGGATTCAGATGAGGTATGGGGGTGAACCCATGGCTCAAATTAATTGAAAATATTACCCTAGCGAAACTGATGAGTTTCCTTGAGTTCCATGGACTTTTGTCTTGATGCAGATGAGGTATGGGGGTGAACCCATGGCTCAAATTAAATGAAAATATCACGGTCACGATACTGATGAGTTTTCTATAGTTCCATGGACTTTTGGCTGGATCCAGATGAGGTATGAGGGTGAACCCATGGCTCAAATTAAATGAAAATATCACGGTCACGATACTGATGAGTTTCCTATAGTTCCATGGAGTTTTGGCTGGATCCAGATGAGGTATGAGGGTGAACCCATGGCTCAAATTAAATGAAAATATCACCGTACGATACTGATGAGTTTCCTTAGTTCCATGGACTTTTGGCTGGATCCAGATGAGGTATGGGGGTGAACCCATGGCTCAAATTCAATGAAAATATCACGGTAACGATACTGATGAGTTTCCTTGAGTTCCATGGACATTTGGCTGGATCCAGATGAGGTATGGGGGTGAACCCATGGCTCAAATTAATTGAAAATATTACCCTAACGATACTGATGAGTTTCCTTTAGTTCCATGGACTTTTGGCTGGATCCAGATTAGGTATGGGGGTGAACCCATGGCTCAAATTAATTGAAAATATTACCCTAACGATACTGATGAGTTTCCTTTAGTTCCATGGACTTTTGGCTGGATCCAGATTAGGTATGGGGGTGAACCCATGGCTCAAATTAATTGAAAATATTACCCTAACGATACTGATGAGTTTCCTTTAGTTCCATGGACTTTTGGCTGGATCCAGATTAGGTATGGGGGTGAACCCATGGCTCAAATTAATTGAAAATATTACCCTAGCGAAACTGATGAGTTTCCTTGAGTTCCATGGACTTTTGTCTGGATCCAGATGAGGTATGAGGGTGAACCCATGGCTCAAATTAAATGAAAATATCACTCTAACGATACTGATGAGTTTCCTATAGTTCCATGGACTTTTGGCTTGATGCAGATGAGGTATGGGGGTGAACCCATGGCTCAAATTTATTGAAAATATTACCGTAGCGATACTGATGAGTTTCCTTGAGTTCCATGGACTTTTGGCTGGATCCAGATGAGGTATGAGGGTGAACCCATGGCTCAAATTTAATGAAAATATCACGGTAACGATACTGATGAGTTTCCTATAGTTCCATGGACTTTTGTCTGGATCCAGATGAGGTATGAGGGTGAACCCATGGCTCAAATGTATTGAAAATATTACCGTAGCGATACTGATGAGTTTCCTCCAGTTCCATGGACTTTTGGCTGGATCCAGATGAGGTATGAGGGTGAACCCATGGCTCAAATTAAATGAAAATATCACTCTAACGATACTGATGAGTTTCCTATAGTTCCATGGACTTTTGGCTGGATCCAGATGAGGTATGGGGGTGAACCCATGGCTCAAATTAATTGAAAATATTACCGTAGCGATACTGATGAGTGGGTCCTATAGTTCCATGGACTTTTGGCTGGATCCAGATGAGGTATGGGGGGGATACTGATGAGTATTTTCAATACATTTGAGCCATGGGTTCACCCCCATACCTCATCTGCATCAAGCCAAAAGTCCATGGAACTAAGGAAACTCATCAGTATCGCTACGGTAATATTTTCAATTACATTTGAGCCATGGGTTCACCCTCATACCTCATCTGGATCCAGACAAATGTCCATGGAACTCAAGGAAACTCATCAGTATCGCTACGGTAATATTTTCAATACATTTGAGCCATGGGTTCACCCTCATACCTCATCTGGATCCAGACAAATGTCCATGGAACTCAAGGAAACTCATCAGTTTCGCTAGGGTCATATTTTCATTTAATTTGAGCCATGGGTTCACCCTCATACCTCATCTGGATCCAGCCAAAAGTCCATGGAACTATAGGAAACTCATCAGTATCGTCCATGAACTATAGGAAACTCATCAGTATCGTTAGAGTGATATTTTCCTTAAATTTGAGCCATGGGTTCACCCTCATACCTCATCTGGATCCAGCCAAAAGTCCATGGAACTATAGGAAACTCATCAGTATCGCTACGGTAATATTTTCAATAAATTTGAGCCATGGGTTCACCCTCATACCTCATCTGGATCAAGCCAAAAGTCCATGGAACTCAAGGAAACTCATCAGTATCGCTAGGGTAATATTTTCAATACATTTGAGCCATGGGTTCACCCTCATATCTCATCTGGATCCAGACAAATGTCCATGGAACTCAAGGAAACTCATCAGTATCGTTAGAGTGATATTTTCATTTAATTTGAGCCATGGGTTCACCCCCATACCTCATCTGCATCCAGCCAAAAGTCCATGGAACTATAGGAAACTCATCAGTATCGTTAGAGTGATATTTTCATTTAATTTGAGCCATGGGTTCACCCCCATACCTCATCTGGATCCAGCCAAAAGTCCATGGAACTACTCGAGGAAACTCATCAGTTTCGCTAGGGTAATATTTTCAATTAATTTGAGCCATGGGTTCACCCCCATACCTCATCTGAATCCAGCCAAAAGTCCATGGAACTGAAGGAAACTCATCAGTATCGCTACGGTAATATTTTCAATAATTTGAGCCATGGGTTCACCCCCATACCTCATCTGGATCCAGCCAAAAGTCCATGGAACTGAAGGAAACTCATCAGTATCGCTACGGTAATATTTTCAATTAATTTGAGCCATGGGTTCACCCCCATATCTCATCTGGATCCAGCCAAAAGTCCATGGAACTATAGGAAATTCATCAGTATCGTGACCGTGATATTTTCAATTAATTTGAGCCATGGGTTCACCCTCATATCTCATCTGGATCCAGCCAAAAGTCCATGGAACTATAGGAAATTCATCAGTATCGTGACCGTGATATTTTCAATTAATTTGAGCCATGGGTTCACCCTCATACCTCATCTGGATCCAGCCAAAAGTCCATGGAACTATAGGAAACTCATCAGTATCGCTACGGTAATATTTTCAATTAATTTGAGCCATGGGTTCACCCCCCATACCTCATCTGGATCCAGCCAAAAGTCCATGGAACTATAGGAAACTCATCAATATCGTTACCGTGATATTTTCATTTAATTTGAGCCATGGGTTCACCCTCAAACCTCATCTGGATCCAGCCAAAAGTCCATGGAACTATAGGAAACTCATCAGTATCGTTACCGTTATATTTTCATTTAATTTGAGCCATGGGTTCACCCTCATACCTCATCTGGATCCAGCCAAAAGTCCATGGAACTAAAGGAAACTCATCAGTATCGTTAGGGTAATATTTTCAATTAATTTGAGCCATGGGTTCACCCTCATACCTCATCTGGATCCAGCCAAAAGTCCATGGAACTATAGGAAACTCATCAGTATCGTTAGTGATATTTTCATTTAATTTGAGCCATGGGTTCACCCTCATACCTCATCTGGATCCAGCCAAAAGTCCATGGAACTATAGGAAACTCATCAGTATCGTTAGTGTATATTTTCAATTAATTTGAGCCATGGGTTCACCCTCATACCTCATCTGGATCCAGCCAAAAGTCCATTGAACTATAGGAAACTCATCAGTATCGTTACGGATATTTTCATTAATTTGAGCCATGGGTTCACCCTCATACCTCATCTGGATCCAGCCAAAAGTCCATGGAACTATAGGAAACTCATCAGTATCGTACGATGATATTTTCATTTAATTTGAGCCATGGGTTCACCCTCATACTCATCTGGATCCAGCCAAAAGTCCATGGAACTCAAGGAAACTCATCAGTATCGCTACGGTAATATTTTCAATTAATTTGAGCCATGGGTTCACCCCATACCTCATCTGGATCCAGCCAAAAGTCCATGGAACTAATGGAAACTCATCAGTATCGTAAGTAATATTTTCAATAATTTGAGCCATGGGTTCACCCTCATACCTCATCTGGATCCAGCCAAAAGTCCATGGAACTAAAGGAAATATCAGTATCGTACGTAGATATTTTCATTAATTTGAGCCATGGTTCACCCCATACCTCATCTGGATCCAGCCAAAAGTCCATGGAACTAAGGAAACTCATCAGTATCGTACGTGAATTTTTCAATTTAATTTGAGCCATGGGTTCACCCTCATACCTCATCTGGATCCAGCCAAAAGTCCATGAACTATAGGAAACTCATCAGTATCGTACGTATATTTTCATTAATTTGAGCCATGGGTTCACCCCATACCTCATCTGGATCCAGCCAAAAGTCCATGGAACTAAGGAAACTCATCAGTATCGTTAGAGTATATTTTCATTTAATTTGAGCCATGGGTTCACCTCATACCTCATCTGGATCCAGCCAAAAGTCCATGGAACTCAGGAAACTCATCAGTATCGCTACGGTAATATTTTCAATACATTTGAGCCATGGGTTCACCCCCATACCTCATCTGGATCAGCCAAAAGTCCATGGAACTATAGGAAACTCATCAGTATCGTTAGTGATATTTTCATTTAATTTGAGCCATGGGTTCACCCTCATCCTCACTGGATCCAGCCAAAGTCCATGAACTAATAAACTCACATACTCGTAGGTATATTTTCCATTAATTTGGTGCCATGGGTTCACCCCTCAACTATCTGGATCCAGCAATAAGTCCACATGGAACTTTCATGGAAATCATCAGTACCCGCTATTACTGAATATTTCATTAATATGAGCCATGGTTCACCCTCATACTATCTGGATCCAGCCAAAAGTCCATGGAACTCCATAGAATCATCAGATATCGCTACGTAATATTTTCAATAATTTGAGCCATGGGTTCACCCCCATACTCATCTGATCAAGCCAAAGTCCATGGAACTATGGAAATCATCAGTATCGTTACGATGATATTTCATTATTTGAGCCATGGGTTCACCTCATACTCTCTGGATCCAGAGAAAGACCATGGACTCAAGAAACATAGATATCGTACGGTAATTTCATATAATTTAGCCATGGTTCACATACTTCTGGATCCAGCATAGAGTCCATGGCTCATAGGAAAATATACGTAGCTACTGATATTTCTTAATTTCCATGGTACTTTTGCTGGATGCCAGAATGAGGTATGAGGTGAACTCATGGCTCAATTAATGAAATATTCACTTACATTGAGTTCCTATGTTCCATGGACTTTTGCTGGATCCAGATGAGTAGGGTGACCATGGCTAAATATGAAAATATACGTACGTACGATGAGTTTCATTATTCCATGGACTATTTGTTGGATCCAGAAATATGGAACTCAGGAAATATCGTATCACGGGTAATATATTATTTTTAGTTCCATGGACTTTGCTCACCCAGATGATATGGGGACCCATGGCTCAAATTAATGAAAATATAACTCTCAGTACGTACTGATGATTTCCTATATTCCATGACTTGGCTTGACCAGATGAGGTATGGTGAACCATGGCCAAATAATATGAAAATATTACACGTACGATACTGATGAGTTTCATATTCATGACTTTGGCTGATCAGATATATGGATCCATGCCAAATTAATTGGAAAATATACCTAGCGATACGATGTATTCTTCATTCATACTTTTGGCTGGATCCAGATGACGTATGAGGTGATCCATGGCTCAAATTAAATGAAATATCATACGTACATACTGATGATTTCCTTAGTTTTGGACATTTTGGCTTGGATCCAGATGAGTATGAGGGTGAACCCATGGCTCAAATTAATTGAAAATATCACTCTACGATACTGATAGTTTCTGAGTCCATGGCTTTCACCATGAGGTATGGTGAACCATGCTCAAATTGTATGAAATATCCGTACGATACGATGATTTCTTCATTCCAGATTTGCATGGTCCAATAGTATGAGGTGAACCATGCTCAAAGTATGAAACATATCCCGTACGATACTGATGAGTTTCCATTAGTTCCATGGACTTTGCTGATCAATGACCTATGGGGGAACCCATGGCTCAAATTAAGAAATATACTCAACGATCTGATGATTTCTTTAGTTCCTGGACATTGGTTGACCAGATGAGTATAGGTGAACCATGCCAAATGTATGAAATACCGAGCGAACTATGAGTTCCTACTAGTTTTCCATGGACTTTGGCTGGTCCAATAGTATGGGGATAACCTCATGGCCAAATTAATGAAAATCATCGTACGATACTGATATTTCACTTATTCCATGGACTTTTCTGGATCCAGATGAGGTATGAGGGTGAACTCATGCTCAAATTAAATGAAAATATCACTCTAACAATACTGATGAGTTTCCTTAGTTCCATGGACTTTTGCTGGATCCAGATGAGGTATGGGGTGAACCCATGCTCAAATTAATTGAAAATATTACCGTAGCGATACTGATGAGTTTTCCTTGAGTTCCATGGACTTTTGGCTGATCAGATGAGGTATGGGGTGAACCCATGGCTCAAATTAATGAAAATATACGGTACGATACTGATGAGTTTTCCTTGAGTTCCATGGACATTTGCTGGATCCAGATGAGGTATGAGGTGAACCCATGGCTCAAATTATGAAAATATACCGTAGCGATACTGATGAGTTTCCTTAGTTCATGACTTTTGGCTGGATCAGATGAGGTATGGGGGTGAACCCATGGCTCAAATTAATTGAAAATATTACCCTAGCGAAACTGATGAGTTTCCTTGAGTTCCATGGACTTTTGTCTGGATCCAGATGAGGTATGAGGGTGAACCCATGGCTCAAATTTATGGAAAATATTACCGTAGCGATACTGATGAGTTTCCTTCAGTTCCATGGACTTTAGGCTGGATCCAGATGAGGTATGAGGGTGAACCCATGGCTCAAATTAAATGAACATATCACTCTAACGATACTGATGAGTTTCCTATAGTTCCATGGACTTTTGGCTGGATCCAGATGAGGTATGGGGGTGAACCCATGGCTCAAATTAATTGAAAATATGACCCTAGCGAAACTGATGAGTTTCCTTGAGTTCCATGGACATTTGTCTGGATCCAGATGAGGTATGAGGGTGAACCCATGGCTCAAATGTATTGAAAATATTACCGTAGCGATACTGATGAGTTTCCTTCAGTTCCATGGACTTTTGGCTGGATCCAGATGAGGTATGAGGGTGAACCCATGGCTCAAATTAAATGAAAATATCACTCTAACGATACTGATGAGTTTCCTATAGTTCCATGGACATTTGGCTTGATGCAGATGAGGTATGGGGATGAACCGATGGCTCAAATTAATTGAAAATATTACCGTAGCGATACTGATGAGTTTCCTTGAGTTCCATGGACTTTTGGCTGGATCCAGATGAGGTATGAGGGTGAACCCATGGCTCAAATTTAATGAAAATATCACGGTAACGATACTGATGAGTTTCCTATAGTTCCATGGACTTTTGGCTGGATCCAGATGAGGTATGGGGGTGAACCCATGGCTCAAATTTAATGAAAATATCACGGTAACGATACTGATGAGTTTCCTTGAGTTCCATGGACATTTGTCTGGATCCAGATGAGGTATGAGGGTGAACCCATGGCTCAAATGTATTGAAAATATTACCGTAGCGATACTGATGAGTTTCCTTCAGTTCGATGGACTTTTGGCTTGATGCAGATGAGGTATGGGGGTGAACCCATGGCTCAAATGTATTGAAAATATTACCGTAGCGATACTGATGAGTTTCCTTGGGTTCCATGGACTTTTGGCTGGATCCAGATGAGGTATGAGGGTGAACCCATGGCTCAAATTAAATGAAAATATCACTCTAACGATACTGATGAGTTTCCTATAGTTCCATGGACATTTGGCTTGATGCAGATGAGGTATGGGGGTGAACCCATGGCTCAAATTTATTGAAAATATTACCGTAGCGATACTGATGAGTTTCCCACAGTTCCATGGACATTTGGCTGGATCCAGATGAGGTATGAGGGTGAACCCATGGCTCAAATTAAATGAAAATATCACTCTAACGATACTGATGAGTTTCCTATAGTTCCATGGACTTTTGGCTTGATGCAGATGAGGTATGGGGGTGAACCCATGGCTCAAATTTATTGAAAATATTACCGTAGCGATAGTGATGAGTTTCCTTGAGTTCCATGGACTTTTGGCTGGATCCAGATGAGGTATGAGGGTGAACCCATGGCTCAAATTAAATGAAAATATCACGGTCACGATACTGATGAGTTTCCTATAGTTCCATGGACATTTGGCTGGATCCAGATGAGGTATGGGGGTGAACCCATGGCTCAAATTTAATGAAAATATCACGGTAACGATACTGATGAGTTTCCTTGAGTTCCATGGACATTTGTCTGGATCCAGATGAGATATGAGGGTGAACCCATGGCTCAAATGTATTGAAAATATTACCGTAGCGATACTGATGAGTTTCCTTGAGTTCCATGGACTTTTGGCTGGATCCAGATGAGGTATGAGGGTGAACCCATGGCTCAAATTTATTGAAAATATTACCGTAGCGATACTGATGAGTTTCCTTGAGTTCCCTGGACTTTTGGCTTGATGCAGATGAGGTATGAGGGTGAACCCATGGCTCAAATTAAATGAAAATATCACGGTAACGATACTGATGAGTTTCCTATAGTTCCCTGGACTTTTGGCTGGATCCAGATGAGGTATGGGGGTGAACCCATGGCTCAAATCAAGCCAAATGTCCATGGAACTATAGTAAACTCATCAGTATCGTTAGAGTGATATTTTCATTTAATTTGAGCCATGGGTTCACCCCCATACCTCATCTGCATCCAGCCAAAAGTCCATGGAACTCAAGGAAACTCATCAGTATCGCTACGGTAATATTTTCAATAAATTTGAGCCATGGGTTCACCCTCATACCTCATCTGGATCCAGCCAAAAGTCCATGGAACTCAAGGAAACTCATCAGTATCAATACGGTAATATTTTCAATAAATTTGAGCCATGGGTTCACCCTCATACCTCATTTGGATCCAGCCAAAAGTCCATGGAACTCAAGGAAACTCATCAGTATCGCTACGGTAATATTTTCAATTAATTTGAGCCATGGGTTCACCGCCATACCTCATCTGGATCCAGCCAAAAGTCCATGGAACTATAGGAAACTCATCAGTATCGTTACCGTGATATTTTCAATTAATTTGAGCCATGGGTTCACCCCCATACCTCATCTGGATCCAGCCAAAAGTCCATGGAACTCAAGGAAACTCATCAGTATCGTGACCGTGATATTTTCATTTAATTTGAGCCATGGGTTCACCCTCATACCTCATCTGGATCCAGCCAAAAGTCCATGGAACTATAGGAAACTCATCAGTATCGCTACGGTAATATTTTCAATTAATTTGAGCCATGGGTTCACCCCCATACCTGATCTGGATCCAGCCAAATGTCCATGGAACTATAGGAAACTCATCAGTATCGCTACAGTAATATTTTCAATACATTTGAGCCATGGGTTCACCCTCATACCTCATCTGGATCCAGACAAAAGTCCATGGAACTCAAGGAAACTCATCAGTATCGTTAGAGTGATATTTTCATTTAATTTGAGCCATGGGTTCACCCTCATACCTCATCTGGATCCAGCCAAAAGTCCATGGAACTCAAGGAAACTCATCAGTTTCGCTAGGTCATATTTTCAATAATTTGAGCCATGGGTTCACCCTCATACCTCATCTGGATCCAGACAAATGTCCATGGAACTCAAGGAAACTCATCAGTTTCGCTAGGGTCATATTTTCAATTAATTTGAGCCATGGGTTCACCCCCATACCTCATCTGGATCCAGCCAAAAGTCCATGGAACTATAGGAAACTCATCAGTATCGTCCATGAACTATAGGAAACTCATCAGTATCGTTAGAGTGATATTTTCCTTAAATTTGAGCCATGGGTTCACCCTCATACCTCATCTGGATCCAGCCAAAAGTCCATGGAACTATAGGAAACTCATCAGTATCGCTACGGTAATATTTTCAATAAATTTGAGCCATGGGTTCACCCTCATACCTCATCTGGATCAAGCCAAAAGTCCATGGAACTCAAGGAAACTCATCAGTATCGCTAGGGTAATATTTTCAATACATTTGAGCCATGGGTTCACCCTCATATCTCATCTGGATCCAGACAAATGTCCATGGAACTCAAGGAAACTCATCAGTATCGTTACCGTGATATTTTCATTAAATTTGAGCCATGGGTTCACCCCCATACCTCATCTGGATCCAGCCAAAAGTATCCATGGAACTATAGGAAACTCATCAGTATCGTTACCGTGATATTTTCATTTAATTTGAGCCATGGGTTCACCCTCATACCTCATCTGGATCCAGCCAAAAGTCCATGGAACTCAAGGAAACTCATCAGTATCGCTACGGTAATATTTTCAATAAATTTGAGCCATGGGTTCATCCCCATACCTCATCTGCATCAAGCCAAATGTCCATGGAACTATAGGAAACTCATCAGTATCGTTAGAGTGATATTTTCATTTAATTTGAGCCATGGGTTCACCCCCATACCTCATCTGCATCCAGCCAAAAGTCCATGGAACTATAGGAAACTCATCAGTATCGTTAGAGTGATATTTTCATTTAATTTGAGCCATGGGTTCACCCCCATACCTCATCTGGATCCAGCCAAAAGTCCATGGAACTATAGGAAACTCATCAGTATCGTTAGAGTGATATTTTCATTTAATTTGAGCCATGGGTTCACCCCCATACCTCATCTGCATCAAGACAAAAGTCCATGGAACTCAAGGAAACTCATCAGTATCGCTACGGTAATATTTTCAATTAATTTGAGCCATGGGTTCACCCCCATACCTCATCTGGATCCAGCCAAAAGTCCATGGAACTATAGGAAACTCATCAGTATCGTGAGTGATATTTTCAATTAATTTGAGCCATGGGTTCACCCTCATACCTCATCTGGATCCAGCCAAAAGTCCATGGAACTCTTCAGAAATGGGTGATATTTCATTTAATTTGAGCCATGGGTTCACCCTCATACCTCATCTGGATCCAGCCAAAAGTCCATGGAACTCAAGGAAACTCATCAGTATCGCTACGGTAATATTTTCAATTAATTTGAGCCATGGGTTCACCCCCCATACCTCATCTGGATCCAGCCAAAAGTCCATGGAACTATAGGAAATTCATCAGTATCGTAGACGTGATATTTTCAATTAATTTGAGCCATGGGTTCACCCTCATACCTCATCTGGATCCAGCCATAAGTCCATGGATATATAGGAAACTCATCAGTATCGCTACGGTAATATTTTCAATTAATTTGAGCCATGGGTTCACCCCCATACCTCATCTGGATCCAGCCAAAAGTCCATGGAACTATAGGAAACTCATCATATCGTTACCGTGATATTTTCATTTAATTTGAGCCATGGTTCACCCTCATACCTCATCTGGATCCAGCCAAAGTCCATGGAACTATAGGAAACTCATCAGTATCGTTACCGTGATATTTTCATTTAATTTGAGCCATGGGTTCACCTCATACCTCATCTGGATCCAGCCAAAAGTCCATGGAACTCAAGGAAACTCATCAGTATCGCTACGGTAATATTTTCAATACATTTGAGCCATGGGTTCACCCTCATACCTCATCTGGATCCAGACAAAAGTCCATGGAACTCAAGGAAACTCATCAGTTTCGCTAGGTAATATTTTCAATTAATTTGAGCCATGGGTTCACCCTCATACCTCATCTGCATCAGCCAAATGTCCATGGAACTATAGGAAACTCATCAGTATCGTTAGAGTGATATTTTTCAATTCATTTGAGCCATGGGTTCACCCTCATACCTCATTTGGATCCAGCCAAAAGTCCATGGAACTCAAGGAAACTCATCAGTATCGCTACGGTAATATTTTCAATAAATTTGAGCCATGGGTTCACCCCCATACCTCATCTGCATCAAGCCAAAGTCCATGGAACTATAGGAAACTCATCAGTATCGTTAGAGTGATATTTTCATTTCATTTGAGCCATGGGTTCACCCTCATACCTCATCTGATCCAGTCAAAAGTCCATGGAACTGAAGGAAACTCATCAGTATCGCTACGGTAATATTTTCAATAAATTTGAGCCATGGTTTCACCCTCATACCTCATCTGGATCCAGACAAAAGTCCATGGAACTCTCAGTTCCTAGTAATATTTTCAATACATTTGAGCCATGGGTTCACCCTCATACCTCATCTGGATCCAGCCAAAAGTCCATGGAACTCAAGGAAACTCATCAGTTCGCTAGGTAATATTTCAATTAATTTGAGCCATGGGTTCACCCCCATACTCATCTGGATCCAGCCAAAAGTCCATGGAACTATAGGAAATTCATCAGTATCGTGACCGTGATATTTTCAATTAATTTGAGCCATGGGTTCACCCTCATACCTCATCTGGATCCAGCCAAAAGTCCATGGAAGTATAGGAAACTCATCAGTATCGCTACGGTAATATTTTCAATTAATTTGAGCCATGGGTTCACCCCCATACCTCATCTGGATCCAGCCAAAAGTCCATGGAACTATAGGAAACTCATCAATATCGTTACCGTGATATTTTCATTTAATTTGAGCCATGGGTTCACCCTCAACCTCATCTGGATCCAGCCAAATGTCCATGGAACTATAGGAAACTCATCAGTATCGTTAGAGTGATATTTTCATTTCATTTGAGCCATGGGTTCACCCTCATACCTCATCTGGATCCAGTCAAAAGTCCATGGAACTGAAGGAAACTCATCAGTATCGCTACGGTAATATTTTCAATTAATTTGAGCCATGGGTTCACCCCCATACCTCATCTGGATCCAGCCAAAAGTCCATGGAACTATAGGAAACTCATCAGTATCGCTACGGTAATATTTTCAATAAATTTGAGCCATGGGTTCACCCTCATACCTCATCTGGATCCAGCCAAAAGTCCATGGAACCCAAGGAAACTCATCAGTATCGCTACGGTAATATTTTCAATAAATTTGAGCCATGGGTTCACCCCTATACCTCATCTGCATCAAGCCAAAAGTCCATGGAACTGAAGGAAACTCATCAGTATCGCTACGGTAATATTTTCAATACATTTGAGCCATGGGTTCACCCCCATACCTCATCTGCATCAAGCCAAAAGTCCATGGAACTGAAGGAAACTCATCAGTATCGCTACGGTAATATTTTCAATACATTTGAGCCATGGTTTCACCCTCATACCTCATCTGGATCCAGCCAAAAGTCCATGGAACTATAGGAAACTCATCAGTATCGCTACGGTAATATTTTCAATTAATTTGAGCCATGGGTTCACCCCCATACCTCATCTGGATCCAGCCAAAAGTCCATGGAACTATAGGAAACTCATCAGTATCGTTAGAGTGATATTTTCATTTAATTTGAGCCATGGGTTCACCCTGATATCTCATCTGGATCCAGCCAAAAGTCCATGGAACTCCAGGAAACTCATCAGTATCGCTACGGTAATATTTTCAATACATTTGAGCCATGGGTTCACCCCCATACCTCATCTGCATCAAGCCAAAAGTCCATGGAACTATAGGAAACTCATCAGTATCGTTAGAGTGATATTTTCATTTAATTTGAGCCATGGGTTCACCCTCATACCTCATCTGGATCCAGCCAAAAGTCCATGGAACCCAAGGAAATAGGGTGATATTTCCATTTAATTTGAGCCATGGGTTCACCCTCATACCTCATCTGGATCCAGCCAAAAGTCCATGGAACTCAAGGAAACTCATCAGTATCGCTACGGTAATATTTTCAATTAATTTGAACCATGGGTTCACCCCCCATACCTCATCTGGATCCAGCCAAAAGTCCATGAAACTATAGGAAACTCATCAGTATCGTTACCGTGATATTTTCATTTAATTTGAGCCATGGGTTCACCCTCATACCTCATCTGGATCCAGCCAAAAGTCCATGGAACTCAAGGAAACTCATCAGTATCGCTACATAATATTTTCAATACATTTGAGCCATGGGTTCACCCTCATACCTCATCTGGATCCAGACAAAAGTCCATGGAACTCAAGGAAACTCATCAGTTTCGCTAGGGTAATATTTTCAATTAATTTGAGCCATGGGTTCACCCTCATACCTCATCTGGATCCAGCCAAAAGTCCATGGAACTATAGGAAACTCATCAGTATCGTTACCGTGATATTTTCATTTAATTTGAGCCATGGGTTCACCCTCATACCTCATCTGGATCCAGCCAAAAGTCCATGGAACTATAGGAAACTCATCAGTATCGCTACGGTAATATTTTCAATTAATTTGAGCCATGGGTTCACCCCCATACCTCATCTGGATCCAGCCAAAAGTCCATGGAACTCAAGGAAACTCATCAGTATCGCTACGGTAATATTTTCAATTAATTTGAGCCATGGGTTCACCCCCATACCTCATCTGGATCCAGCCAAAAGTCCATGGAACTAAAGGAAACTCATCAGTATTGTAAGAGTGATATTTTCATTTAATTTGAGCCATGAGTTCACCCTCATACCTTATTTGGATCCAGCCAAAAGTCCATGGAACTCAAGGAAACTCATCAGTATCGCTAGGGTAATATTTTCAATTAATTTGAGCCATGGGTTCACCCTCATACCTCATCTGGATCCAGCCAAAAGTCCATGGAACTATAGGAAACTCATCAGTATCGCTACGGTATATTTTCAATTAATTTGACCCATGGGTTCACCCCCATACCTCATCTGGATCCAGCCAAAAGTCCATGGAACTATAGGAAACTCATCAGTATCGTTAGAGTGATATTTTCATTTAATTTGAGCATGGGTTCACCTGATATCTCATCTGGATCCATCCAAAAGTCCATGGAACTCTAGGAAACTCATCAGTATCGCTACGGTAATATTTTCAATACATTTGAGCATGGGTTCACCCCATACCTCATCTGCATCAGCCAAAAGTCCATGGAACTATAGGAAACTCATCAGTATCGTTAGAGTGATATTTTCATTAATTGAGCCATGGGTTCACCTCTGGATCCAGATGAGGTATGAGGGTGAACTCATGGCTCAAATTAAATGAAAATATCACTCTAACAATACTGATTAGTTTCCTTAGTTCCATGGACTTTTGTCTGCATCCAGATGAGGTATGAGGGTGAACCCATGGCTCAAATTTAAATGAAAATATCACGGTCACGATACTGATGAGTTTCCTATAGTTCCATGGACTTTTGGCTGGATCCAGATGAGGTATGAGGGTGAACCCATGCCAAATTAAATGAAATATCACTTAACGATACTGATGTTTTTCCTTTAGTTCCATGGCTTTGGGCTTGATGAAATTTGAGGGGGGGGAAAAAACCCCGAGGCCCAAAATTTAAATTAAAATATTCCCGTCGATACTGAGGGTTTTCCTTTTTTTTCCCAGGGATTTTTGGGTGGACCCAAATGGGGTTTTTGGGGTGAACCCATGGCTCAAATTTAATGAAAAAAACAGGGTAACGATATGAAAAATTTCCTTAGTTCCGGACTTTTGGCGGATCCAGAGGGGGTTTTGGGGGTGAACCCGGGAAAAAATTTTAAATTTGAAAATATCAGGTAACATCGATATTTTCCTTTGGGTTCCGGGACATTTGTCGGACCCCAAAGGGGTTGAGGGTAAACCCCAGGGCCAAATGAAATTGAAAATATTACCGAAACGATATGTTTTTTTTTCCTTCAGTTGGGGGGGTTTTTTTGGGGCTTGGGGCAGAGAGGGGGGGGGAAAAAACCCGGCTAAAATTTTTTGGGAAAATTTTAAAACCGTACGATACTGATGATTTTCCCCCTTGGGGTTCCCAGGGCTTTTGGGGGGACCCAGATGAGGTATGAGGGTAAACCCCAAAGGCTCAAATTAAATAAAAATTCCCTAACGATATATGATTTCCAAATTTTTCCCCAGGTTTTTTGGTTTGTCGATGGGGGGGGGGGGAAACCCCGGGGGAAAAAATTTATTGAAAACATTACCGACGATACAAAAATTTCCCCCCACGTTCCATGGACTTTTGGCGGGACCAGATGAGGTATGGGGGAAACCCGGCTCAAAAAAAATAAAAAAATCACTCTAACGATACGATAGTTTCCTATATTTCCGGGGGTTTTTTTGGGCTTGATGCAGGGGGGTTTTTTGGGGGGTAAACCCCTCCCAAAATTTTTTTTTAAAAATTTTAAAATTTTTCGATAGTGATGATTTTCCCCCTTGATTTCCCCAGGGATTTTTGGGTGGACCCAGATGGGGTAAGGGTAACCCCGGGGGCTAAAATTAAAATGAAAAAATGGGGGTTTCACTACTGATGATTTTCCATAGTTCCGGGACTTTTGGGGGTTTAATGGGTTTGGGGGGGGTGAACCCATGGAAAAAAATTTTAAAAAAAAATATCAGGGAACGATACGGGGGTTTTCCCTTTGGGGTTCCATGGCTTTTTCAAAAATCCAATAAATTTGGGAGGGTAAACCCCAAAGGCCCAAAAAATGTTTTGAAAATATTACCAAGCGATAGATAGTTTCCTTGTTTTCCGGGACTTTGGCTTTTTTCCAGTTTGGGTTTATGGGGGAAAAACCCCAGGCTAAATTTTTAAAAATATTACCTTTACGATACGATTTTTTTCCCCTTGATTTTCCCGGGATTTTTGGGTTGTGCAGATGAGGATGGGGGAAAAACCCCCGGGGTTTAAAAATTAAATAAAAAATCACGGTAACGATACTGGATTTTCCTATTTTCCCCCGGTTTTTTTGGGGCGGGACCCAGGAAGGAGGGGGTTTAAACCCCGGGGGCTCAAACAACCAAAAATGTCCATGGAACTATAGTAAACTCATCAGTATCTTTGAGGATTTTTTCTTTTAAATTTAAAACCATGGGGTTCCCCCCAAAAACCTATCGGGACCCCCAAAAGCCCTTTGGAACTAAGGAAACTAAACATACGTAGGGTAATTTTTTAAAAAATTTTTTGACCAGGGGTTCACCCTCATACCCATCGGATCCCCCAAAAGTCCAGGGAACTAAGGGGAAAACTCATCAGATCGAGGTTAATTTTTTAAAAATTTTTGACCCGGGGGGTTCCCCCCCATACCTCAGGGGGGACCAGAAAAATCCCCATGGAAAACCAAAAGGGAAAACCCTTTCCCCCTTTCAAAAAAACCCCCGGGAAAAAAACCTAAAATTTTTTTTTTTAAATTTTGAGCCAGGGGTTCACCCTAAAATCCCCCTCTGGGCCCACCAAAAGCCCAGGGAACAAGGGGAAAATTTCATAATTTTCGTTAATATTTTCTTTAAATTTTGACCCAAAGGTTTTCACCCCCAAAACCCCATCGGGCCCCCAAGAAAAAACCAGGAACAAAGGAAACTCATCATTTTGAGGGAATTTTTTTCCTTTTAATTTGGGGCCGGGTTTTCACCCCAAACCTCATCCCCCCAAAGCCAAAACCCATAAACTGGGGGAAACTCATCAGTTTTAAAGGGTTTTTTTTAAATTTTTTTTACCATGGGTTCCCCCATCCCAAAAAGGATCCACCAAAAAACCCCCCGGGAACTAAGGGAAACTCACATATCCCCGGGGTAATTTTTTTCAATTAATTTAGCCATGGGTTCACCCCCATCCCACGGGATCCACCAAAACCCCCAAAGGGTTTTTAAAAGGAAATTCACAACGAAAAAAAATTTTTTTTTTTAAAATTTTGAGCCAGGGTTTCCCCCATACCTCATCGGTTTCCACCCAAAACCCAGGGAACTAAGGAAACTACATTTGTTAAAAATATTTTCCCAAAATTTTCCCCAAAGGTTTCACCCTCAACCCATCGGGATAAACAAAAGTCCAGGGAAAAAAGGAAACCCATCGTATGTTAGGTTTTTTTTCAAAAAATTTGACCCAGGGGTTCACCCCCTTTACCTCAGGGGACCAAAAAAAGCCAGGGAACAAGAAACCACCCTATTTTAGGTAATTTTTTTCTTTTAATTTGGCCAGGGGTTCACCCCCATACCTTCGGGATCCACCCAAAAAGTCCATGGAATAAGGGGAAAACTCATCATATCTACGGAATTTTCAAAAAATTTGACCGGGGGGTTAAACCCCATCCTCATTTGGACCCCCCCCAAAAAAGTCCATGGAACTAAGGAAATCATCAGTATCGACGGAAAAATTTTTAAAAATTTAAATTTGGGCCCAAAGGGTTCACCCCATCCCCATCGGATCACCCAAAAATCCATGGAACTTAGGAATTCATCATATGGGGAAAAGCCCGGGGGAAAAAAAGGGGAAAACTCATCAGTATTTTAGTGTTATTTTCTTTAAATTTGAGCCATGGTTCACCCCCAAAACCTCATCTAAACCAAAGCCAAAACCCCAGGGAAAACAAAAGGGAAAAACCCCATCATTTCGCTAGGGTTTTTTTTAAATTTAATTTAGCCAGGGGTTCACCCCCATACCTAAAGGGGGAAATCCCCAAAAGTCCATGGAACAAAGGGGAAAACTCATCAGTATCGTACGGTAATTTTTTTAAATTTAAATTTGAGCCATGGGTTCCCCCCCATACCTCTTTAATCCCCCAAAAACCCAAATGGAAAAAAGGGAAAACTAAACATTTCTTTATAATTTTTTAAATTTAATTTGACCAGGGGTTCACCCCATCCCTAAACTGGATCCAGCCAAAAGTCCATGGAACTAAGGAAACTAATCATATGTAGGTAAATTTTAAATTTAATTTGACCCAGGGGTTTTCACCCCCAAAACCTCATCTACCCAACCAAAAAAGTCCAGGGAAACTAAGGAAACTCATAATTTTCCCTTAGGGTAATTTTTAAAATTTAATTTGAGCCTTTGGTTTTCCCCCCCATCCCTCATCTGGATCCACCCAAAAAGGGCCCCAGGGAACTGGGGGGAAAACCAAAACCCATATGTTAGGTAATTTTTTTTTAAAATTTTTTAAAGCCAGGGGTTCACCCCATACCTCATCGGGATCCAGAAAAAAGCCCCCCCCCCCATGGAACTATGGGAAAAACCCATCATATGGGCCCGGGTTTTTTTAAAAATTTTAATTTGAGCCATGGGTTCACCCTCATACCCTTTGGGGATCCAGCCAAAAAGCCCATGGAATAAAGGAAACCCCCCCACCCCAATATCCCCCGGGGTTAAAATTTTTAAATAAATTTGACCCAGGGGTTCACCCCCATACCTCATTTTTGGATCCAGCCAAAAGTAGGGAAAACAAAAGGAAAAACTCATCAAAACTTTTCCCTTTAAAATTTTAAATTTTTTGACCCGGGGGGTTTCACCCCCAACCTCTTTGGGGTCCGCCAAAAGTCCATGGTTTTTGGGGAAACTCACAGTTTTTTTAAAGGTTTTTTTAAAAAAAATTTTTGACCCAGGGGTTCCCCCCCATCCCTCCCCCGCCAAAAGCCCGGGAATGGAAAAAATCTCTTCTTTGGTAATATTTTAAATTTTTTTGACCCGGGGGGTTTTTCACCCTAACCTTTTTGGTCCGCAAAAGCCTGGCTAAAGGGAAAAACTTTTTTTTCGCTGGAAATTTTTCATTTTTTTTGGCCCTGGGTTACCCCCATTTCTTGATAAACCCAAAAAAGTCCGGGAACAAAAGGAAAAACTCTCAGTTCGTTGGAAAATTTTTTTTTAAATTTGGCCGGGTTCACCCCATACCTTTGGGAAAACCCCCCCAAAAAAAGGCCATGGAAAAAAGGAAACTCCAGTATCTTTAGGGAAATTTTTAAAAATTTAAATTTGACCGGGGTTTTCCCCCCATCCCTCATCGGGATCCCCCCAAATCCAGGGAAACCTATAGGAAAATAAAAAAATTAGAGTAAATTTTTTTTTTTAAATTTTTGACCCAGGGGTTCCCCCCTCAACCTAAACTGGATCCACCAAAAGTCCAGGGAAAAAGGGAAAAACCATCAATGGGGTTTAAAAAATTTTTCAAAAATTTGACCGGGGGGTTCCCCCCCCCCCTCTTTTGGATCCACCAAAAGCCCAGGGAACAAGGAAATCACATTTCGTTGGGTTTAATTTTTTAAATTTAATTTTTCCCCCGGGGTTCCCCCCCTTTTTCCTCTTGGAAACCCCCCCAAAAAATTCCATGGAATTAAAATTTTTCATCGTACGTAGGAATTTTTTTAATTTTAAATTTGAGCCTTTGGGTTCCCCCCATACCCATCTTTTTTCCGAAAAAGCCCCAGGGAAAAAAGGGAAAAACTCAAAAATTTGTAGGGAAATTTTTTTTTTAATTTGAGCC
>CM037779.1:73687246-73737246 GCA_021229015.1 Solen grandis
GATATGGTGGCAATCAACAGAAAAATGACATGCCGAAAAATAACATGATGTTCAACAATTGGATGAATACAGCTCCTCCTCCGCCACCATTGATGTAATGATCGTGTTACTTAGAAATCTCAATGACTGTGGTAGACTTTATTTTATTTAATGAATATGTGGACATCATTCTGACTTTGAATTTTCATTATTTTAATACTGCAATCTTTGTTTTGAACAACACTATCTAAAATATCATTGTACATTCATTCTTTCATTCATCATTTTCAGTTTTATTGCATCATTTTAAGCTTTTCATCTTTTCAACATAATGGTATAATTTTAAGTTGTCACCTTGGAAGTGTTAAACTGTTCTAGAGTCGAGCAATTCAATAGTTTGTTACGTGATAAGTATAGCTGAGAGAGTGGTCATGTCATTTGACATTTGACATTTGTACATATTTTCTTGTCTCAGTTTTATTTGCAGGGCATTTGTCTAAATTAAGTCATTTCAGCTCTTAAGATTAATGGACCAATCAAGCTTTTGTAGAATTGCCCATCTTATGTTGTATGTGATCAATAAAAAATCCTGATTTTAAATTTTGCCTTTTTGTTGAATTTCTGCCTCTCAATATATAACTTCCTTAGCTTACCCGAGTTTCTATGATAGTCCTTGTCAGTTTTCTCCGCATTTAAATTATAAATAAATGAGTATCTTTGTTAGTGCTCATGAAAGACCTCACAACTCTTGTAACGTGATAAAGCAATTTGGGTGAATGTTTAGGAACAGAGCAATTTCTGTTTTGTGTGCATTGCATTCTGATGTGTGTGCATACTCAGAAGTAATCTTAAAAATTAACAAAAGTTAATAGTAAAAACTGCAAGGGTTACTGTTGCTAAGTTGTCTAAAACTGGACAATCCGGTGAGGCAGCACTTTGGATAATGCAGAGTAGCTTATACAAACATCAATATTTGGCATGCAAATCTGGGTTGGGTTAATCTGAAATATGTGCCCTAGTGTAAAAAGAAGACTATTTATCAGGAGAGTACAATCAACTGTACAAGTAACAACTTTATCAACTGTACAAGTTAAAAATGAATATCACTTGCAAAACAATTACTATTCCATGACTAGTTTATTCCATGCCTTATCTGGTTGCCATGGCAACTTATTCCTTTCAACAAAAAGTACTATGTTTAAGTTTCTTGCAAATGTTCATTGGATCACCATACCAAAACTGTGGAATGTATTTAGAATCTAGCAATATATATGTTTGCTAAGCACCATATCGTGTGTCACTGAAATTGAAGTGGCTGTAACTTTTACTACTCAAAATTTGCTAAGGATCACTTCTTGTTCATTGCATATCGGAACACCTGAATCATTTAATATAGTGATTGGAAAGGCAACTTGTAATGATAATTATTACCTCAAATAAACCAGCTAAAGGTATCCTCAAAATGCTGATGTCGAAAGCAAATCTATACTAAAAGTTTGCTTAGCACCACCCGCTATTTTCCCATAGAATCACATGAAAACACATGCTGAATGTAATACTATTTACCTGAAAGGAAAGCGTTAGCTGACAGTTTTACGCATAGTTTTTCTCAAAATGATAGAAAAAATGAGTTAAAACGATTTAGCCAATTCCTGTCATTATTTGCAAAATTCACAAAAGTGTTTTTTGCAAGAAATGGCATTTTATAAATGACGTTAAATCTTGTGATCAATACAGAAAAAAATGACCATGAACAGGCCAACATCGTCACAAATATCCTTAAAAGTATTCCATTTAGAAAACAAATATTTGAAGATCAAAGTTCTGAATTTAGCTGACTTTAAATTTTTAGGTGTTTTCTCAAAATTCACAATTATGATTAATTCCCAGTATTGAGGATCCGAAAGGCTTATTTCTTGCAACTGGTAGTAAGTTTGGTACATAAACAATACTTCTGCATAAAAGCAAGATTTGTTTTAATGTAAAATTTAATGTAGCATGCCTTTAAAGTGGCTTGTCTAAGCATCCAAAGCTACGGGAAAATAGCTGATGGTGCTTAGCAAACTGAGTAGTATATCATATGCACAAGTAAATGGGATTTTACTAAGTGATCCTTAGCAAATTTTGAGTAGTATATATTCTATATTTACAACCATCCTTACATACCCAAACCTTTGATTTAATGAAAACATGGTGCAGAATAAAATTAAATGATTAAGCTAAGACTTCGAAGGCTCAATATCGCAACAACAAAAAAAAGAAAAAAACTGCTAAATGTTATCTATTCTTTTCTATTCTAAAACAGGGCCATGATGGCCCTGGATCGCTCACCTGAGTATACGGTTACCCAAGGAACATCAGTCTGTATTAAAACATTTTGAAATCTGGCCAGTAGTTTTAAAGGAGATGATCCCTGTAAAGTTTTCCCTATATACATAAAAGGCAAATAAGCCCCGCCCCTGGCGGCCATGTTTTTTTACGGATCGGAATAATTTTAGCAACTTTGGTAGAGGTTGACCCAAGGAACATCTGTACCAAAATATTTTGAAATCTGGCCAGTAGTTTTGAAGGAGATGATTTTTAAAGTTTTCAAATTATTTTTCTTTTTGTAGCCATGGCAACCAGTTCTTCATGGATCAACTTTATTTTAGCAACTTTTGTAGAGCCTCACCCAAGGAACATTCCTGCCAAGTTTCATTAAATTCTGTCCAGTGGTTTTAGAGGAGATGTCGTTTAAAGAAAATTGTTGACGACACATGACGCACATCGCACGACGACGGACGAAAGGTGATCACAATAGCTCACCTTGAGCACTTCGTGCTCAGGTGAGCTAAAAAAATAATAATAATTTTCAATATCTTCTATCTACTTAAAATATGATTGCAGAGTTTCTTTAATTTTGACATTCTTGATTTTTTATCAATTAAGACCCTTTACAAAAAAAAGTTCTAAAGATTCATTACCTTCAAATAACAAACATACATAAATGGACAATGTTATTTAAAAGTAACGAATCTATAGAAAATTATTACAGTTTTTTAGCTCACCTGAGCACAAAGTGCTCTGGTGAGCTTTGTGATCACCCTGTGTCCGTCGTCGACAATTTGCTTAAAACGACATCTCTGAAACTGCTGGACAGATGTTCTTTGAGTAACTATCTACCAAGATTGCTAAAATTATTCTGATCTGTAAAAAAAACATGGCCACCAAGGGGTAGGGCTAATTTGCTTTATATGTACATAGTGAAAACTTTAAATGACATCTCTGAAACCGCTGGACAGAATTTTATTAAACTTGGCAGGGATGATCCTTGGATGAACATTCACAAATGTTGCTTAAATAAACTTCCATAAGAACTGGTTGCCATGGCAACAAAGAAAAACAAGAGGGCCATGATGGCCCTGAATCGCTCACCTGATTATAAATGAGCAACACATGTTGGATTTTTCATATTGACCTACTTTTTGACATCACATTACCCACTTTCAAGCTTGACCAAGATTTATGGAAACTGACTTTCTGAGCAATTTTCATGAAGATTGGGCCAAAAATGTGGCCTCTAGTGTTAACAAGGTTTTTCTAAGATTTGACCTCATGACCTACTTTTTGACCCCACATGACACAAACTTGGTCAGAATGTCCGTTTCCATAAAATCTTGGACAAGTTAGTGGGTCAATATGAAAAATCCAACATATGTTGCTCATTTATAATCAGGTGAGCAATTCAGGGCCATCATGGCCCTCTTGTTTTGTATATTGGACTTTTTAATTGATAAGAATCAAGATTGTCAAAATTAAACAAATGACCAGTACTTTCAAGTTAAAGATTGAAAAGTTTCTTCTTGCTGAGTATACTAACTTTTGAGTAGTATAGCTGCTTTGGGCGAATATTGCTCTGCTGTCAGTAGAGCTCTGGTTTTATTGTTGTTAAATTATTAGAAAATTTACTGACTGCTGAAATGGTGCTTTTGGAAATAAATTTCTACGGCAAATTCAAACTGGATTGCGAACAAGTGCACAAAAATAAGGTCAAATGCAAACCTCTGATATACGTTCAGTATGCAAAATTATATGTAACTGATCATTTACAGTCAGTTGCTACAGATATGTTGGACCATATCCCATGCTGTTCATGTACACTGTACATGTACATAGGTATACGTGAACATCTTGGTGTACGACACTGAGTCAGTTTCATTGTTGACTATAAGCGTACGGTTTGGCATACCAAAGGCACGCCTTGAACCTTGAAATACTAGTCACCATTAATAGGAAGTATCATGTTTAACATTTTCAGTAAACTTTGACCCCTCTAATTAGATTCTCTATTTGACAGAGCTTTTGGTTTTAAAACTCTTGTCAAATAGAGAATATAATTAAAAGGTTATAGTTTACTGAAAATGTTAATCACGTAAGGCAACTTAATGGGAAATACCCGTGTGTGGACTATCTTGCAATCTTGAGACGTAAATTCTATATCTCATTTAGGGACCTCTAGACAGAAATAAAAGAAATTTGGCCAATTATTGTTTATTATACTCTTTTTTTTTCCCACTCATATGCGACAGAACATTACTGAAGACTTAACTCTGAGATGACTGCTTATAATGTCATGATCAGTAACATCACAATCAACATTTTCATTCCTTCACCAGTTGCTTACAAAAAAACAAACTCACAAACATTTTCCACATGATGTCCTAACAAGGCTTTCAAAAGAATGTTTCACATACAACTTCATGTGATTCTGAAGGGCCACAAAATGAGTACATGTTTTGTCACAATAAATAGCACTGATTTTGCACTGTCTCTCAATAATAAAATGGATCCAATGAATTTATACTTGGAGGTTCTTAAGACTTCTGGTTATCTGTAAGAGAAGAAGAAAAAATACACAGAAATTATCTTTTTTCTTTCAAAAAATAAATGATATATGTAAATAATAAAAGGTTTGTGAAAAAATTCCAGATGAGATTCTTAATGACATCAATGAATCTATAAGATGGAGACATGCTGGCATGGTTTCAACAAATAAAATTGGTAAATCTTAAGCTGGAATTTTTTTTATCATACTAGTAACAAACACAACCAAACACTGAAGCCAACATTTGAAGTAAAAAATGGGTTGTGAAAATAGCTTACCAGTATATTTGCAAAACTTTAAAGTCACCAAAAATAATGAAAATTGGTTTTAATTTTTACATTATTGTTTTTAATTTTGTGTAGCTTTTCATCTCCCAAAGATCCAGATATCCTAGACACTGAAAATGGCTCAGGGGCCATATGTGTTATGACTTGTTTTGGGAATGGAAAAAAGCAGCATTAAGAATACCTTTCAAAATGACACATTACTGTCAATACTTGTAATCAGTTTAATCTCTAAGTTTTCACCCTATTCAAGTAAGTGACAGGAAGTGATTTAATCAGAGTGTGAAAACGTCCTGCAGCATGACTATTTTAGCACCTTCATGAGCATGTCGACACATGTAAGCATGCTTGACTTCATGTAAGAATTTACCAAATAGAACACAGTAAGTTAAGATGGATAAAAATATATTTTTCTCAATAATAACAGAATGAGTCTCACCTGTTCAAGATATAATTTCCATACAGAATTTACAGACATGCCAAAAAAAAAATAATATTTGACTCAAAAAGTGATTTCTTCACATCAAACTAAGCATCTACATTACCTCTTCAAATTTGTGGATCTGTCTAATGAAGAAGTCTCCATAGCGACGTGCAACCTTAGTATCAGCAATGTGAACCATGTCCTGCAGAAAAAAGTCACAATTCAAGGGCTCAGTGCAAAACAGTTGTAACTTTTTCTTTAATACATATAAGTTACGACCGTTTTGCACTGAGCCCTCGATTACTGTCTTGCATCCTAAATATTTTCTTTGATATGACATTTTCAAAACAACAAATAACTTTTTGTCAAAAAGACATGCACTGTTGAATAATTAATCACTTTCAAGAATTGTCTAATGAAATAGCTTACATTTTGTGAATGTAATTGCAAATTGCATCATACTTAATGTTAATCCAAAAATGTGAACATTATATATATTAAAGATATTGACAATTTTTTTTACAAAAACAATCAAGAGTTATCAGTGCAACAAATATGCCCCCCTACGCTCCCCCCATTCCCATCGAGGTCACTGTGACCTTTACCTTTGACCAAGTTAACCAAAAATCAAAAGGGGTAAGCTACTAGTCATGACCAATCAGGCTCTCCAATTTTTAACTGGCTTTCACGTTTGATGTCACTGTGACCTTCACCTTTGACAGGGGACTAGTCATAAAACATCAAACAATTTTCATATTCGAGGTCACCTACCTTGACCTTTGACCAAGTGACCCCAAAGTCAGTAGGGGTAATCTACTACACATGACCAATCACCCTATGAAGTTTGAGAAATGTGGGCCAAAGTCCAATTTTTTTGAGCGAAAACTAAGAGGTCTACCGACGGACAGATGGACCGACCGACATTTGCAAAACAATATGCCCCCTCTTCTTTGAAGGGGAGCATAATTATATGAAACTAATATCGCAAACGAAAAATACGCTGATATAACCACTTCATGGAGAACAAAATTACACTGATTTACCTTGTCAATGTAGAAGTCCACTTCAGATGCAGACTGGAACTCTCCCTCCAGACCGCTAGTTCCTTTTGTCCACACTATGTTCTTCATCTTGTGCTGTAGGCAGAATCATAAAATCCTTGTAATCATGGACTTAATACTTCTATATTGCAGTTTAAAACCTGTTAAATAACACTATATTCATGATCTTAATCTCTGACATTTATATGACATTAAATTTCATATTGATCAGGTTGTGAATTGTAATCAATTTTAATAATAACAAGTAACTGGTGTTGTATGCAACACATAAAGTCCCCTACCGGCTCCACCTTGACTCAATATGGTAATCAATCCCATTTTTTGCCATATTTTCACTATTTCCGTTACCATAGCAACCACAATTTTAGTCGAAGAACAAAAATAAAATGACGTGCATAATCTACATATTGCCATCTAGTCATATACCAAGTTTCATCAAGTTTGCTTGCTTAGTTATCGCGGGATCCCATTTTTTGCCATATTTTCACTATTTCTGTTACCATAGCAACCACAATTTTAGTCGAAGAACAAAAATAAAATGACGTGCATAATCTACACATTGCCATCTAGTCATATAGCAAGTTTCATCAAGTTAGCTTGCTTAGTTATCGCGGGATCCCATTTTTGCCATATTTTCACTATTTCCGTTACCATAGCAACCACAATTTTAGTCGAAGAACAAAAATAAAATGACGTGCATAATCTACACATTGCCATCTAGTCATATACCAAGTTTCATCAAGTTAGCTTGCTTAGTTATTAAGTTATCGCGGGATCCAGATTTGAGTGGACAGACGGACGGACAGACGGAGGGCAAACCTATAGTCCCCTCCGGTGTGAACACCGGTAGGGGACTAAAAATAGAAATAGGGATTGTGGGGAATTTATGAAAAATAATAAACTTAATACAAGTCCATTTTACCAACCTTAAAGCACATCAGGTGTGTCTTTAGATCGTCTTCATTCTGAAATAAAACACAATCATATAATATATGGACCATATCTTGAAAACAGTGATTTGTTTTTAGAAAAATGATACACTGAGATACCATATGACAAGTATGGCGATACAGTGACATTCCTTCAAGAGATTACATGAAAACCTGCCTCAAATGTCCAACATACTTAAAGGCCATGAGGACTTAATATGGCGTTCATTTGTCTGTTATGTTTAAAATGTCTGATCAATGGTATTATTTAGTCATGCGGGGGAACATGAGTCTGACATAATGTCATCTGACTGCCTTACTATCATGCTGCAAGTTGTATGATACCACACCCAGTCATAAGACTAACCAGTCCTACAATGGCCCTTGTATGCTGAATACCATGCAAGGGAGATATACCTGTACAAATTTAACAATTCAGTATATCCTGGCAGAGGATCCTACCTCCCAGTTCTGGGAAGACACCACTCTGCCACTTAGCCCAATTACAATAACTGCGCTACCAGTATACTGAATCTTTGTTGTTGAAAAAAAAAAATGAATAGCTATGAATATTTTCCCCAAAGTTTGAACTCTACAACTTTATAAGAGAATACATTTAAAGAAACTCACAGTGTCCATAAATATTGCAAGTTTTGATATTGGGAGGGTCGTGTACAACTTCAAGTAACTGGAAATAAATGAAACATACAAATATGTATAAACATGTTTCAAATACCAAATATAAAAGAATTAATAATTCACACGATGTTCTCTTAAAACAAATAATCATACAAACTGCTACCAACATGTACAAATATAAGAAGAAATGTTTTTCTCTTCTGTCATTCAAGGAAACATACCAGCAAACACAGAGTGTTCCAAGTTCCTTGGAGCACATGTGTCACCTGCTAAAGTGTGATGGAAAAAGTGTGACAGACAGACAACAGAGAAATTATTGTTACTTGTCATCTCTGCTTACAGAAAGTAACAAAAAATCATTAAACGTTCCATGCAATAGCTGAAATAGTAAGCTTTTATCAGAAGTACTGTTGATTACACACATTAAGAATACATGTATATCTGCTTTGTTAAAGGAAAAAAGATTGCTCACCTGCGGATGGTTGGGATGAGAATTTGCTGGGCCACTTCCTCTATAAACACTTTACACTGCAGCATGAACGGCTCCTGAAACAAATTTTGGGTAGCAGAACTAGTGAATTTTAGTCACACTAAGATAACAAGGGTACAATTTATCTATCAACCATGGAACATTGTATTTCAATATCAGTGTTGTTGTTTTTTCCCATGAAAAGTGAACATGTGCTTCTATTACAACTTTGGTTATCCAAAATTCAAATGCAAAATAGATGTAGTAAATTGAGGATAGTTTCTCTTTCTAGAGAAACATTGGGGTTAAGAAAGATTTTACTGTGCAATGTATAAGCTTGACAAAGAGAAAACGTTACCTTGTGGAAGTTCAACATTTGTACAGCATCATAGTTGGGGGGCACTGGAGACAAGAACTTGGGGCAGGCGAAGGAGAAGTTCTGCTCAAACTCTTGCAGATCTCTGAGAAAGAAACAAAAATTTCTAGATCTAAAAAAAACAACAAAATTCTTATGATCCCTTCAAGGAGTTCAACAATAATATTAAAGTAAGAGAGAAAGCAAGAGAAACCAAGTGCTGAATCTTGTACCACAAAAGGAGTTCTGGTATAAACTGTGTTTCTTTTTCATCCTCTCCTTTTCTTATATTAAGCAGATATTTCAAAATCTATCAAACTTTGCAGAAGATTCTATGAATGTATTTTATTGTACGGTCGTAACAAAAATATATAATGTACTAAGCTGAGAACAACTTTTAAGTATGTCCTCTTAAGTTAAGTTTAGTGTCAAATACCCTTTGGACATCCTGAGCATCTTGTCAGCAAACTTCTCTCGAAGCTGTGAGTGTACGCTCTCATCTATCCGAATTGGGTGGAGAACCAGACAAATGGCCAACAGCGTGTACATCTTGTCGTTCATTTTTGTGATCTGTGTAGAGTCATAGTTACAAACACATCTATACATATCAGAAATAATGCTTTATCAATGAGCTGCATACAGATAAACCTGTATTAGACCATCTGCATTAAGTGGTCAGTTTTAATATAGCAGAACTTTATCATTTTGTTATATGTTTAACCTTAATTTAAAGGCCACCTCTGTTAAGGGGTCAAATTTCTCTTGTTAGTTAAATAAATCCACTTTATGTATTATTTAACTATTGTAGCTGCATATGGTTCATATCTAGCTTTTATTTCTAACATATTTATTGAATTTGAAATATTAATATGATACCATTCAAATCTTGTTTTCAAGATCATTTACATATTCATGACTTGGTATTTCAGTTACAAATGTTATCAAACCACTGTCAGTAACTCTCAGGTTAATCCACTTATGCAGAAAATAAGGCTGAAAACTGTGCTCTTGAAGTATTTATAAGAAATGTCTGATGTTTAAGTCCTGTGAAATTTGGAAATTTATGTATTTTAGTCAGATTCTAAAGTAGCGAAAAAAAGAGAAATGAATTACAGCCCTACAAGCGCTACAAACCTGGTCGTACATCTGGACCCTGGTCTGAAACATCTGCTTGGTTCGCTGGATATAGAGCAGGATGTTGGAGAAGGTTCGTATAGCATCCTGGTACCGTCGCATCATCATGTATGCAAACCCCACATAGTAAAAAGTGGTGATCTGACAGGCAGGCACTCGGGAGTACATGTTCTGAAAGTGTTGGTGAATATTTAAATGATAACACTCAAACATGTGTTAGCAGGTGCGGCCATCTGTATATTAGCCATTTAGTTTTAAACAGGAAGCTTTTTAAAATCTGTACTATTTATGTTGTTGTACATCTGATCTCAAACAAGCATTCTGAAAGTACTGCTTAGGCTACCGGCAAATAGAAATCTAAGAACCCCCGCCCCTCTTCATGCTGCAAACAAGTCAATTATTTGATCAATACTTTTGATGAAAGTCAAAATGACAATAAATATCAAAAAGCTGGAAAACTGCTATTTTAAAGAAATTTTCTAAGTCCAAGGCCCGTAATTTCGTCAAAAATCAGTGGATTGTCCCAGTAGCATCCCAGTCCCAGAAGTCCCAGTAACATCAGGAGTACCTCAGGGATCTGTACTTGGCCCACTTCTCTTTCTGTTATATATAAATGATCTTCCAGATACCATAACTTCTCAAGTTCGTTTATTTGCAGATGACACTGCCGTTTACCTAGCTATAAACAACAAGCAGGACTGTATTACACTTCAGAAAGACCTCGACAAGCTGGTGCAGTGGGAAAAGAAATGGGAAATGGAATTTAATCCCAGTAAATGCATTGTTTTAAATATTACTAAAAAGAAGAAAGCACTTTCCTTTGATTACAGATTACATGGACAAGCTTTAGAAACAGTGGATAATGCCAAATACTTAGGAGTTACAATATCAAAAGATCTCTCTTGGAATAAACATATTGACAACATTACTTCTTCTGCTAATAAAACTCTTGGTTTCCTCCACAGAAACATCCAGACAAAGAATAAGGAAGTTAGAGAAGCAGCTTACAAAACATTGGTTAGACCTCAAGTAGAATATGCCTCTACAGTCTGGAGTCCTCATACACAGACATATATAGATAAAATAGAAAAAGTACAACGCAGAGCAGTCCGATGGGTTAATAATAACTATTCTTATTACGACAGTGTCACCAGCATGCAGAAGGAACTTGACTGGCAAACCCTTCAGTACAGACGTGATGTCACCAGACTTCTTATGTTTTACAAAATAGTAAATAACCTTGTTGCTGTCCCATTACCTGCATATCTTGAAAGACCAGCGAGGATATCCCGCCACTTACACTCTTTATCTTACAGGCAAATTCATACTCCAGCTAGCTACTTTAGATATTCCTTTTTTCCTTATACAGTGATACTTTGGAACAGCTTACCAGAAAATATAGTCTCACAAAATGATCTTTTAGCATTTAAACAAAAGCTCCTCTCGTTTCAGATAGTAGACCGTCCCTGAATCAACAAAAAGATGTTTTTACCAGATCTTAAACCTAACATATTCACCTTTTTTTCAGAAAATTTTCTCACCCTAACAAAATTTTTATTTTAACAGTTTTATCCTTGCACAGACGCGCACCTGCCAGTAATACCCGAAAGGGGAGTTTGTGCAGTATATACAGTCGAACTTGTCTTAGCGGTCACGTGTATTAAGCGGTCACCATGCCGTAAGCGGTCACTTCAGGTCCCCCCGAGAAATTTGTTCTTTAATTGTCGTGTAATCAGCGGTCACGTGTCTTCTGCGGTCAGCGGTCACCTTTGATGGTCAAATCCTTCTTTAATTGACTCCTAATTAGCGGTCATCGGCACCAAATCAACAGATGCAGGTGCAGACGGTCAATAGTTGTCTCGCGCCGTACACTTAACCGCTAATTGCATACCCCCCACCCACTGTCATGATTGTTCCATTCATAGAATGTGCAAACAAAGTACGGTGTGAATTGGTGTTTGACACGTTGTTATTTGATGAATGACCCATCAGCCAATGCCCAGTGTTTTAATTACCTTCGATAGCTCTTGATGTAATCACAGTTTGGGCAAAACAATCAGTAAACAGAAAGCTGACTCGATTTGCGTACGCTCCATTGAAGATCGCCGAAACTGTTCGTGTTTTGAGTTTGAATAATTAAATTCGGACATGTTTCATCTTTGTGAGTATAAAGAATGAATAATTGAAGTCGAATAATTATAGAAATTTAACAAAAAATAATGTTAAAATCAATAAATCATTGGCGGTATAAAATGGAATTTCTAGAACAATTCTGCATTATGACTGTGTATGCCACGATGTCGAAACGAAAATGTCTAACGTTAGAAGAGCGAATGAAAGTAGTGAAGCTTCTGGGTGCTGGAAAAAGCTCAAGAATCGTATATATCGTTGTTTTATGCCCATCTATAAATTTATTTCATTAAAAATGAACTTTATTTATGTTCTTTTTTCTATTGTTTTAAAGATGAGAGGATAGGATGAGAGAAAGAAAAAAAAAGATAATGGTGTGATAAGAGAAAAATATAGAGAGACGGAGAGGAAGAGGGAAGGAAAATAGACAAGAGAGAAAGAAAGAGTGGTATTAATTATAAAAAAAAAAATAACTCAACAAACATACACACATACAGAAGACATTATTTATAAAGACAATAACAAACATGCACACATACATAAGTACATATAAGTACATATACATTATATAGGTGCGCCTAAAATATGGCTGAAGTCATATTTTGTCTTAAGCAGCCAACTTGTCTTAAGCAGCCAATCTCGGGTCGTCCCTTAGGTGGCTGCTTAAGACAAGTTGGACTGTATAGATAGATAGATAGATAGATTGAAACGAATTTCAAACTTGATTTGTTACTCATGGTGGTAGACATATATCTACAAGAATTTCGAAAAAAAGTCTGGAAAATGCGTGTGACTGACGGACGGACAGACAGAGTACAAACCGATAGTCCCCTTGGCGAATCCAGTATGGGACTAATTAGCTGCAATTTGCTCTAATTTTGTTTGTTTTATTGACAAAACAGCCATTTTCTATTGTCCTTGTAACTGGTTACTTAAAATATGGAAGATGGTGATAGCATTTCTGTTAAAAAATCAGTTTAAACCTATAACTGTAAATCTTTTCCAACTAAAAAAAGACATAATACTTATAATAAAACTCAAAAACAATGTAGAAATATAATTTACTTTTAATGAATAAATATGGCCCAATAAATATAATTTACTTTTAAAAATTAAAGTGTTGACACATACAGTACTGCACTGCACTCTGGGTCATTGCAAGAAACATACATATCAAGTCTCAAGTCATTCAAACTTATGGTGAAAAAGTTATGCTCCAGACAAGAAATGCTCAAAGAAAATCTATCAAAGGGTAATAACCCAAAAAGCGCACAAGGTATAGTTATGGTTCTTGTGCACTGCACTCCGGGTTATTGCAAGAAACATACATATCAAGTCTCAAGTCATTCAAACTTATGGTGAAAAAGTTATGCTTTGGACAAGAAATGCTCAAAGAAAATCTATCAAAGGGGAATAACCCAAAAAGCGCACAAGGTAGAGTTTTGGTTCTTGTGCAATGCACTCCGGGTTACTGCAAGAAACATACATACCCAGTCTCAAGTCATTCAAATTTAAGGTGACAAAGTTATGATCCAGACAAGAAATGCTCTAAGAAAATCTATCAAAGGGGAATAACTCAAAAAGCACACAAGGTAGAGTTATGGTTCTTGTGCACTGCATTCTGGGTTATTGCAAGAAACATACATTCAAAGTCTCAAGTTATTCAAACTTATGGTGAAAAAGTTATGATCTGGACAAGAAATGCTCTAAGAAAATCTATCAAAGGGAAGTAACTCAAAAAGCACACACAGTAGAGTTATGATTCTTGTGCTCTGCACTCCAGGTTATTGCAAGAAACTTACATACCAAGTCTCAAGTCATTCAAACTTATGGTGACAAAACTATGATCCAGACAAGAAATGCTCAATGAAAATCTATCAAAGGGGAATAACTCAAAAAGCACACAAGGTAGAGTTATGGTTCTTGTGCACTGCACTTACGAAGTCTCAGGTCATTCAAACTTATGGTGACAAAGTTATGATCTGGACAAGCAGATGGGGACGCTGCTGACACCGCCGACGACAAAAGTAACCCCTATATGTCGCCTGACTAGAGTCAGGCGACACAAAAACCTGAAGTTCAGGAAAACTTCTGAAAACTTTTATCTATGTAGATGTCCAGAACATATCCTTACCAACATACACAAAAAGTGTTCCTTGGAATGCAGGTGGCACCTGCTGAAAGATGCGTGATGGAAAAAGTGTGACAAAGTGATCCCTAATGTACAAAAAGTGCAAGAGCCTAGCCATACCTTTTTGTTGAAGTCGATGTTCTCTAGAACTTTGAGGGCCTGGTAATAGTCACCCAGCAGGGAGTGAAGCCTAAGGAGGCCTATCAGACTGAAGTAGCCCAACATCTTGTACAGGGACTGCTGCCCAAACTCTCCCGCCACACTGTCTGGGTCTCCTGCATACACAATACTGACATAGACAGATATGTCATATACATTCTGACTTAACACAATACAAACTTTTCATTTTCTTATACACACATTTTATTGTTTCAGTGTCTTTCTGACAATCATATCAAATTCTTACAAAAAGAAAAGTAAGATGTAAAAAGTAAGGATATAAATTGCAAAAGTTTTGCAGATTCAGCCTGTAAATGAAAACTAAAAGTGACCAAAGCATCCCACTTAGTCTTCATGTAATGCAAATGTACAATTGTTATACTTCTGTGAAGTAAGGGTATAAATTAATCAAGATGATGTTGTCCATAGATCCAAGGTGATAAAACAAAAACACTTCTGAACTGTTCTGTCTAAGAACTGATTTAAATCTGTTCTAGTGTTGTTTTTTTTGTTTTTGATATTTTTATCTCAATGGTTCAGTGTTGAAGGGGAAATAAATAGGTAAACTATACAGGAAACCTTTACTGACCTCCACTTGTGTACACCTCCAGCTGTCGATTGATGCTTGATTTCTCAACCAGCGAGTGAAGCACATTCAAAACACTGTGTACATTCCAGATCTATAAATACATCCAAATGTATGTTGTTTTTGTTTTCTTTAAAAGAGTACATGCATACTACATTGTCAAAATATACTTTTTTTTTCTATTTATGCATACTACATAGTCACATAGTCAAAATAATTTGGTTGTTTGTTTGGATCTATGTCCCTTCAGTCACACGGAGACTTTGCCTACATAAGACAGATATCGTGCTGCCTCACTATGTCATGCCATCCACAAGTAGCATGATACCACCATATCTAGTCACATTACCTTGACACCAATCTGTCATGAAAAGGAAATATAGTACCATTATTAATCTTCGGTATGTCAAGATCAAGGATTGAACTAATCATTCAATAAATTCTCTAATAATAAAATTCACATGAATGTTGATATATTGTGTATTCTGTTGGTCATAAGTATAATATGCAGTTGAAAGAGATTGCAGATATTCTTACCTTTGGGTTGTTTTTCAAAACATCAATCTCCTCTGGCAGCTTTTTGTTGATCTTACATCTGTAGATACTGAAGGATTGGAACTGGAAAATAACAACAATAACATACAGCAATAGTTTATATAAAAGACTGAGAGGCAAATATAACAATTTTAAACAGAACTATCACTAAAAGAAATCAATACCCCAAGGATCCCAACTTGTTGTGTCATGGGAGTGAAGGATGGGACATGATGTGATGGAAAGGGACAAGTGTGACTCCTATACCCACATCTGTCAAGCAGGGATAAAATGAACTTTTATTCAGGATTTTTTTTCTGAAAAAAGTAACTCTTTAACAATTGATAGGAGATGTCAGACTAGATCCAACAGATATGCACAGTGACATGTTTACCTGGTAGATGAATTCATCAATGATATCCCACAACCACTGGTTGGGCAACTGGAGACTGACTGGCTCCTCAGCATCTGGGGGAAAAACAATCAGCTTGCAGATAAGACTTCTGATTTCCTTTATATTTCACAATAAACATACTGGAAATGTGTTTACTAGACACAGATTCCCCACTTTGCAGCATTTTCATTGAGTCAAGGGCAGTAACTCTGCTATCACTTGTCAAATTGCATAACAAAACATGACAACTTCCTTTAATGGTAAACATCACTGTTAAGTTATATGATTTTGACTCCAATAGTTTTAAGAGACTTATGCATCACAAGATTTTGAGACAGTGACAATCTGACAAGAGCAATTATATATAGCCCCTCCACTTTTTTCAAATTCAGGGCATGAAAAAGTCTCAGCTGATTTTTTTTAAGACTAACATTGACACTATCTGGGCAATATTGGTTAAATCAATCATGCATTTGATTAAAAAAATCTGACTTCTTATGCAAAATTGCTGAATAGGACTTGTAAATTAGTTTCATAAAACACAAATACTTCTGCTTCATAAAATATTAGAGATAAGATGACATAAGGTAAAGGATTATTAGACAGATTAATAAAAGTTAATATAAAGACAGACAGACAGAAATAGAGACTCACTGAGGATGTAGTTGAAGAGGTTGCAGTAATTGTAGTAGGACTCAAACTGCTGCTCCAGAGTTGGCCCAGACTGAAACATACATACTGCTTGACAGAAATAATGAAATTACACTGCTTGGACATCTGGCAGAACCTCATAAATACAGTAGTTGTAGAACAATTTCAACTAAATTCATATGTTCTTACATAATTTATTTTAATGTCTTCTTAGATCTCATACTGTGTCCACTTTTTCTTACAATTATGGCAGCAAACATTATTGGTCATGTTATTAAATCTATCAATCAAATGAATTTCTCTCCATTATTTATGATACTATTCAACTTACTGGAACTCTGGCATATATGTGTCTGTAATACAATTCCTTGTAAAGGTTCAGGAACACAGGGTCTGTATGAATACAAATAAAACAGAATGTTTAAATTAATTTTTTCAATGTGTATTTCAATCAAGGTTCAAAATCAAAAAAAAATTCTTAGACACCTATTTTTGCTATCTGTCTCAGTTGTTAAATACATGTGTATATATCATAAGATATTAACAGAGCTAGTAATAAGAAGAAAATATCATTACAGAGAAAAAATAAAGAGGGCCACAGCAGTCCTAAATACAATCAGTTTTCCATACTACTACTATAAAGAAACAGTTTAAAGTATTCACTCAATTGAAGATTATGTATATAAACGCTTGCAAAGTTTAAGATGTGAAAGAAAAAATATTAATCATGAGATCATGGTATAGAAAGGAACATCCATACCTTGGCCATTTAACTGATCAACTTCATCTGTGCAATTTTGGTAGACCTTCATGAGCTAATTATTTGTGCTAGATGAAACACACCATGACCACTTGATTCAGAAGATACTTAAAAGTAAGTGTTTTTTTTTTTTTTATAAATTATTTGTTAAAAGTTAAACAAGGAATTACACAAGATATTTTCGACAAAACTGACAATGACATCATACGTATGAGACTTTTGTGAAAGATGAAGCCAAAGTTACCATGTTGCACAATAGGTGCCACAGCCTCTGCATCAGGCCAAGGGTTAGTCTTGAAGAACCTCTCAGTCAGTTTGCTGAACCTTTTTTAAAGAATAACTCATTTTAGATTGTTGTACTGGTATATCAAAAAGACGGGGTTAAAAGATATTGTTATACAATATTCAAAATTGGTTTTTATCTATTTTCTAAATCAGAAGTTATTTTTAGAAAAATATATGTAAACACACACACTATTTTACTTTAAATACAAATTGTATTTTAAAGCATTGAGATTATCCGGGATTTGAAGATTATTTTTCCAAAAACCAATCTGACAGACCCACATGCTCCAAGTAATCAATCAATAAACTCACTTTCTAGTGAAATTATTGTGCAAGTGAAAAAGTTGTCATAAATAACTGCATTTTTAATCCCAAGACATCAATAAAATATACTATACAGACATAGAAGGAGCATGGTGTGTATTATTTTCCAATATATATACACATATGATGTAGGAGGGGTTACATGGCCACAAAAGTAGCATCATTAAATAAACTCACACATTTGTATCCTTTTTAAAACTTTGCTGTCTAATGAAATTGTTATTTTAGAATAGAAATAGGTTTTCATTTTGAATAATATATCAGAAATGCATTCAGATGTTTTGGTTAGATACTCATCACAACACATCTGAATTAACACCGTGTTTTATTCTGCAATATATCATGAAAAATTAATTTCTATTTCTGATAAGATTTGTAGTAATGTACATATTCCATGATGCCATTCATAAGGAATCAATCAAGAGCTCACCCATTCTCATAAGCATCTTGTATGCCAAACACGTTCTGCTCCTTGATGCACTTCCTGAAGTAGGTGAGGAAGTTCTTAATCACATCGGGCACGATGAAGGTGGATGAGGACTGATGGTACTGGCGCTCATACTCCATGTCCTGACGCGGGTCACCTACAACACAGCACTCACATTTGCTAAACTTGGCAACACAATACAGGTAGTGGCCATTCGGCGATACTTTTTAAATGGATAATCATGTCTGATACATGTATAATCATGAGAAAAAACACTTGTTTGTCTAAGTCCTATGTATGTCAGACTAGTTTATATTTTTCTCTCATTTAACAAATTTCAGTGAGATTGTCAGCAAAAAGAAAAAGAGCAAATCTATGTTTGTTAATTTGGTTTAATGTCCCACTAATTGTATTTCAGTCATTTGAGACTATGTCCACTGTAGACATGTGGCATGATATCTCAAAGAGTCAAATTATTCTGACACAGGGCCAACTAGTTTTGGAACTACCCTAGGCTAATTAACATATAACAAGAGCACCGCATGCAGATGCCAACGCTTGTCAGTTTTTGCCACATATTTGTTAAACAAATTAAAAAAGTTGACCTTGAAAATCACAACTAAAACTGTACACCTTTACATGCAAAGATGAAGTATCATACCCTTTAAATTTGACCTTTGACCTTTAAGAATCATCTTGACCTATGCATTGAATAGAATTTATACAACACAGAGATTTAAAATTGGTAGACAAAAAATTACAATGGCTAATACATTGAGTTTTTGATAATCAACACAAAACCGTAAAATTGTAAAATTTAAAAAAAATTTTTTTAAGCCAAAATTAACCTTGTAGGTTATTGATGACAAATCAGTATACAAAGTTAAGAAAAATCATTGAAAAATGACAGAGAAATATATATATATTAAAACTTGTTCAAATTTATGGTAAAATAAGGTCAAGATTGATAGATGAAATATTGTGGTATATCTGAATATGCCTTGTCAAGATCAAAATGCCCAAAATGCCCAATGACCAAAATTAAAAGTTGTATGTTAAATAGTAAAGGATTTATGGCCAACATTAAATTTTCTATTAATCATTTCAAAAATATGTCAAAGTTCAAAGGTTAAGGTCAAAAGTCAAAAAGTGTAACATTGAGATGGAAAGAACTTGCCACAAGGACTTCATACTTATGTGAAATATGAAAACCCTGTTGGTAATGAATCTGAAATGACAGGCATTTTAAAGTTTTCAAACATTACAGCAAAAAAATAGGTCAAAGGTCAAGGTCAATAGGTGAAATATATGCATATGTTGGATAGGCCTTGTCAAGATGAATATGCAAATATTAAAGTTGTACATACTGAATAGAAGAGAAGTTATGGCCAATGTTAAGATTCTGAACAACGATGACTATGACAACAATCCGGACGCCAGAGTTTCGACCATTGCTCATATTTTTTTCTTCAAAAAACAGACAAGTAACAAGGGAACTATACCAGTACCATTTTCAAGACTTTGGTATGCTGCTGCCTGGGATTGAACCCACGACCTCCTGCTTCAGAGGCAAGAGCATCTTTCAAAACCTCATCCCTGGATAATGCATACTATAGAACTAGTATTGAACATTTGCAATATAACCTGCATTTAATATAAATGAATGGTTTACTGTAGAAAGAGATACAAGATGGATACAATTCCTTAAATGCTAAAGTAAATGTACAATAAAGTTTACCTGTGTGTTTCTCATACCCTGCAGGCTGGCCATAGGCATAGGGGGGCACAGCTGCAAACTAGAGGACAAGCAAAGTAATCATGAGTTTACACAGACAACACATAAGCCATCACATCACTTTTAAATTGAAGTATTTTAACAAAATAATACTTTTATAAATGAACATACCGGTAAAAGTTGTACAAATTCAGCATTTAGCACAATGTTAACACAAACATACAAATTTTATTTTTTTTAGCAAAAGTAATAAAACCTTGAGTATGAAGCAAAAACAATTACCCTCGTTTAAGTTAATTTCTAGAGTAAAACTCACTGCAAATCTTCAGGCCATTTTTATGTAAATATTTTACAGCTTATTCATGCTATTAAGTTATAAACAGATCTAAGCTCTGAAAATATATTTGAATGCATCAATCAATATATTACTATGATTTATTATTTCTCCAGTGCCCCAACCCTGTAGGAAAAAATAATGGATTTTTTAAAAGCCAGGAGGAGAGAGGGTCAAGGGAGGTAACCCACATCATGCAATGATGGAATGATAGACTGTCAGACTTAGACACACCTATTTTTTGAGCCTGAAACCAATGCCTATCTAAGAAAGTATCAGTAATATTCTTCTGACAAATGTTTTTAATCTTACCAAGGTAGTTAATTGTAATATATGGCAAGCTATTTAATGGTAATCTTACTATTTACAAAACAGCAGTCACTTTTACATAACTTTTAATTTCCAATGGGTTAGCCCTGCTTAATAGCTGCCTATTATTTTAAAGTGACGTCATTCATTTCCACATTTATTTTAATAAATTTTTCTATGAATATATTTTTCGAAGATATTGAAAAATGAAAACTATTCAAAAATACTGTAAAAATATTTCAGAGAACAGACTGGAAATGGGATGAGTGTAGTCTCTCAAATCTTCAGCTTGAAATAAAGGCACACGAAAGCACCATCACCAAAAGCAATTGTCAATAGGTATGATGTCATGCATTCAGTAAATATGTACCTAAAAATTCCACCTCTTGTATCTGATAGAGCTAAAACTAACATACAAACTGCATTAAGTCTTGTCTTTTCAATTTTGCTAAATGGACATTCGAGTGTTTACAGATGACTGATGTATTCAAATTGAAAAAGCTTCAAATGGATGGTAGTTAGTCAATAATTGCAGATCTGGTTTACAAAAAAAAGAACAGTTTTGGTGGTGAGCAGAAAACCTAGTCATGAATGGGAGAGGAGGGGCTTGAATTTCCCCTGCTAAGAACTGAAAAGGTGGATAATGTAAAACTGTGTGTGTAACAACCCTGAATTTGTCTATCACTAAAATATCAGTATGATGATGTAATGGCTATAAGGATGCAGTGGTTGACTAAGAATGCCTGAAGTATGATGTATTAAATATGTAAGAAGATATATATGACAGACTTGATGACAGATACATGATCTGTATCACTTAGTTATCAGAAAAACATCCACAAAAGCCTGGTATCATCTGTTTGTTACTTCTCCTTTTCCCCTTAAAAAAACATTTATTACTATAAGACATAAAACAGATTTTTCTCCTAATTAAAATAAAGTATTTCCCTTCAACCCACATTCTTTCATTCCAAAACAAAGAATATTGCTTAAAAACCATGAAAATACTTCCTAGAAATAGGAACTAGCTCTAAGCATCAAATAACTGTAAAGGCATATCAGGGTCAAACAATGGAAAAATGTTTACCTTTTCTTCATGTACAGCCTATAAAGGATCAACAGTAATTTCAAATACATATGCTAAACTACTAATTTTCTCAACATCTCATAAAAACCATCTGTTAACTAGTTTTTTTGTTGTTTTTTTTTACAAACATTAGCATCCTGATAGAGGTTCTAGACAAACCTCCAAAATCATAAGATGACTGAATCATGCCATAAAAAAACAAAAACTTATAAATAACAGTAACAATATTGTAGCATACAAAGAGTAGTATTTATTTCGACCTTGAAGTCAAGAATAACCTACAAAAGTCCAAACACTTATTTCCAATGGGGTCCTGTCTTTTTTTTTTTAATTGTTGGTTTTATTTTTCTGCTACAGAGGCTGCATCTTGAAGAGACAGTGGTTGGATACAAGGGAGTATGAGTGTGATACCCTTGCTCATTTCATGAATAGACCCTTGGTTCTTTCACATGCCCTGCTTAAAGCAGTGATTTGTTGGATTTAGTTCAAGAACATTAAATGGTGTGGAGATTGGCATTTGGTGAGTTCCATTCCATAACTTTTGGCCATTGTCTGTAAACTTTGAACTGTATGTTTTTGCATTTTTAGGTGTTGTGTCCCCGTATTGGTAATTAGTTATCTCTGCGATGCCGTTAATAATTAAGTAAACAACAATGGAACATACTTTTACATGAATTTAACTAAATGAACTATTTTTATATAATGTACTTTGTCAGTGTGAGGTCGAATATTATTCATGTTTGTACAATTCTTCACCACAATGCAAAATAACACTACCGGCTACCCCACCCACCATATGTCATTTTTCAAATGGCCGTTATGGATACAGTTTTGAACGAATCCGTACTATAAAATGATTTTTTACATGATATTTAATGTAAGAAACATCAGGTTATGCGTTTAGATATCATGGAGAAGAATACTTACGTCTTCAACATACTGATCACTCCACATGGTGATTTTCGGCTTGAAGTAAAATTGACCAAGTTATGAAAGCGCTCTCTTATGGTCTTTTAGCGCCTCGCTAACATTGACTGGAGATCTTCATGAAGGAGGAAATTATATAAATTGGCGCGAGAATAGTTAGTTATTTGTAAACAAATCGAGGAAACGTATTGAAACAAACGTCATGACATCGACTGTTTACTTGTCTATATTTTACAACTTTCTTACATCTACAGTTATTGGACCAAAACTTAACAAATTTGATGTCGACCTAATACCCCAATTTTTTAAGTGTATAAGATAATTTTATGAATTACATATCTATAGTGGTTTCCGGCGGTATCGCGGGTTCTCTGGTATCGCGGTATTGTCATTTTATAAAGAAAGACTTTGCCGATCGCCACCTAGTGACACCATTTTGTAAACAGGAAGCTACGATTTTAATTGAAATAAAAAGTAATATGTCTCCATAAATGCATACATGCCATATTTTCAGTATGTCTCCCAGGGAGATTTTGATATTTTCACAGGGAGATTTGGGGTCCAGCCAGGGAGATTTTACGACATATATCGAAGAGACGTTCTTAATAAAAAATATAAAAAAAATACACATTTGATTTCCCCTTCATTAAATTCATTAACAGATTATATTATATACTGTTTATTGCATTTAATGAAAATACCATATGAAATTTATATGTAAAAACAAATACAAATTTATTAATAAATCTAATTCAAATAGAAACTTAACTTTCCACAAGCACTGTTTTACATTAAATGCAACACTAACTTGTAACAAATTGGAGAACATGCCATTTACATTAAACACATTTAAATTGATATACAGTATCTTTGATTTATTGAATGATTTCTGATCATAAGGTTTTAATTAATGGGGATGAATAAAGATAAAAAGTTAGATAATATTTAATAATACTTTCACCTTCCATCTGTGTATTCTTTTTTTCTGAATTAAATTGGTTTTAGCTAAAATATTATTTAGCTTAAAATATTTATCGTGTACGGTATGGTGGTATGAAGTGGTTACCCGACTCTTCCGATCATGACATCTCATTATAGTAAATTACTCAGCAGACGATATCCCTTGTTTAGCAAGTCATTTTCGGTGTGAAAATTGCAATTCATTTGCAATTTATCGCTAGCTGAGGTGTACTTTCTTTGATGTGTCAATATGATGAGTTTTATTAAGATTTAAATGATTGGTAAACAGTTGATCTAATTATCATTTATTGTTTACACTTCCGGTAAGTAAGGATTAGCTATTCTCCGGGACCTTTTTTTATCCATGATAAGATTTACGTCTTTATTACAGTGTACCATCCTAACCTTACTCATTCTAGCTTTAGTATTGCCTTGATAGCTGCTAATTACCCGACGATAATTGTTTCAACTGATAGAGTGTCCAATCTGCTACCTGTCTGAATTATGCAATTTGATTGGATAAGGACGATCACACATTGCTTGTGGCTGTGTACAGCACACTGGTCAGGATTGATACTAACACATGTTCTTACGTAATCTTCCTAATGCTGTATCATAGCTCGGTAATAAAATGGATTATACTGAGTTCAAAGGGAAACCAGTTTGATTTAAGTCAGACCGGGAGATTTTCACCTCCCGGCGGGAGATCGGGAGACAAGTCGAAATCCCGGGAGATTTAATCTCCCGCCGGGAGATATGGCATGTATGATAAATGGCAAGAAAAAAATGTAAATTTCTTGCAGTAATCCGACTTTCAACCATTTCGGTTATTTATCACCCCAGGTCCGCTAAAAACCGTTTTATAGCATAAATAATGAATTGAAGGACTCGACAAATGCTAGATCTTCGTCTGCTGCATTGTTTTATGAATGATGATTGTTTTGATCATGTAGCGACATCTGTACGTGGAGCCAGTGGTCTTTTTTCAGGAAATGCCGCGATACCAGAGAATCATCGGATTTTTTTATGTAGGACAAACATGGCGAACAATAACATGTTTTAAAACGTTATTAGAAAGGCTGAAAGAAATAAAATGTTTTCACATTATGGTACAAAAGTGGAATAACAGCAACATACAGAAATAAATTTCAGATAAGACATCACTGATATTTTATTCCCGTTCATGTCGTTAGTACCGCGATATGAGGGAACACCATCCTATTAGCACCTCATTCATGGCTTTGTCAACTACCCACGAACAGTGACACAGACAAAACCATGTGTTCTTTTGTGTAAATCAGGTCAACCATTGACTACCTATTATCCTTGGGCAAACTTGATTCGAATTACTTCGTTTACTCTGCATGTAATGTCCGAGTTCTCCAGTTAAATAATGAATCAAATGAACTGGGAGTAAAATCATGGATGCTTCTATGACAAAAAAAAAGTTTGCTTCTTTTGACGAATATTGCAGCAGTTCATCGGACGATGATGATGAAATTTTACCTAACAGAAACATAAGATGCAATCAAAGCTGTGGTGTGTAAACATTTTGCATGCTTTGCACTGAAAGAGTGTGCCTCTCGCTGGAGGCTTCCATCTTGTTTTATGACGTCACACTCCACAGTAGCTACCTGTGCCACTTGATAGAAATTTGTATGGAAAGGCGCATTTAGAGTGAAAGGGGTATCCTAATCAAGTACAGCCCAAGTGTAGCAGAATATACATGTTAGCACAAGAAACTCCCATTACCAAAATATGTAGCAAATCATACAAAAATACCTTAGGACTCTAATGGCAGTGGTTCTATATCTTGGCCTTATCTCTACTGAGATCCGCTCCGGTTTTGGCCAGTACAGGGGAAAAAAAACTGGAGCAGATCTCAGTAGAGGTTATATCTTGGCCCTCTTATTTAAAGGTATGCATGCATCATGCATCCATTTTTTATTTTTTTTTATTTTCGTGTAACAATAAATGAGTAACAGTTTTTTATGCAGAGTGCACTCCAAAATGTTTGAGTAAAAACAGACATGGCAGAAAAAAGCAGTTTCACAACTCGGAGTTTTTATGGTCCAAAAAATAAAAGGTACAATATACACATTTCATTCACTTTCCGCAAACTAGAAACATACATAATACTGTGGACTTAAATTTATGATGTCTGTTTTTTTTTTTTGTTGTTGTTGTTTTCTTTTTCTTTTTTTTATGTCTAAATAGGCTCATGACATCACTTTGTACCCCTTCCCTTCTCACATTACATGAAGACATGGTGAGATGCGTGGATATAGCTCACCTTTAGCGATACATGTTTTTTTTTCTCACCATTTTGGGAATATGCCCCGACCCCCAAAATTGGGATTTTTTCTTTTGCATCATTTTAGACAAGATTCGGAAAAACTCACGCTGTATTATATATATATATATATTTTATATATCAAATAAAACAAAAAAAAATCAAATAATTGGTTCATTCAACCCTTGTATCATTTGAGCTCGCTACTTTCAGCCCCTTACACATTGTAAAAATGTGATTTTTTTTTTTTTTTTTTTTTGTTCCTTGAATTGGGATTTTTTTCTTGAAATTGGGAAAAACGTATTCTCATTCATTCCAATTTTTATCAAACTTGGAAAAAGGGTTAAGTTTTTAACAGTATTCATTTACAAATCTATGGCTTGGTGATTTACTGAAAATTAAATGATATATGAAACAATGGATTCTTCTTTGTTGTGTAGACTGTACTGGGATGCTAGCAGTATCCTTGGCAGAATAGTATCTGTGATTTGCTTATAACATGATGAAATGTAATGCTGTGTTGAAAAAAGTTTGGTTTCTACAAAGATATTATAACGATCTTTGAGTAAGTGGAACTTTTTCCAACACAGCATTATATTTTACTATAAGCAAATCACAGATACTACTTGTCCACAGATACTGCTCACACTCTAGTATAGAATCTAAGCAAAATTTTGTAAAGAGACCAAGATCAGACAGTTTCTACAAGGAGCTATCTGATTCTGTCTGATCTGTTTGCCAGGGCATCAAATTACGTCTATATGAGGTAAAGGATAAATAATCATAAGACTTCACTCAGGTTGGTTTAAGGCTCAAAATACTAAATATACACCGTCCCTGGTGGCTGAGTGGTTTACAGCTTCCGTTCTGGGAAGGGAGGTTGTAGGTTAAATACCAGGCAGTGATATACTGAAGTCATAAAAAATGGTACTGGTATAGCTCCCTTGTTTGGCGCTAAGCATTTAAGGGTAGTTTCAGGACTGGTTGGCCCTGTGTCAGGATAATGTGAATGGGTGTAGTATCATGCCATGTTGTAGCACTATATCTGTCTCAAGTAAACATTGTCTGTAAATGACTTAAATACTGTTGGTGGGACGTTAAATCCAGCAAACAAACAAAATAATTTTATGCTTATACTCTAGGAATATTGATGAAGCATGTAGATAATATTTATGGGTTGTATCTATTAGCCAAGTTTTGTTATGGCCTATATTGCAGCTATTGCCCTTGAATTATCAAAAAAAATGCCAGATTCACTTTGTGTTTACACTAACATCAATATCTATGAGCAAACTTGATCAACCATGGAGCCAATGATTGTGGCCATAATCTCTCCACCCACCAAGTTCAGATATGGCTAATATTAAACTATTAGGTCAGGGGTAACAACTCAGGGCATTTGTATGCAGGTGAGCAAGACCTGAGGCCAACCTGTCATCATTATGTTAGAAATTTTCTTGAAAATATTTCTACTCTCTTAGTGAAGATTATAGAAAATCAAAGCCCTGAAGGCACTGAAGTTGTCTGCACAGGTCAGAGACTCAAAACTCATTTCGGATAGTAGATATACAGGTTTCGGTCATTTTTTAGTGCAAAAAATAACCCTTGGAGATATCTGAGGTTAATAGATTGATGTGATTTTTAGCTCACCTGAGCACTTGTGCTCGGGTGAGCTTTTGTGATCGCCTTTTGTCCGTCGTGCGTCGTCAGGCGTCCGTCGTCAACAATTGCTTGTGAACACTCTAGAGGCCACAGTTTTGGCCCAATCTTCATGAAACTTGGTCAGGATGTTTGTCTACATGATATCTCGGATGAGTTTAAAATTGGGTTATGTGGGGTCAAAAACTTCTTAGAAAAACCTTGTGAACACTCTAGAGGCCACAGTTTTGGCCCAATCTTCATGAAACTTGGTCAGGATGTTTGTCTACATGATATCTCAGATGAGTTCAAAATTGGGTCATGTGGGGTCAAAAACTAGGTCACCAGGTCAAATTTTAGAAAAACCTTGTGAACACTCTAAAGGCCACAGTTTTGGCCCAATCTTCATGAAACTTGGTCAGGATGTTTGTCTACATGATATCTCAGATGAGTTCAAAATTGGGTCATGTGGGTTCAAAAACTAGGTTACCAGGTCAAATCTTAGAAAAACCTTGTGAACACTCTAGAGGCCACAGTTTTGGCCCAATCTTCATGAAACTTGGTCAGGATGTTTGTCTACATGATATCTCGGATGAGTTTGAAATTGGGTCATGTGGGGTCAAAAACTAGGTCACCAGGTCAAATCTTAGAAAAACCTTGTGAACACTCTAGAGGCCACAGATTTGGCACAATCTTCATGAAACTTGGTCAGGATGTTTGTCTACATGATATCTCGGATGAGTTTGAAATTGGGTCATGTGGGGTCAAAAACTAGGTCACCAGGTCAAATTTTAGAAAAACCTTGTGAACACTCTAGAGGCCACAGTTTTGGCCCAATCTTCATGAAACTTGGTCAGGGTGTTTGTCTACATGATATCTCAGATTAGTTTGAAAATCGGTCATGTGGGGTCAAAATCTAGGTCACCAGGTCAAATCTTGAAAAACCTTGTGAACACTCTAGAGGCCACAGTTTTGGCCCAATCTTCATGAAACTTGGTCAGGATGTTCATCTACATGATATCTTTGATGAGTTTAAAATTATGTCACTTAGGGTTAACAACTAGGTCACCAGGTCAAATCTAAGAAAAAACCTTGTGAACACTTTAGAGATTACAGTTTTATACTAACCTTAATGTAACTTGGTCAGAATGTTTGTTTACATCAAATCTCGGATGAATTCAAAACTGGGCAACATAGGGTCAAAAATGTAGGTCACCAGGGCAAATTTTAGAAATATCTTGTGAACACACTAGAGGCCTACATTTTTTTCCCAGTCTTCATTTAACTTGATATGAATGATGACTGTATGAATTCCCAGTTGAGTGCAAATTCAGGTAGGATCAAAATGTAGGCCACTTAGTCAAATGTTAGGAAAACACTTTAGATGCCAGATTTTTTGTCATTTTGCCAAACACAGCCATCTTAATCAGGTGAGCGACACAGGGCCATCTTGGCCCTCTTGTTAGTATGTTACAATGATTTGTTTTGGACTTCACATGGGCTTTTGTTACAGCCTAAAATGATCGAACGCTGCACATTTACTATCAAATTTATTTGCAAGACACCTTTGCATTGAAAAAAACTATATTCGTGTACATGGTAAAGTGATCAGGTGATAAAAGAAGTTACATCATTTGGTTGCAGTTACAACAGCATAGGAAAATAAGTCCTATAATGTTTTAATGTCACAGGCAATTTTTGAGGCTGTAAGTATTTATTTTGGACACACCATTGATTTTTCAGCATTTTTGCTTCATTCTAGTATACTTATGTTATAGAGATATGTACATTTGTTCGATCATAATTTCACTATTGAGAGGTTATTCGGTTTTAAATCTAGAAGAACCTTGGTTGAAAACATAGGACTATAGTTGGTGTGACTGATGTCACACACAACTAAAAATCAATTTGCCTGACTGTTAATATTAGTTCAAGAATCATATTTAGTCTTGCACATTGCATTTGTTCTGTAAACTTTTACTTGGTATTTATTGTTTCTATTCTACCAGGAAGTGGCAAGACATTGAGAGGTGTGTAGATATTGAGGTTAAAAAGTTCAGTGAGCAGAAAATTCCAAAACCTTTTCCACATAGGTATGGACTTTATTTTCAAATGATAGTGCATATAATTGTACTGGTCCTACAAGTGACCATGTGGTTAGAGTATCTTTCCTGTAAACAGGAGGTAGTGGGTAGGATACTAGATTGCAACATACCACAATTGTTAAAAATGGTAATGGTACTTGCCCTTTGCTTAGCCCTCAGCATATTAGGGTAGTTCCAGGACTAGCTTGCCCTGTGCCTGGATAATGTGATTGGGTGTGGCATTATGCCTCTTGTCTACATTTTAATATTTTAATATTTCTGTGAAGCTACATGTAGACAAAGTTTCCAAATGACTGAAATACTGTCATTTGTCAAAAAATAAAGAAATTGTGATTTGAGTATCAAAAACGTGTCCTTGAATTTTAGAATATTGGCATCTTTCTGTAAATTCTTCTTTTAGCAGCATTGTTTGATTTCTGTTACATTTTATGATTTGATGTATCATATTTACTTGGTTATATATAGCAACATATAATTACATGTGTACCAGAAACAAATGCTCATATGATTTGTCATTGTTTTAAGATATGTTTTAGAAATTGTATGCCACCTTTATTTTTCTAGGATTGTTGGTCCTTCAACTACTTGGAAGACATTTTTCAGACAGCAGGATGCATTTACATTTTGCAGAAGTACTTCTAAGGTAAGCTGTTATCAGTTATAAATTTAACTCATTAATTTAAAAAAACAAAACAAAAAAAACAACACTTGTATCGTTTGCAGCTTTATAAATTTCTTCAAATATAATTTGTGTATTTAATAACATTTTATAGTCAAATTATATGTGTTGAGACATGATTACAGTGTCTCATTAATAAGTTTATTTTAACTCACAATATTTACCATACCGCAACCATGTATTTGATAAAAACAAAACAGAAATGTACATGTGGGATAAGATGTATGGAAATTAGCTATAGCTTTTTCTTATTATCCTAAAATGTTGAGCCTGGCCTCACCAAAATTACCCAGTGTATGGGATTCACAGTTGTTGTAGTAAAAGAACATGTCTGATGTTCCCAAAGAGTACCTGACAGAGGTCAGTTTCTTCATGCATGTAAAAAAAAAAAAAGGATAATAACTTAACATTTAATGATTGAGTTACCCTGCTACAGGATCTGCATGTGTTTGCTTTTGAGAGTGAAACCTATGAGGAAAACACTGGACAAAGGATGTACCTCTTGACAAGCTACCCAGTTTTCTGGCATTACTACAGGTCAGTGCAGCCATTACAGCCATTACAATTATATGTATATAAACTATACCTCACCTAGGCGGTGGAGGTGGTTGTTTTGGACTTTCCGTCCTCTGCTGCACAAAAGATAAATACTTGCATATAATGGTGTCTCAATTATTCCATTTGAGCACTGGTTCATTTAAGTAAGAATTTTGATTAAACATTTTTCCAAGATTAAATACCAGGGTATAACAACACTGATCTCCATTCACCTAAATTAATACTTTGTTAAGTAGTGGACTTGATTTCTCTCTCTATTTGTGAATGTTGTTTTTAGCTTGACTATTCGAAAAATATGAGAGCTATTGTAGTTGCCCTTGCGTCGGCATTGGCATTGCAGCTTTTGGTTAAAGTTTTGCATGCAAGCTTCTATCCAGCTTGTATCTCAATAACCATTCATGGTATTGACTTGAAAGTTTATGAATATGATAAGGGACATCAGACAACCAAGGTAGATAACTCTTGATGGAATATAATACAAATTATGCCCCTTTTTAACTTAGAAATTTTGGTTAAAGTATTGCATGCAAGATAATCTTATGCTTATATCTCAGTATCCAGGCATGTGATTGATTTGAAACATCAATAATACGATTAGGGGTATCAAACTATCAAGGTCGATAACTTTTGATGGAATATATTGGCAGTAATGGCCCCTTTTTAACTTAGGAATTTTTATTTCTCAGAGTCCACGCATGGGATTGATTTTAAACATCTTTAATATGTTTAAGGGTATCATACTATCACAGAAGATAACACTTGATGGAATATATTACAAATTATGGCCCCTTTTAACTTAGAAATTTTGGCTAAAGTTTTGCATTCAAGCTACTATGCAGCTTATATTTCAGAAATTGTTTATGGTATTGACTAGAAAGTTAAGGAGTGTATTCAGGGGCATCAGAAAACCTGAAAAGACTGAATTTTATACAAATTATGGCCCTTTTCTAACTTGGATATTTGGTTAAAGTTTTGCATGCACCATGTTATTATGCTTATGTCTCAGTAACTAGGCATGGGATTGATTTAAGACTTCATAAAATATTATGGGGTATCAGACTGTCAAGGTATATCATTTTTAGCTTGACTATTTGAAGAATATGAGAGCTATTGTAGTCGCCCTGGCGTTGGCGTTGCAGCTTTTGGTTAAAGTTTTGCGTGCAAGTTACTATCAACCTTATATCTCAATAACCATTTATGGTATTGACTTGAAAATTTATAAATATGTTCAGGGGAATCAGAAAACCAAGGTAGATAACTCTTGACTGAATTTAATATGAATTATGGCCCCTTTTTAACTTAGAAATTTTGGTTAAAGTTTTGCATGCAAGGTACTTTCATGCTAATATCTCAGTGTCCAGGCATGGGATTGATTTGAAACACCTTTAATATGTTTAGAGGTATCATGCTCTCATGGTAGATAACTCTTGATGGAATATATTACAAATTATGGCCCCTTTTAAACTCAGAAATTTTGGTTTAAGTTTTGCATGCAAGGTACTTTCATGCTTATGTCTCAGTATCCAGGCATGGAATTGATTTGAAACATCTTTAATATGATTAGGGGTATCATACTTTCATGGTAGATAACTCTTGATGGAATATATTACAAATTATGGCCCCTTTTTTACCTTAGAAATTTTGGTTAAAGTTTTGCATGCAAGGTACTTTCATGCTTATGTCTCAGAGTCAAGGCATGGGATTGATTTTAAACTCTTTAATCTGTTTAGGGGTATCATACTATAAAGGAAGATAACACTTGATTGCATTTATTTAAAATTATGACCTCCTTATAACTTAGAATTTTGGTTAAATTTTTGCATTCAAGCTACTATTAGCTTATATCTCAGATATTGCTTGTGGAATTGACTTAAAAGTTAAGGAGTGTCTTCAAGGGCATCAGAAAACTAAGGAGGATACCTTTTGGACTGATGCAAATTATGGCCCTTTTCTAACTTGGATTTTTGGTTGAAGTTTTGCATGCACAGTGTTATTATGCTTATGTCTCAGTAACTAGGCTTGGGATTGATTTTAGACATCATAAAAATATGAAGGAGTATCAGACTATCAAGGTATATCTTTTTTTACTATTATTATGTACAGGGTATATGAAGGGCAAGAATTGAAATAGATTTCATTTGATTTACCAACAAGCATTTTGAATAGTCGAGCGTTGCTGTCCTCTGACAGCTCTTGTTGAATATTATTATATACAGGGTATGTGAAGGGCAACAATTGAAATAGATATTATTTGATTTACCAACAAGCTTTTTGAATAGTAGAGTGTGCTGTCCTTTGACAGCTCTTGTTGTTTCATGTGGATGTCTTGCTTTTTTGCTCTTGCCTAACATGTACCAGTTGTTGGAATATCTACTTAAGGTACTTCAACTTGAGAAAACCATTCTTTTAACCAATCCAGAGAAGTATCAGATGTCATATTTAGTTCCATACTTTAAGACTAGTTAGCCTGGTTTTAGATATTTTTAACATGTCTAAATTAAAATACCGCTTTACCTGTAACTTCCCATTTTTCATACCTCTAGGGTATTTCCTGCAATAATAGCTGTCTTATTAATTTAGTGCCTATACTTTTAATGTAAAATAGATTGAAATAAGTTCATGAAAAATTAAAAAGACCAAAAAAAGTATACAATTTGACTTGAATCTTTCTAGTAGGTATTTTAGTTGATTACTTAGGTAGACATGTTATTTACCATTTATAATAAATATATATTTGTTATTTAGCCAGCTAAAAGCCGAACAACGTCACCATTATGAAGTTATTCCTGAAGGTAAGCAAGCATTAGAGCATGTAACTACATGTATACCCAGAAGTCTTATATGTGTCAGCTTAAATATTTTTATCCCTGTACAAACATTTAATTTTTACATTTCTACTGTTCTGGCTGTATAGCTGTATACTAGACAAAGTAGGATCATGATTGGTCTGTCATAATGGTTACTGTGGCGAGATAAATATTACAAATATTAGAGATATAATCATGAATGGATACCCAACATACATGTTTAAAGATATTCAGAAAAAAGTTTCACTTTTTGATGATTTTTTCCCTTTTTTGTATCATCTTCAGACTAAAGTATTCATAGAGAATAAAAAAAATGTTTTCAATGAAAAAACTTTATGGAAATTTATTACTATTGCTTCTAATTTTCTATGACTAGACATATCAGTGATAAATAACTACTGAGACGATACTTGGTACAGGTGCAGTTTGTAAGCTGTATTTTGACCTGGAGTACAACAAGTCCTTGAACCCTGATTGTGATGGTAACATCATGGTGGATGTTTTTATCAAGGTAGCTGGATTTTTATCTAAACATAATTCCTATACCTGGTAATTAATTTGTAGCTTTGTGCCTGTTCACTTTCTCTAAATGGGCTCACATTTTCAAAAACTGTCTTGAAGAAGAAAAAACCCTTGGTAGTGGGGCATAAATGTTCATAACATACATCGGAAAGGTTTGCTGCTTGTAAAAGTTGATGTGTGAGGGGAAGTTCTTTTGCATTGAGTCATTTTGTTGCTTTATATTATAACATACATGTATTGGGGGGAAATAATTTAAATGAAGGATATTCACATGTGACTTTGATGTAATGTAATGACCTATATACAATTACCATTTTTTATCCCAGTACGTGTGCATGGCACTGGAGGCCCAGTTTAGAGTGAGATGCACCAGGGGAGATGTACTGGATCTGGATGCAAGGTACTCAGTGAGATTGGGCTATATGACTTGTTGAAAGACTGGCATAAGGGATAACTGATGATAGTCCTGCTAGTGTAGTGGTAATGCTTCACAAGTGTGAAACCATATCACATATGTGATGGGGTACAGTTGATGTTCACCAAGAAGTATGTTTTCTTTGGGAAACCTAGTTTCCTCCTACAATAATGACCACATATACCATCATCCATGCTATCAAGAATTAATGACATATTTTGTGATAGCTCTTTACTCCAGCGATGTAATATGAAACTGTTTAAGATGTCAATAAACATTGCTCTAACTGTACTAAATGACTGCAAGGTGTGAATGACTGTCATGAATTGTCATTTCTTGATAAATTAATGATATTTTCAGAAGAAATAAAGTTAAGGATTATGTACTTTGCTTTCTAGGATCCATAATGGTAATAAAAGTATTTCAAAGGCTAGTTGCCTTACCCTTTGTTAAGTTTTGGTGTGAAATATCATTATCTTATCTTTTGTCTTCAATACTGTGCTCTTTCTCATGTAGTTATAATCCTCAAAAGTTAAGAAAGAGGCATACCAGTAATGGTCTTTGATTTCCATATTAAAACTTATTCTGTTTTTCCCACTTTGTTTAAAACTTAAACCCTGGATGTCACCTAAACCTAGGTTTAATTTTCTGAACTAAACACACACACATAGTTTGGGGGGGGCCTCCGTGGCCGAGAGGGTAAAGTCGCTGACTTTAACACTCACTCACCCCCTCACCGCGTGGGTTCGAAACCCGGCAGGGTCATTTGGATTTTCATGTGAGGAAGCCTTCCAGCTGGCTTGCGGTAGGTCGGTGGTTCTTCCTGGATGACTCCATGCTTCGGGGCCTTCCTCCACCTGTAATTAGCTGGACGTCGCTATATGACTGAAATACTGTTGAAGCGACGGTTAACTCAAATAGTCAAGTCAAGACATAGTTTTGACTACAAAGTAAATAATATTGCAAAGTGTGAATACTGTCAGTATACTGTGGTAGCAGTCATCTCTGAATTATGGCCAAGCTGTTAAGAAAAGCCAGTAACTGATTCCAAACTTTGAATTTGTAGAGAATGTAACCTCTGCAGAACATCCACCTGCAGATAAAGACCAGTTTGCAGTTTCCTTTAAGTGGCCTTTGTTTACAGGTTTTAGCGTATATTAAAATTTTTCGGTGTTCATAATGAGTTAAGATGTTTGCTTTCATTCTTCAGCACAGATTCCAAGTTCAGTCGTCATTTGATATTCCAGACCAAGAAGGCCATGTTTAAGGACAACATCCATGCAGGTGCACCCTTTTGAAAATAAAAGTATTTTGTCATGGTTAAATATGCTTGTTTAACACAATATGTTCCTAAAAGGCAACCAGTTTCAAGTACTGGTACCAAAATTTCATAACACCTAAGTGTTTTTTTTTAGCTCACCTGAGCACTTGTGCTTAGGATGGGCTTTTTTGACCGACTTTTGTCTGTCGTCAACATTGCTTTGAACACTCTTAGAGGCCACAGTTTTGGCCCAATCTTCATGAAGATTGGCCAGGATGTTTGTCTACATGATATCTCAGATGAGTTCCAAATTGGGTCATGTGGTGTCAAGAACAAGGTTACCAGGTCAAATCTTAGAAAATTAAAAAAAACCTTGTGAACACTCTAGAGGCCATAGTTTAGCCCAATCTTGATAGAATTTGGTCATGAATGACTCTTGAATGAGTTGGAAATTGGGTCATGTGGGGTCAAAAACTAGGTCACCATGTCAAATCTTAGATAAACCTTATGAACACTCTAGAGGCCACAGTTTTAGCTCAATCTTCATAGAATTTGGCCAGGATGTTTGTCTGCATGATATATTGATTGAGTTCTAAATATGGTCACATGGTTTGTCTTTATGACTTGTCAGATTAATCTAAAATTGGGTCATATAGTAGTTAAAAAACTACCGGTAGGTCACTTGGTCATATCTTAGCAAAAACTTAGAAGAACCTTGTGAACACACAAGAGGCTGCAGTTTTGGCCCGTTCTTCATGAAAAATTGGTCAGGATGTTTGTCTACAGGAAATCTCGGATGAGTTCGAAATTGGGATATGTGGGGTCAGAACTAGGGAACCAGGTCAAATCATAGTAAAACCTTGTGACCACTCTAGAAGCCGCATTTTTGGTCTAACCTTCATGTTACTGGTCAGAATGTATGTTTACATCAGATCTCATATGATTTCAAAACTGGGTCACATGGGATCAAAAAGAAGGTCACCAGGGCAAATTTTAGAAAAATCTTGTTAAAACTAGAGGGTACATTTTTGTCTCAGTCTTCATTTAACTTGGTAAGAATGTTGACTGCCTGAAATCCCAGATAAGTGCAAACTCAGGTAGGACCAAAATCTAGGTCACTTAGTCAAATGTTAGAGAAACATTGCAAACACTTTTTCAAATTTTTTGTAATAATGCCTAACACAGCAATCTTACTCAGGTGAGCGAAACAGGGCCATCTTAGCCCTCTTTTATTACTTCACTTCAATTGTCAGGGTAGGGTGAGCTTTTAGGAGTGTTGGGAGTCTGTCATCCAACCATTGTCCACATGTTTCATAATTTATATTCTAGCATCATTTCTGAAGGAATCTTTATCAAGCGTGGTGACAATTTTTATGGCCATAATCTCTTGGCTGAGTTTGAAATTGAATATAATGTCAGGAGTTACGGCCCTTAGATAATAAAAATGTCACCTTGTTTTACATTTTTATCCATATTCATGAAATAAATCTTATCATTGTTGAAATAAAGTTTACAAATATAATCTCTCTGCCAATTCTGAATAAGATGGTATAGGATTTTTAGGCCATGAATGATCTGTATCCAGATTTATGGATTATTTATTAACTACTGAAAATGTAAAATTTTCTTTCTACTTTAACTCTTACACCAACATATTTATAGCAACCTTGGTCAAACTTTGACATATTATGTCTGTGGCTATAATCTCGGCGAAATATTTGGCTAATATTGCAGCATAAGGTCAGTATACAAAAATGCCAGATTTGATGATGACCAAGGCTTTTAGCCCTTGATATATAAATGAAAATGCCAGATTTCATTGTGTTTGCATTCTAGCATCCATATTTATTAATTAATATTAATCATATTCAGAAACATGTTTAGCCATTATCCCCTGACAGATTTGAATATGTTTGATGTCAGACAATTAACCCTTTCCCTCATAGAGGAAACCATGAAAAGACCTATGCGAACAACATAAAACCAGATCAGCCTGCGAGTAACTCGCAGGCTGATCAGGTTTTATGCTGTTCGCTGCTCCTCAGTGGTCTGGAAATGAGGATTTTGTAATTAAATTTGGTAAGGTTTAACTGTGGTTTTCTGCAGATCAGGCTTTATGTGGTACCTATTGAGGGCATCAAAATGAGTCCATATGAGGGAAAAGGTTAAGTCAGTCATAGAAGACTGGCTCATTTAAGAGAAATGATATGTGCGAAAAACGGGTCCATTTTGTCCCGATTTTATACATTCAACTTATTCAATAGCCCTCTGATCCAAGCAGCCATTTATTCATTCCCTTGACAGGCTGTCTGAGACATGTTTAGATGTAGAAACTCCATTAGAGATAAAGGAAATGTCTAAGATAGTGCATATCTATGTTTTTTCTGTTTCTAAGATAGTGCATATCTATGTTATTTCTGTTTCTAAGATAGTGCATATCTATGTTATTTCTGTTTCTAAGATAGTGCATATCTATGTTATTTCTGTTTCAGGCTTGTTTGTCTCATACATTTTGTCACAAGTTATAGCCAGGTTACAACAAATAGAAAACACAGACTCATCAGCTGTGAGACACTTCAGCAGTATGGACAGTTCATTGTGTGATAAAACATCTGACTGCAGTGTAAACAAAAGTAACAGTTTAGAAGTACTTCATGATGTCAAAGTAAAGCCAGCAGTTATCGAAGGGTCATTTCCAGAGAAAATCAGTCAAAATGTGGATAAAAAATATGAGGAAGTGTTGAAGCACTTTAGTGATGAAGAATTGCAGTTATTCTTTGTGAGGAACAAACATGGGGATAAAGTCCTCTTTTGTGATACAGGTACTGTACTTAGAATGCACCTCAAATAAAAATGTTAATTGTGTGTTATAAAACATTAATTAGCGCAAGTTGTTTTTGGTTTATTGTATTCAGAGATCATTTATTTAAACCTAACTTAAATTCTACTACACCTGTAATGTATATGTTTAACTGCACTTTATTCGTCATTTTGTTATTTAAAAACTATTTAGGACTATGTGTTTACCTACAAAAAGGACTGAGTTCATACTGTAAAGCACTGCCTATTCCCAGCCATCATCAAAATAGGATGTAAAAAATGAATTAAAAAAGAAAATTAGGGGGATGCAGGGTACTGTAAAACAAATTGGTAACATTTTTCTGAATAATCTCAGACTAGCCTCCATAAGTTAATCATAACTTTATACTTACATTGTTATGGTTGAGGGGATGACTTGTGGATTTGTGAGTCATATGGTCAGGGTCCTGAACAACCATTTATAATGAAAAATTGATGGCTAAGTGAGGTGGTTGTAGTGTTACATTTCATGTGCAATATTCCCACGCATGTTTTTAATTTGAGCTATCTTTGAAAATAATGTGAATCCCAAGATCACATGCCCTTGAATAGACAATGGAGAAGATTTAAGTCTTCAGGCTGATATCACTCTCAAATTTCAGAAACAGGACCTTAACCTTTCATGTTAGGATTAAAAAGAAAAAAAAAGTGTTAGGTCATTTGGTCTTGTGCTTAATATCTGCATGGTAATATAGTGTGATTTTATTAAATCAAGAAAATATTTTCAGGTGTTTACACAAAGAACCGAAACTTCAGACTGTACTTGTCTTCCAAGCTGGGTAAGAGTAATCCTCTTGTTCTGTCCAGTCAGAACCAATATGGGAGTCACACTGTAACAGAGGGACAGAAGGAGGTCTTCTTCAGATCCTTGGTAGCCTACACACAGTAAGTCTAATATTATTTTTTTATTTTTTTTTTAAACTTGCCTCTTTTACATTGAATTGGAAAGAAGTTCTTTTCATCATAATGAAACAATGTGCATCTGTAGGCTTCAGGCTTAAAGCTCTATGGTCGCAGAGGTTGAGGATAAAAGTGGGGACATTACTTCCATATGCCATTTTCGCAAAATTTCAACACATTGTTTCTTTTTGTGTTGCAGTTACTGCAAAAATACCAAAGTCCTGACATTTGACCAAGAGGTTAAGGTCCCGGGATTGCTGGGATGTCCAAGAAAAAACAGGCCAAATTTAAAAGGTGAGGATCAGATGGAACTTTGTTTTCCAGTAAGATAGATGTGTATATTTATCTCTTGCAATATAATGGACCTTTTAAGTGTTTACATGTAAAGTCACATGAAAATGTCAGGTGAATTAATATTTGAGTTAAAGCATGTTGAAAATGTACTTATGTATATTTTAGAGACTGTAGATCTTATATAAAAAATCTGCTACAGTTATATCCACTGGAAATCAGTAATACCTTTGTTGATCGTGACAAGCCTTCCATTTTCATCCGTCAGTGTATACAGCTCATTTAATCAAATTTGTATTATTTTTTTTGTTTTCATCAAGATCAAGACAGTGTAACTGTATGTCCCCCCCACCCCCTTGAATAAGGGGTGGGCGCATATAGATTTGCCTTTTTCTGTCAAAAAATCTTGTATCACACACACAGCTCCAAAACCATATTAAGAGCCAGTCATAAATCTTTACAGGAATGTTCACCAAAATGAGAAAATGTGTACCTTCAATTTCGTTTTGAAATTCATTGAGTTATAGCAGAGTTGTGGCCCTTGGCATAGTGAAAATGGTGTCAAGTGGGAGCATTCATACATTTCAAGTTCCAGCTTTATTTATACATAAACATTAATATTTGTAGTCCTTTGTATATTACTATAGCAGGCTACTTAAAAACATGTTTCTTGTATTTTAACAAAATAGCAGGGGACAGTATTGAAGGTTACAGCAAATCTCCCTATCCTGAGGTGGATGAATACATTACTAGTCTTATCACAGCCAATGGAGACAAAGGAGCAATCAGGCTCTGGATCTACTTTCAACAAGGGGAGTTAATCATTTATGAGATATCAAGATACAGATTTTGCCATAATATTGGACGTCAACATCGCAGTAACAACATTATGTAAGCATTTAGGGTCCTGGGAACACAGCCTATCATGATAGTTGTAGAAATTTAAGTCGGAAATGTAGGTAGATCTTATAGAACTATTACTCTGATTTTGAATTTGATCACTTTTACCCAGATAATGATTTGTGGTCTGTTACTAACCATACAGAGGGAGTGTTCTATAAAGTTGTTACTTTGGTGAGTTTACCTAGTTATATTAATCCAGGGATGGTTACGTTACTCTGTCATATTAATTTCGAGTTATTTAAATGCTTAATTATGATTATGCCTTTACAGAATTGGTACATATTCATGATGCTTTCCTTTGGGCATACCCTTGATTAATAAAAATACAAAAAGGTAACTTTGAACAACTTTAAACACTTATTTAAACTTCTTTTCTTATGCTTTAATGTTGTTGTTTTTTTTGTTTTGGTTGGACCAATACTTTGCACCTGGCACAGTCTTGAAATTTTCTTGCCTTTTAGTCAATGAACTCTACAAGTGGCCTTAAATGAGAAATTGAATTAGGAGCTTGTATCACTCTCAGGAAATGAATATAAGTAATCCTATAGCTGCCTGTTGTATATTTTGACTTATTTATATTATTTCTAGGTATGTTGTGGATCTCAAAAAGGGCACCTTTTACCAGAAATGTCATGACCCGGACTGTCATCAACAAAACTTCAAGTCTCAAGGTACTTGCACTCTTTAGCCCCATTCCCCCATACATGTCGTTAAATCCTGGTCTCCCAATTTCAAATGAAGTTGGACTATATAGGAATATAGCATTTGCATCAGATTTTACAAGAGTGTTCTTTGAAACACATGTGTCACCTGCTGTAGCCTGACGGTCAAAGTGTGATGGACAGAAAAACAGATGGACGGACAGATGACGGAAAATTGACCCCTTTGTGTCTACTCTGCTTACGGCAGCTGCTACAAAAAGCTGAGTCAAGGTGGTGTAGCAACGGTATCAATCACCTTCAGTGATAGCTCTAGTAGCCCTTGTAGACTTGTGTAGTTTATTCATGTAGATTCCTGCTGTTTATATCTGGTGATCACCATTTTTCTGCCATATTGCAGAATGGCAGCTTCCCAGACATGTTCTGCCAGAAAGTTACTTTGATGACCTGGAATTTGATGACTTTGAAGATGAAGACATAGATGAAGAAGAACTGTTAAACAGTACCCTTGAAATGGAGCAAAATTACCTTAAAGAAAAGGCTTCAAAGTCAGGTGAGCATCAAAAGATTTCTTTTCATGAGTATCAAAAAGTTATAGAAAGTAGAAAATATTATTGGTCCGTAAAATGCCCACTCATGAGATGTACACAAGACATTGTCCCATCATAGTTACCATTTGTACCAATTGAATTAAACCCAACTACTATGACAAAGTCACAACATGCAAAATCTGACTTATGATTTTTTTTTTACAAATTCTGTTCTGGGTCTCCTCTGTTTGTTCATATAATATTGTTACTCATATTTTACACTGAGGGCAAAGAAAAAAACAAAAAAACATTGAAAGTCAGATAAATTGATATTCATTAAATCATAAATTTGCTCATGAATATTCATGAGGTGATAAGTTTATTTTTGTACATCAACTTCAGACTGGCCAGAGTCAGATGATGGCAGTGATGCAGACCTGGTGGCCGCTGTATGCAACATGGAGGGAACACAGGACTGTCAGGGTCCTTCCACAACTTGAGGAATGTACTGCAGTGGATATTCATTAAACTGTACAATGTAGCTACCAGAATGTACTGCAGTGAATAATTATTTATGTGTAGTTATCAGGATATATCCGTTTACTCCATGAATACACATTTACAAATTTATGGATTGAAGAACTGAACTTCAAATATGTGAAACAATTGATTTGTCTTTGCCATGCAGACTGTAGATTCTGAGCTACAGTATTGTTTGCCAAGGCACCAAAATATGTTTATATGAGGAAAAGAGTTAAATAAGGACATTCTTAAGAAAACTAGGAGTATCACTGAATGTGATGAATACCCACACTATAAGCTGTAAAAGTCTGATCAGGGGCCATAATTCTTTCTTCTTAGGACACACATCAAAAATTATGTCATGCACATTTACACATCATTATAATGCGTATGCAAAATTTTAGCTGAATCAGTGAAGAAATGCAGAAGTAGTTTGCATTTCAATAGTCATTTAAGGGGCCATAACTCTGTCTGTCTTTTTTTTTTAATGACATACATATAAATTATGTCACTCACATCTACACATCATTATAAATGCATATGCAAATTTGAGCTAAAGTAATGTTGAAGTAGTTCCCATCACAAGATTTTTTAAGTCAATTCAGGGACAACATATTATTATAAATGCATATGCAAAATCTCATCTCATTTGGTGTAGTAATGTAGAAGTAGTGCATATCATAGGAATTTTGCCACAGACATATATCCCAGCACACTGACTCCTGTATACCCGCTTTGATTGCAGGGTATTATTATTATATAAATAGATATAAATTAATTGAATGTGCAGCCATTGCTCTTCAATCAAATGCCAGTACTAGAATAACTTAATTCAGGGTAAATTTTGTATCTATGGTGCAAACTTAGAATTACACATTGGATATAAGCATTTGTGTTTTTCTCATTTGCAAACATTTCCAACATAACCTCTTCTTCAATGGATATTGTAAATATGATTGTTGATATTATTAAGACGAATGTACAACTACTTACCTCTTTTATGATAGTACATGTGTACCTGTTTACTCAGAAGCTACATACATTGATTATTAGGATATTATTTTGTTGATGTTTATATTTTGTTACAAATATAGTTATTGTTAGATTATACATTTATTACTGGTATACCATTTTTTGAATGGGGGTTTCCAATTTTTTTTAACTTCTTTTTTAGCTCACATGAACACAACAAGCTGAAGGTGAGCCATTGTAGTCTAAAAGGCCCTCCTATATAAACATTTTAGCTCACAGATGTTCCTTGGGTTACTCTCTACCAAGATTGTTAAAACTGAAAAACAAGGCTGTCAGGAGGCATGCCCATTTTCCATAATACCTTAAGGTATTTGCTGTTTCTTTTCTTCCAACAAATAACTTGTTCTCTGGTGAACAATTTCAGGGCCTTCATTGCCCTCTTGATATTCTACCGAAAAAAGTTGTTTTTTGTTTTCCAGAACATGACCCTTTTATGCAAAACGGAATCTGTGTTTGTCAGTTTTAAATGAAAATGTCTTAAAAACACCCATTTTTATGTGCTGTTTAGGTTTTGCTGTAACAAGTTTAAGCCATTTCTCAACATATTTTTTCAGGCCTTATATTGGTCACACCAAAATGTATACTACAGCTTGCTTTAGATCAAAATACATGTATGTTTGTTATAGTGGCAAAGATGAAAATGTACAATGAAAATGTTTTCTTATTATTGATGACCAATTGAAAAATATTCAAGTGACCATGCCAGCTCGGAAACCCATTTGATTTTTATACCCCCTGCACAACAAAGTTGTTATTGGGGTATACTGGATTTAGCTTGTCTGTCTGGCCATCTGTGGGCTTTTTTTTTTTTTGTCTGGACCATAACTTAAAAAGTATAAAATGTATCAAGACGAAATTTCATATGTGGATAGATCTCATTTAGGGGGAGTGCAGTGACCAAGAACCATAACTCTCTGTTGTGTAATTTTGAAGTTATTGCCCTTTGAAAATTTTCATACTTAATTTTTGTCCGGACCATAACTCAAATAAGTATAAAAGATATCAAGATGAAATTCCATATGTGGATAGATTTCATTGAGAGGGAGTGCAGTGACCAAGAACCATAACTCTCTGTTGCGTAATTTTGAGTTATTGCCCCTTGTAAATTTTCATACTTAATTTTTGTCTGCACCATAATTCAAAAAGTATAAAAGATGAAATTTCATATGTGGATGCATAACAGTACTGATCAGTCCTGTGAAGTTTTATCAAATTTAAGATGCAGGGGGGAGGGGGGGGGGGATAAAGAGCAGACAAGATTGTGTCTACAGACAGACAAGCTGATAACAATCATGACTTTGAAATATTAATGGATGTATTTTTATATGGTCACAAAGGGGAATAATTCAGTAAAAATCCATGCTAGAGTTATGGGTCTTGGTAAGTGGTGTAAGCATGTGAAAAGTTTCAAGTGAATACCTTTAGTGGTTGTGGATATTGAATTTGCATGCATAATCTTAGCCAGGATTTTCTTAGTTTACAAAGGGGAATAATTCAGTAAAAATCCATGCTAGAGTTATGGGTCTTGGTCAGTGAGCTACAATTATGACCCCAAATAGTTTGTAAAGTTTCAAGTGAATACCTTTAGTGGTTGTGAAAATATAAGAAGAAAGAACTAGAATTGTGTCCACAGGACACGGATGCCCCTATCATTTTGTTTATTAGGTGATAATTTTGTCAGTGCATATGATGAAAAATTAGAAATATAAAAGATGATTTTAAGATCAAATTAGTGCTTGACCTAAACCAAGTGATGTGACTTTAACCAAAAAGTTAGCATTCTGCTACTTGTTTTGCAACACGTTGCTTTATCCTAAGGATCCCTTGTGCCAAGTTATTTCAAAACGTGACCATACACAAAAAAGATGCAGCCTAAACAAGACTGTTTTTACAAACTTTAAACTCAACTGTTGTGACCTTGACCTTGAAAATTGGTTCTGGTTTGAGCCAGTAATTTCAAAACAACCATTCACAGCAGAATTAAAGCTGAAACACAATTTTAAGGTAAACCAAATGCTGTGACCTTGACCTTCAAGCTAGCAACCTGGTTCTTATTTGCAACACATCATCTTGTCCTAAGGATCACTTGTGCAAAGTTATTTCACAACACCACTATACATTACGAAGTTTCAGCTGGGACAAGATTTAAAGGTCAACTGAGTGCTGTAACCTTGTACTTCAAGCTAGCAACCTGGTTTTTGTCCAAGACGCATCGTCTTGTCCTAAGGATCACTTGCTCCAAGTTATATGAAAAACAACCCATCAAGACCAAAGTTACAGCTGGGAAAGATTTTATGGTCAACTGAGTGCTGTGACCTTGACCTTCAAGCTAGCAACCTGGTTCTTATCAACACATCATCTTGTCCTAAGGATCACTTGTGCCAAGTTATTTGAAAACAACCAATCAAGAGCAAAGTTACAGCTGGGACAAGATTTAAAGGTCAACTGAGTTTTGTGACCTTGACCTCCCAGCTAGTGACCTGGTTTTGTTCACGACACATTGTCTTGTCCTAAGGATTACTTGTGCCATGTTATTTTAAAAAGCGACCATACATAACAAAGTTACAGCTTGGACACAAATTCTTGCACATACAAACACACACAGACAGGTGTAACACTATATGCCCGTTGCCATTTCGTGGCAGGGGCATTAAAACTTTCACGAAAATCCTTAACCTTGAGTGATGCCGATGCCAGGGTGACTAGGATAGTTCTCACTATTCTTCAAAAGTCGTGCTAAAAATGCCAGATTTTACTTTGTTAACACTCTAGCATCTTCATTTCTTTAGCAATCCTCTTCAAACTTCATGACAATGTTTATAGCCTTAAATTCTCAGCCAAATTGGATTATGACTAATATCGGCCAATTGTGTTAGGAGTTCTGCCCCTTTTACCATAAAAAATGCCAGTTTTCACTTAGTTTACACTCTAGCATTCATTTTTAAACTTAATGACAATGTTTATAGTCATAAAATCAGGGCTGATAACAACCAATTAAGTCAAGAGTTATGCCCCTTTTGATACCAAAAAATGCCAGATTTCACATTGTTTACACTCTAGAATCTTCATTTCTATAGCAGTCATCTTCATGACAATGTTTAAAGCCATAAAGTCTCGGTCAGTACATACATTTATGATTGATAATGGCTTATAAAGTGTGGAGTTATGGCCCTTTTCCTATAAAAGATTGACAGGTTTTACTTTGTTTGCTCTCTAGCATATTCATTTCTTAAGTATCCTCTTCAGACTTCATGAAAATATTTATGACCATAACCTCTCAGCCAGGTTTGATTATGGCTGTTATAGGCCAATTTGGTCAGGAGTTATGGGCCTTGAAATATAAAAAATTGCCATAATTTTACTGTTTACACTCTAGCAACTGCAATTATTAAACAATCATCATTTATACACAATGATAATGGCAATAATATTTCAAATGAGTTCGATTATGGCTGATATTTTACAGTCATTTATGTCTTTATTTCTTAAGGAATGAAGGCAATGTTTCTCAGGTGAGCGACTTCAGGGTTATCATGGCCCTCTTGTATCAATTCTGGGTCATAATTCTAGTGTGTCTGGGATATTGTTTTCAAACTCAATTTAGACAATGTGCTAGTACACATTGTGACAAATTTTTGTAAAGATTGGTTCACATTTGTAAGTGTTAGCACTGTTAATTTTGCAATTTTTCATCAACTTAAGGGCCATAACTCCGGAGTGTTCCAGACATTTTGGCTGGTTATTGAACATGGCAAAGATATTGTGCCTATACACATTGTGACCAAGTTATGACAAGATATGTTCATGTTTGTAAGAGTGTGGACACTGTTAAGCAAATTTTCGTATGTTCATGGACCATACCCAGGAATGCCTGATTATCGAACTTGGCCAAGATATTGCACCCATATACATTATGACCAAGTTTAGTAAAGATCAGTGAACATTTGTTTGAGTTAGAGAGCAGACATCAGTGGACACTGCCAGGCACCCACCCACCCAGCTGCAAGTGAATCTGTAATTTGTCTTCAACGTGTGTATAAAATTTGTATGCTTTTGAATTAATAGCAAAGCATGTTCTTTTACTTTGATCTTGAACTTGAATTTTTTTGAAAATTGCAAAGTTTAAGAAGTAAAAGCAACTATGTTTTCAACAATTTATGGAAAGAAAAGAAAAGAAGGAATTTTCTTTTATTTAATAATTTAATAGCACAAATTCATACTTCATTAACAGTTTTGTCAAGAACAGAAGTCTCTTAATCAACAAGTCTTTATACACCATCATATAATATATATGACAATTCTGGAGACAATTTAGTTGCAAACTATTTCTCAGCTTGGACATATAAAATGAAGATGAACATTTTCACTTAAGAATTACAAAGAAATAATGGATATCCTATTAAAATGTTAATTCATTAGCTAAATGAACCTGCTGTGTGAAGTAGACTGACAAGAATAATATTCTCTCTTTCTGGGGTGCCAAGGAAAGCCCAACTTTAACTCTTTACAAAATGGATACATCTTGCTTGACAAATGAAAACCTTGATCAAAACCAATTGGATTAAAATCAGCTCTATAATGTCACTTTGCTGTTCTAATGCATTACTAATGCAGCATAGCAGAGTGACGTTAGGAGCTGATTTTAAGAGCAAGAACATAATTTTCAGTCTGACAAGGTTTTGCTCTTACCACCTATTACTGAACAACATAAAACCTGATCAACTTGTGAGCACCTCACTGGATAATCTTTTATACATATATTTCAGTTCATTCCCCTCCTATCACAGTGGTTAAGGGTTGAACTAAAGATACTGTAACTTTCATCATTTTATATACAGGCTGAGAATAAAATGAAAATACATGTATAGCTGATGCAGTGAAAATCAGGGAAATAAAAGTATCTCCTGTTACTTTGGTTGTATAAAAAAATACTAGGTTTTAATTGTAATTTAGTGAAATGAAATTAAGTATTTGAGTGTACTGACTTACATAACAACCTACAACCATATATTATTACTGGGTAAATAATGATAAATTGTATAGAAAAGAATGTATAATTACCTCTTGGTTAAATATAGCAAATATATATTTTCCCCTCATGTTACACAAGTAGAATACATTGTACATTCTTATATCTTAATGTACATGTTTTAAATCATTTTGGGATTTCTAAATTTAGAATAATTAAAATTCTTTGGAAACAAAGAGAACACAATTTTTGTTTCCTTAAAAAAGGACATAAACCAAAAACAAATATAAAACCAAGTAAATATAGTAAAACTTGATGCAGATTGACCTTCTTGTGAAATGGAATCAATTTAGAGTGATTTTTTAACATCTAATCCCCAAGATATTTTTAATAATTGTATAATAGTAAAACTGTATACTTACATCAATTGATATGGAAAAATAATCTTAAAACAAAGTCAAAGATTAGAAGACAATGTTCATTTGACAATAACAATATTATACAAATATATAAATTTTTGGGAAAACGCCAGCATTGCAACTTTAACATGGTGTGGCAATGAAATTAATGATTACGGTATACAGGTATCAACAATTTTCATACAGAATTTATGAGACACGAGACACAAAACATTCCACTGAGATTTAACAGCCTCAAGGTTAGACATGGCCAATAAATCTCATAGATAGCTGCCGCTGACTGCAAACCCAATAAACATCCAATTTTTATAATCTGATAGCATTTATCTTTACCTTCACAATCAATCAAATATCAAATAAAACTGCAAGAATATTGTGAAATTATTTTTGTTGACATAAGTTGACTTGACAAAAGCAGACAATGAATTTCATGTATCTTAATTTACAGTTTCTTTGAAATGAATGTAATAGTTTTAACAATCCAAGAAGGACCCAAAAACTAGTCCCCACAAAAATTTACCGTTTCACAGTATCTGGCTTACCAGAATTCATAATATTTGTTAAACAAAAAAATTAAACAAAACAAAGACTTGTATGCTGATCAAGTTTGACACTTAATCTATAACAGGAGAGAAAGATTGAACAAGAAAAAAACACACACAACTTATTTTATCAATTAAAAAGGGTGACACATTCCGACATTATCTACACATGAATATACACACATACTCCCACAGAATATAAAGAAATCAAATGAACACATTTTT
>CM037779.1:73737346-73754786 GCA_021229015.1 Solen grandis
AAAACGTTGCTCAAATAATAATATATAAATTATCAATATTAGAATTAGACATCTGCAATCAATGTTATCATCTCTACTGCTGTATCTGTAATCATGGTTATCTTTTTTCACAATCACCTGCAATCGGAGTTCTCAAAGATATGGCAATATGTCCAGTTTAAACTTCCATATCTCAGTGAATAAACGAAATTAGAAGGTGGGAATCCGCATTAAGACGGAGAAAAAAGAACTTTGATATGGACTAAGTAAAACGGTTAAATTTCGATGAGAAATACCTTTCTGAGGGTCAAAATTTCAATTCACGTATTTTTCAGTGATTTCTCCCTGAATAAAACCCTGTTTGGCTCACAACTTTGTTTACTGATTCCTCTTTCAATAGCGAATAAATGTACATACTTTGTTTTGTTCGGATCCTGCTAAATGAATATAAATCAAAGCAATACTTACTTTCTCTTAAATATTGAACATGTATACAGTCATCTGCAATCGTGGTATCAGCTGCATTCGCGATATCGGGTTGAACGGTGTGGAAATGTTACTATTTTAAAATTTATCAAATTTCGATGGATTCGCCAACTGTGCAACTTTAAACAAATAAAACAACTACGGAATTGTTACTGAAATACCGTGATACTCTTTATACGTAGTGTTGTTTCGTAACGGTGCCAAATCCGACACAAAAATCAGCTCTTTCTTTAAGTAATATAGATATGTCATATTTCACAGCTTAATGTATGCAACGTGGGGGTTATTAGGCTAGTTTCTCCATCATTTATCTCAGAAAGAACATGCCTTCGATCTTCTATATTCTATATAATGTGCATGGAAACATTTAATGGTTTTATGACCAAGAGTGCCCCTTTCTATTAAGCTATAATTTATATTAAAATCTAAAATCCAGTGATAAAATAGGTGTCTTTAAATTATTCTAAGTGCATATAGAAAGAGAAGAAGATGGATCTTGCACAACGAGATTTCTCTATCCACACCTTTTTTTAGTATTGTAATTTATCATTATCATTGATAATGAAAATCAACATCGAAACCTTTAAAATACATCTTAGACTGGACAATTATGTATTGGCCACGGTCAAAAAAATATCACATTTACAAAATCAACACAAAATCTGAGAATATAAAAATGGAGGTGGAGGTTACAAAAAATAATGTAAGAAATAGTGAGGCAGCTGAATGATACGATTGGCTAACGAGCGTCACATGAGGTGGAACTGTATTTTGATTGGTTAATGCACCGTTCGCGGGTACAATTAATTCCTTAACCCTTTACCTCATATAGACTGATTTTGACGCACTCAATAGGTATCACATAAAGCTAGAATCTGCAGAAAACCACAGTTAAACCTCACCAAATTTAATTACAAAATCCTCATTTCCAGACCACTGAGGAGCAGCGAACAGCATAAAACCTGATCAGCCTGCGAGTTACTCAATAAATGATTTAATGATAAGATGAAATTATATTTATGTATTGTCCACGGTCAGGGTATTAAGGTACAGGCTAGGCGAAATTGTATAGATAAAGAGGAAAAAAAACACATAGCATGAATGAAATTGGGCAAGGCATTTATTTGAAATGCCATAATATTTGCATAAATATATAAGCATTATAAGAAAATATGAACATGACGTCAATGTGTTGTGACACAATTTCTCGAACAAACATATCTGAGTGGGTGGGTGGTTGCATGATTATCTATCATAACAGCCGATATGAACATCATACTCCTCTCATATCATGTCATTTAGTTTCAGCGCAAACCCTTGTAAGTTTTTCATACATCTTATAATCAGATGCAATAATTATTACTAGATTATTTAAAAAAGTCATTGATTTCAAAAAAATATATCACTTTGTGTTTGGGGAACTATATATATATAATCTCATATGAGTTGTCATATAATATAGAAAATTATTTAACACGTCCAAGAAAATGGACTCGCTTTCTACCATTTTCTTGGACGTGAATGATATTTTTTATATTTTATGACACCTTATGTGAAATTCTTTTTATCACACGACTTTAAATGCTGAGTTTAAACGGAATAATAATGTTTTGACGTTTCGCGCGCGTTTTTGCACGTTTTTTTATCCTATGAATTGTATATAGTTAAATGGCATCGTGACGTTGTTATAATACACGTGTTTAATATATATAGGATCTTACATGAGTCGTCATATAATAAATAATTTTATTAAACGAGTTCAAGAAATGATAAAAAGCTCGCCAGAGGCTCGCTTTTTACCTTACCATTTCTTGGACGAGTTTAATAAAATTGTATAGTATATGACAACCCATGTGGATTCTTTTTATCACATGACTTTAAATGCTGGGATTAAAGGTTAGATACCTGTTATGGTTCCGCTACATTTCGGACACCATGTCCTTTTACGGAGATAACCAAGGGTTCCTAATGTTTAATTAGGGTCCTTGGTTATCTTGGTAGAGGGTTAGTGGTCCGAAATGTAGCGGAACCATTACAAGTATCTTACCTTAACAGAATAATAATATTTGAAGTTTCGCGCGCGTTTTCGCATGTTGTTTTTATCATATGAATTGTATAGGGTTAAATGACATCATGACGTTGTTATATTACACGTGTTAAATGTAAGAAAATACTTAATGGTTATATAACACGGAAAACAAGGAACGTCATGTGATAAAAAAAGATATGTAATGGTCATATTACACGGGAAACAAGGAACATCATGTGATAATAACGGGTTATTACTATCGTAGATTGATCCGATAAGTGTTATCAGCATGAGTGATACACAGATTTTCCGTAAATCTGTTTATCACGAATATAAATTCTTAACTTTGCATTTATTTTCAAGCAAATATTTTTTTAACATTAAACGACAAAAAACAAAGGAACTTTTTTTCATCAAGGTTACAGTACATAAAGAAATCCGGGCGTGTTCTACACAGCGCTTAAGAATATGCAACTTGTGTAAGCGGCTTTTGTTATCCTCGTTGTGCAGTGACGTCATACATGTATAAAAGTAATTCCATTCTTTGCACATAGAAATATGTTTACACACGGTAATAAGTGATACATGTTTGGAAAACGTTGGGATCTTGATACAAGTTTCTGTATTTTTGCTGTAGGAAACAGATTGTAAATGCGTTGTATCATAAATAGGTATATAATGAATAGATGATAATTGTTGGTTTCAGTGGAATATCATTTTGAATTCATCGAAGGAGGAAATTGAGCAACCATTCGTAAAAATATTGATTTTCCTCCTCACGAGATGAATTAAAAATAATTTTCCACTGTAACAAACATGTTTTTTTATTTAATGCCTTTCTGCGACGCTTTACACATTGTTACTAAGTTCATCATAAATTTTACACTTTGGGAGCCCCAAATTCCTGAAGTCGCATTAATCGTTATTCGGTCTTAAAAAATAGTCCAATAAATGAACACAAAGAAAGCGTGTAATCAACATTACTTTCAGGTATTTCTTGAATAAGTTTAATTTCAATGCAGAAATCAATAGTGAAATGTCTTGAAAAAATACGGCAGTGTCTCTTAGTAGTCCAATTCACCGAAAAGCATTAAATAAAATTCTGTATTGTAATCAATTAATCTAAATTACAATATCTATTAAAATACAATGATGAAAGCACAAAACCCACTCGTACGATGTGTTATATGCGATGATATTATCTTACATTAATGAAAATATTAAATTCATTGACAGAACCTTATTCCTAAATGTCTCGTTAACATTTTCAGTAAATGATCCTTTTACTCGTACGCCAGTTAGATTATCTATAAATACACACCTATCAAGTACGTATATGCAACCCTAATCATTTCAACCGTACGACTCTAATGGCGAGGATCAAAATGGTGGCACAGAAAATTGGCATATTAGTTGTATTACTTGTGTTCTACGCAGGTATGTTTTATTATATTTAATAAGAGAGAGATCATACAAATAAAACAAGTATAAGCATTTCAAAAAATTCATGTTTAAATAAAATGTACCGTTTATTCACTTGATAAAATGTTCACACAAATCTCAGCTATGAAAATATTTAAAACGGATATACTGCATGTTTATTGACTTTTTTGGAAAAAAAAAAAAGGTTTAATTTACTTTTTATTTACACAAATCAGATAACAAACTTGTAAATAAGTCAGAAGTCACAAGGTCATTTCTGATAACCTTTCATTACTGCCAACGGTGTGTGTGTGTGTGTATCTTCACGCAGTTTTCAAAGTTATGATAATTATTTGATATAAAGATAATACTTTCTTCATAAGCAAACGTCTGTACCTTTACTGTTGAAAAAAAGGTCAAAATGAACTAAGTGACTATCAACGAAGTCATTAGTAATAATAATACGACTCACTATAATAAATGTATTTACACGCGGTATATGGTAAGACAAAACTAATTTAACTCAACATGCATGCCTTTTTTTTTTTTTTCAAGAAATCATTTACTGATATATGTTCATTCTAGGGTTTCAACTTCAATGTACCTTTACAATTATGTTGTTAATGACAATTTAGTGGTTTGCTTCATTAATAACATTAAAGTGAATATAAAATATATTTGGTACTTTTCTGTCTTAAACAATTTAAAATATCTGACTCTCTTATTCTGCGATATCTTTAATTGGCGTTGCCCTATAAAGCGGGACCTGTTTGCAGATATGGCAATGTATATACTCGTACTAATGTAGGAAAAGATTATTATTTCACTATATTACAATACATACATTGTATTACGAATGATCTTTTCTCTGTCTTAAAACAATACAGGGCATGGGAGTGAAGCTGCTGTGTGCTGTAATGAGTATACAGATTTCCACGGGGAACACCATGAGTCGATGCTGTGTAAGGCCTACTGTTGTGAGATTTCTAACCTACTGACATGCTGTGATAACAGCACTCTCTCGGCACCTTTCGATAAGAGGGACCAACAAAGCTGCTTGAAGTCATGGATTGAAAATAAATGTTTTTTTCTTTTGCAATCCATTGTAAACCGCGCTGTTTTTCCCATGTGATACTATATTTTACTATTGAAAACTGTCCAGTTTGAAAGGTATTCCAGTGAATTCTATCCGTGGTATGTGTATCTTAATCATAAGGGGGGAAAGTTATTGCAAATGGTTTACGTTCATATCAAAGTATTTTAAATGATTAGAAATGCGAAAAAAGAGATGATTTATAACAAAAAAAATAAGCTCCCCAGTGTCATGTAACAATTACGATGTACACAAAAAGTGATACATTTTACAGTTGTGTGTTACCTGTACAAAGGTGATTATTGAAAATTCAAAATACATTTACTGAAAAAGGTAGTTCTTCTGTTTGGTTTTTCATAACACTTATGCAAACCACAAATAATCCCTTAATCTATGGGTTTTAATTCTGATCCCATGTTCACCAGTAGTGCTAAGTAATACTTAAAGACCTTTTATATATATTTCGTTTCTCCAGTAACATTGTTAAGCATTTTATTTCGAGGGGACTCGACTTGTTTTTGCCCTCTGGCATTCAGTACTGAAATTGCTATTCTGAATAGATTAAACGGAGTTCTCGAAAGTAAATCTTGTGGACATCTCAAATTATAGGGCTTATGATGCCTGGATAGCGTAGTGGTGACACGCCTTTCTTCTCACCAATGCGTCCCGTGAGAGTGCAGTGGTCGTCCGTCTAGACATGTGGGTTTTTTCCGGTTTTCCTCCCATGATAATGACCACATACGCCGCCTTTTAAAAGAGCCATCAAGAAAGATTAATAAAAGTTGTGATAACTTGTTCGAATCGATGCCCAAAATAAATTTTAAAACTTAATAAGGCTTTCAATGGCTCATAGAAACTGAAGAAATAATGTTAAAGCGTTAAAATGGTGACATTCCCTCTTGAGAACAATTTTGGAATCAGATGACATTGCTGTGTTCTTAGAAGAAAAAATCTGCTAAGGTCTATGATATAGAATCTTTGTATGTTTCAGGTGGGTGCCTATTGTTGGAGGGTTGTGATGTTTTTAGCTTTTGCTGCTGCTTCTGTTTCTGCGCCTGTAAATGCTGCAATAGGTCTACCAATGGTTATGTTAAATATTGAATATGTTATTAGTCAATGCGTGGATAAATGAAAGGGGGACAATAAATTATTTAAACTGATTTTATTTGTATCAAAAGCAAACACTTTCGCAATATGAAGAGGGGTTCAAGTTTCCGTTTATGATCAATAAAATATAAAGTGAACCGTTATAAATAAGGAGAAGACTGGGATTGTCCGTAATAATTTTAAAATAATTAACGCTTGCTAATATCATTAATACCAAACATGTCAGTTATTTGCCAGGAGTTATTTGCAAATATCAGAAAAATAGGCGAAAGAATGTTAGAAAAATTTATATTGAATATGTTTTCTGTTATTATATTTAACGGTTTGCACAAACATGCAAATACGATTATGTATCATTTAATGATCCCGGGTTTTAAAAGGACATTGTATTTATGTCTCCCTGACATGTAATTTTTTTATGGTCGCGCGATAAACCGGCCGTGATTCATGTATTTGATAGTCGGCCAATTAATTGCGTTTATTGCGTTTTAAACTATTTTAGGCCGTGTTTGCATATACATGTAGCACAGGAAGGACACCAAGCATTAGACTTATGTGTAGTTTAAACCCAAAGGATATTCAAAATAGGACTTGAGTAAAACAATAAGCAGTCATCTGCCTATAACCCCCTCTATTGAACTTAATCAAATGAACTTTTAACAGGAGTTTTATTATAGTCGGCTCGGCTATAGTTTGTTGCTTTATATTTAATGTTTATTTATGTTACAACTTACAACATGCATGTTAATATATTTGTTTACCTTTGATCATAAACACACGTATGCATTCATCAGATGTAATACTTTTTATTAATAAAACATATAAGATATACAGATTTTTTTTTATTTACGCGAATATCTTTTTATGCTCCTGCATCGATAGATAGGGGCATATTGTTTTTTTGGGTCTGTCTGTTGTTAGTCTGTTTGTTTATGACATTGACCTTCAAATGACCTTGACCCCAAGGTCTAAGGATTAAGTTCATTCGAACGTAGCGCTTGTTTAAAGATATTTTTTGTCGCCATTTCTACTAAAGATGAGTTACAAAGACCAAACAAAACCATTGCATATCCTAAGAAATTTAAATGGTATAAAATGAAATAAATGACATTTACTTCTAGTATTTTGGGTAAACTTTGACCCTATATTATAACATCTTAAACATGACCACGGGCAGTAAAAATCATACAATTTTAAACAATATTAATAAGATTACTAATAAAAATAATGGCACTTTTGGGGGTGGGGAAAAGCTTTTAATCTAGATGTAAATATCAAAGTATATTATCGGATTAAATTTCTTTTCCAGTAGGTTTTTTCCTATAAATACATGTTCCTACTTTCATGTATGCATTTATTGTTTTAAAATGACGATATACTGTTTAATGCTCAAATTAATAAATAATATATTCTGTTCTTCTTTTGGTTAACTTTTATTTATAATAGAAATACAGTCACAGATCATTTAATGGAGACTTGGTCTAACTGAATCAAAGGGAAAATGAAAGTTTCTGCTGTTAGTTAATATTAATGGATTTTATTTCTGTGGTTTGTGTTCATCTCAGAACAACAGAAATAAATTACCCTCAGATATAACCCGCTATACGGTATAACATACTGCCAATCAACTTCAGATCAACTCATTACATAACATCAATTCATTGAACATTTGCAAACGTGATTGGGGTTAGGTATGCATCAATATAACTACAGTATTTATTTAGATTAGATCTTCTTGTATATGTACACAACGTTTTACCGAACCTATAGTTGATACTTTTTATGTTTAAAAGGAATGCTTTCTGTCACAATTCACATTCATATACTGGTTGGAGACAATTCTTTACCTCTTATTCACTTCTTTTTTCTTTTACTAGATTTATTTTCTCACTCCTATTTATAAGCAAGTAACGAAGCTGCCATTGCTTGCGGGTGTTTTCGTCTCATTTGCTTCAACCTAAGAATACAAAACTAGGGTAAGTGGCTGCTATAAAGAACTAGGGTTACTTAAAATGACAAGTTAAAACGGCATAAAATCGCCATTCAATCAGCAATGATAATGAATTGTATATGCTTGTTTTGTTTTGATTTTTTTTCATTCATTTATAAGGGTATCTTTTCATATTGTTTCATATTACATCGCAGATAATACAAAAGTAAAGTAGTTTACCTTCCCCGGTGGGCCGAGTGGTTATAGAGTACGCGGGAGGTCGTGTGTTCGATCCCCGACCGCGACATACCAAAGTCGTAAAAATGGCTCTGGTATAGCTCCCTTGCTTGGCTCTCAGAATATAAGTGTAGTTCCAGGACTGTTTGCCCGATGTCTACGGCATGATGCTGCAGTGTGGCAGCACTATATCTGTCTCCAAATGACTGAAATACTGTCGGTGGGACGTTAAACCTAACAAACAAACAAAGTAAGGCTTATATATTTCTGTTAATAAGTACATGGTTAAAATCCACCTGTGCGTGTAATAGTAAGCTTGAATAATTCTGATTACAATGCATTTAAATTATGCATTTTCAACCAGCACAATCTTGAACGTTTGTAGCATAGTTAATACATCGTATTCAGGAATTGTGCAAAATGTCGTATAATATGACCTTATATGAACCGAACTATTGATGCTTTACTTTAAACGGACTATCGTAATAGAAACTTTCTTCATGTTTTATGTTACGAGGGAGTAAAAGGCTTGGTGATATATTATAAATTGCTCTGGAATTACGCAAAAATGGGAGGGTATTAATATCAAACAACTGATTTGTTTTTAATAATATTAATGTACTTCATACAGTATGCATATTAAAGGGTAAATAATTATCAATTATATTGCAAATCCCAAATACTGTTGATAGTAAATAGCTTTACTTTGACATACACGAAGTTTTAGAGAAATGTATTCTTCAACGAGCATAAGAGTGTAATAAAATGAACATAGTCTTATAATAATTGGTAGTCAATAGTGTTGATATGAGAAGGATATACTATCAAAACTTTTCGGACTAAGAGTTATTTTTATCTTATCCAGCCTTCCAATGGAGTAACACCAATGGAAGAAAGAGTTCAATTTCACTCATTTTTGTTGTACCTTGCCATGCAGTGTTGGTTTACATTGTACGACTTATGTCTTGATATTATTGTCATTTGTTCGTACATGTTTGGTGGAAAAAATATACCAGTACATCAATGAATTGGTATTCTGTGGAATTTAATGTAACAAATGAAATGATAAAATATACCACTAGCCCTATTTATGCATAGCATGGGGACCCTCGCCCATTTATATCCGAGCATCGACGAATATGGCCGAGTAGTTACGATTGCGTGGGCATGGATCGGTTCACTGGGTGATTTTTCCCATAATAACTCTCAGAATGAACGGATCTTGCTTTCTCAATATTCTGTATCTAAAATAATATGCATTACAACATAACCCAATCACAGGGTTTTTGCCCCTTATCATCTTTTTAGTATTAAAATTCAGAGATTTTTAAAGGATTATGATTTATATAGTTGATCTCAAGAAATGAATTAAAGAGATCTTTAGTTCATGAATTTTATCAACAAATCAATTGTAGAGCTCTACAATTAAATCAGATGGATACATATCCGTAAAAGCTTTGAAGATATCAACAACTGAATTAAAGGTCTCTTCAATTATATTAATGAGATCAATAAAATTAACAACTGGTCCCTGTGAAAGAGGACAGAAGCAGGAATGTAATATAAATGGGCCAGCTTCTTTAATGAGCAGATATGAACCGTAGAAAAATTCACTTACACGGAATTTTTTAGACTAATGATAAACATTTACACGGCAACAGACAGAAAAATGCGCCGAAAAAAAAACAAGAGGGCCATGAGCGAATATATATATATATATATATAGCTGCACATATATAAATAGTATTATATATATATATACTCATAAGAAAATTCTCTTACGTTACAGAACCATTTTTGAAATACATTTTGTGCATGATTGACATGTATAGCTTATGCATTAATTTAGTTTCGCTTTTAACTCGCTTTCTCTTTGAATTCCTTCCTAATTGAATGTGAGGGGGAAAAAGGTAAAAAAAGCGAGCTAGCTTATCGAGTAGCAAAGTGTCGTCTCGTTGTTCCGTGATGATTCCATTGTGATTTTATGATGAGGTCTTTGGCTATTTTATTGTGTTTGGGATGGTTAAGAAAGTAAATATTGCGGTGATGAGTGGGTGTCCTCGGTTGCTGGCGGACGTATTCCACGTGAGTTATACTATATAGGATATCGACCGAGTAGAGGTATTTCTGCAAAGGAAAGGCCTGGACACAAGTTCCGTGTAACACCGAGAGCGTGAAGATATAACTTTTTGCCGTTGAAACGAAGTAAAGTGCCCTCATAGAATAATGACCCCCCCCCCACGGTCATTATTCTTCAGAAAAAGTGACCCCCTTTCGATAAAATACTGACCCCATCTTAAAGAACAATGACCCCTCGATGATATCTGAAGAATATAGACCCCAGTCATTATTCTTCAGGAATTGTGACCCCTCCCCCCTCGATGATATGTATATATGTATTGACCCGGGTCAATATTCTGCAGAAAATGTGACCTCTCGATGATATGTATAAGTTATCAACCCGGGTCAATATTTTTCAGAAAAAAAATGACCTCATTTTTATAAAATACTGTCTTCCTTTAAATAATGACCCGGTCGATGATATCTCCTCAAGAAGACATGGACTCTTAATTACGGAAATTCTGTCGGTATAACGCTAAACAACAAACAAACGATGTAATGTTGCATTTTTATGTCAGTACAATAATATCAATCAAGTAAATGCCGCGATCTATATAAAAATCGACAAAGAGTCTCTAGTCTACAAAAATAAACATTAAACATATGATTAGCTATAAGCATTTGTATAAACAAATGAAAAAGTAAATGCCGCGATCTTTAAAAATGAAAAATCCAAACAAAAATATGACCTGGGGTTTTTATCTGTAGGGGTCACTTCGTTACACCGGTAATAGATTATACAAGACTGATTTACGAGGTCAATATCCGACTTAACACACCGTATTCTAAAGGAAAACTGGTATTTCTCTTTATTATTTCGTAGCAATATGTACAAGATATACAAACAAGCATAACGTTAATAATAAATACTTGATATATGAAGTTTTATTTCATTACTGATTGAGATTAAGTCTACTCTATGTCAGCTTTAGCATAATAATTTATATGATTTACAATTATAGTATATTAATATTTTTATCATATTGGTATAAACGGGGTTTTCCATATGAGTGCATTCATGTTATTTTGCTGAAAAGCATGCAACACGTTAGTTAGTCTTCTATCATTCTTCGTAGACCTTTATTCAGACTTTAAATGTAAAAATATTCTACATCTACACAGTTCACATCGGAAACAACACTGTTTTGCTTATTCCGAGTAAGTCTATTTACCTGATTAGAGCCATGCATGAGAGTCTTATAAAATTATATTTTATTGGTAACTGACATCTTCATAGCCATACAATATGTATACAATTCGATTTATATTAATAAAATTCTGGAAATACGTATTTTATCCGCCTCTGATTTGATATCACTTTCTCTTCCCTATTCCCGGCAAAGCTCTGGGATAACTTAAAAGTTAAAGAGCTTCGATACAGTACCCTTATATTCTGAGCGCAAATCAAGGAAGCTTTATACCAGCACCATTGTTTGACTTTGGTATGTCGCTGCGGGGATCGCACATACGAGCTCTCACTCCCGTGGCGGACGCCCTAACCACTCGGCCAACGGGGAGGTCTGTATGTAGTTTACACTTACCGGTAACCATCTTACAGACCCTCGGCATTACTTAAAAGAAAACCCACATAAGTTTATTTACATTGCTAAGATAACCTAAAGTAGTAAAATATGTGTCCTTTACCGTGGTGACTTATGTTTGCATTGTGTGCACGATATAGTGTCATAATTGTACTTTTATATTGTGGAAGATATTAAAAAAAATAGAATAAGAAGCGTACATCATCTATTTGTGGAATATCAATAAGCGTACACACAACTAAAGCCGCCGTACAGTAAAAGATAAATGATAAGATTAAGATTTTGTCCTTGTTTAGAGTTAAAACTGGGTAGAAGTTACATCTACATAATTATTAGGTAGATTCGGGTAAAAACTGACCAGACATGCAATTTTTGAGCTGAAATTGAACTATTGTAAGATAATTAAGTTGACAGACCTAAACTTTTGCCATTGAACTATAGGTGAATACAAAATGATTGTGCATGTCAGATTCTTAGAAATGTGATAATTTCGATAAAATTACGTTACCTTTGGTCAAGCTCTGTTCGACTTTTTCTCGCTTCGCTTAGTACCAATATCCGGTGTCGCTCCCATACGGTGAATAAGTGCCCGTAAACCGAACAGTTATTTTCGAACATATTTCAGAATATATTTGGGTGAGAAAATCAATGAATAAAATAAATAGGTAATTTAACATTGTTTTGAACAAGACATCATGTATTTGGTCTTGTACAGATTAAACAGAACAATATTAAAATCAACTAATATTTTTCCATGCTTTCGTTGAAAAGACTGGGAAATAGGACAAATCATCTTTCACCGCTCATTTTTTCCCGTCCGATCTGACTATCCCAGTGCCAGGTACCAGGATAGCGTAGTGGTAACGCACTTCGCTTCTTACCAATGCGCCCCGAGTTCTCCGGTTCTTCTGTATTGTTCACTTGACTTGCTGTGTGGTACTGTTGTCCTTCTGTTATGTCCACTTGACATTGTGATCGGTTGATTAGTATTTCATCCTGTTCATTAATATGCTGACATGTACATGTAGTATGCTGTGATGTTGTTCTCTCCTATGTGGCACATGTACTGCCCGGATGAAGTCCGAAATGTTGCGCATTGACGACATCGAGTTGGTCATTTCCTTATTTTCATTTCTTTCACGGGACAACCCAAATTTTAAGATTCCTTCGTGTTTGACAATATACAAACTTGTATATTTGCCAACTTTTGAAGTTGCAAAAACTCACATTCTAGTTTTTTTTTCTTTGCAAATTCTCAATAAAATGCAGTTTTAGTTAAAAAATGCAAACATGTTATGTTTTGCATTTTATTTTTACATTTTAAGATTTTTTTTACATCAGTGGCTTTTATCTGAAAAGATAAAAAATATACCGCGAGCCTTGGCGAGCGTTTTATATTTTCTAAGCCGAGCAAGATAAACTTATCTTCATTCAACACTTACCTAGTAGTATTCTTTTATCCTATTATTTTAAAGCAATACACAGGAAGAATGAAAAGAAAGAACGTAACATATCACTTGACCTTCAACACCGTGACGTCATACAAACTTTTGATAAAATGTGTTGAAAATATTACTTTGATAAAAACACCCTTTGAAACCCCTTTTCTTGTAACTAAAACTTTTTATTGAGAATTTGCATAAGAACTTTCAGGCACAGTAGGCACATGCCTACACATTTTTTTCAAAGATTAAAAATAAAAACAGCCCGGACAGGCGAAATAGTGGTCGAACAATTAGTAAGAATTTGTGGTATGGTATCAAAGTGTTTTTTGAATTTTTATAAACAATATTATGTTTATATGTAACGTAAAATTATATGTTTTTCAATAACGAGTGAGTTGGAAAAGCGTGTTTTTGTTTGAATATCTCAACAGTTATCAAAATTTTAAATTATTGAAAATTGGTCTTCCAGTTCAGTAAACTGGCAAAAACACTAACTTTATTATCTCAAAAATGAAATGACATGCATTTACTGCAGACGTAATTCACACGCACGCAATATTTTTACATGCGTAAATTATTACCAATACTATAACAGTTATCTCATAAGAGTGTCGCTGTAAAGTACATAAATTATATATATTATGGCTACACCAATCCTATCAAAGACAAATCTTAGGATTGGTAGTAATCCTAGGTAGCATAATGAACAGGATGAAATACTAATCAACCGATCACAATGTCAAGTTGACATAACAGAAGGACAATTGCACCACACCTTAAGTCAAGTGGACATCACAGAAGGACAATGCACCACCCAAAATGGCAAATCAACCCTACATGATGATATTACAGCCCCCAAAATAATGACTTAAACAACCACGAAGGGTGTCTTTATAACCTCACACAATGAATTACAACTCCATATTACAACCTTAACATGATGATATTTCAACCCCCCATGATGATACAACCCAACAATTATGACATTACAACCTCACATGATGATATTACAACCTCAACATTATGACATAATAACCCAACAAGATTACTTACAACCTCACATGATGATTTTACAACCCCACATTATGACATAACAACCCCACATGATGATAACACGATCCTCAAAATGCTTTATGGACCCCTTTTTAAACATCAATACCGAACATAAGGGCGCTGTGACGTTCCACACTAAACTGTATTTCAAAAATGAATTGGACGTCATTTGTGAGATCAGTCTTATATGTTTCGGTGTTACTATTGCTATAAATGAACATTTCATTTCCGTATGGTAATTATTCACCCAGTTTAAATCAAGTGGACATCACTAAGGTCAACTGTACAAAACAGTCAAGCAGACATCACATAAGGTCAATTGCACCACACATTAAGTCAAGTGGACATCATTTTAAGGTCAATTGCACCACACAGTAAGTCAAGCAGACATCACAAAAGGTCGTTGCATCACTAGTAAGTCAGGTGGACATCACTTAAGGTAAATTGCTGCACCCCCGTAAGGGCAAGCGAAAATCACAGAATGACAACTGCACCACACAGCAGATCAAGTGGACATCACAGAAGGACAACTGCTGCACACATTAAGTCAAGTGGACATCACAGAAGGACAACTGCTGCACACATTAAGTCAAGTGGACATCACAGAAGGACAACTGCTGCACACATTAAGTCAAGTGGACATCACAGAAGGACAACTGCACCACACATTAAGTCAAGTGAACATCACAGAAGGACAACTGCACCACCCAAAATGGAATATCAACCCCCCATGATGGTATTACAGCCCCATATTAAAGATTAACAACCACGGCATAATAACATAATTAACCCCACATGATGATATTACTACGCCATATAATGGGCATTAACATCCGCATGATTTCGTTATAACCCCACAATGACATTCCCATATTTAAACAAACCCTTTCATGATGATATTACAACCCCACATGATGATTAACAACCCAACCAAGATGAATTACAACCTCAAATGATGATATTACAACCCACATTAAAGACAAACAACCCCCCCCTGATGATAACACGATCCCTCAAAATGGTATATGGGGCCCATCTAAACATTAATACCCAAATTTAGACAGCTGTGGGCGTTCCATACAGGAGATGAAAAACTCATTTATATGTACATCTCCGTTCCAGGTTTTCGAAAAACGTGTTAACTATCCGGTATTTCATAGAAAAGACAGATCGAGGTCAGGGCGTATTTATGAAATGTTGGATAGCTGCTCAAGGCGTCTATAATTAGTAATATTAATTATCGCATTTTTTCTATATTTATAAAAACTGATACATAATTATGTCTTCATGATCTTTATATACATTAGTAATGATAAATAAATCTAGATGCGCTCTCCGGCATCGTGTCATTTTCCGAAAATGGACGGTTCGCCTTTACAAAGTGTTGGGCTGCACAGGGGTGTTAGGAATCGAATTACGCTTATAGTAGGTCATATTAAAAACATAACTTGAACTGAATTTGAAAGGATGCGTTGTGTAGGGGCTTCAATTGTTGGGTTATAAGTGTGTTTTAAATCTTCTTTTTTTTCTGTATCACAGTTTGTTCGGTAGATTTTTCCCCATCTATGCGTAAAGTAATAATGATAAAATTAGACCTGGATATACCGTCCCTGGGGGCCCGTTTGTTACGAGCGTCCGCCTAGGGAGCGAAAGGGTGGGTTCAATCCCCGGCAGCGATTACCAAAGTCGTAAAAAATGGTATGATATAGCTCCCTTGCTGGGCGCTCAGCATAAAAAGGGTTTGTTGCAGGACGGGTTTGGGCCGGTGCAGAATAGTGTGGGTGTTGTATCATCCCACATGTCTACGGCGTGATACTGCAGTGTAGCGCACTATATCTGTCTCAAGAAGAAATCATCTCCAAATGAATGAATATTGTCGGTGGGACGTTAAATTCAACAAACAAACCCGAACAGGATACTTCATATGCCACTGAAGCTTTTAGAACGTAAATTTGGAAACGTGTTTTACTTATAAATCCCAAAGACCTTGAACCAACGTTCGTCTTTAGCTTATACTAATTCCCCTCGACAGTTCCTAGACTGGAGCGGTGGACATGGACATGGAAGAGTTTTGCTATGAAAGGGTTTTGAAACCATTACCATCTGATCTGCAGTTACGTGCGCTTTGATAATTGTAAATAGAAAATGTAATTTTATCATCGATAGCGTGCGCAACCGTAATATTCTTTCACTTTCATAATTTGATCTACTTCACTCAAGGGCTACGCTAAACAATGATCACCCCCTTTTTTATTAAATAAAAAGAAGAAAATTAAAAGTGTATTATTATAATTCACCCATGCTAATGTCCCTGATCAAAACCCAATTGCAGGAAATCGAATGAGAGCCAACGCACGAAATTGACATCGACGATTTCTTTGTGCACTTGACTTCATTTCCCTGATTACATTTTAAGCAACGTTTGTTTTTTTTTTTTTTTTTTTTTTTTTTTTTTTTTTTTTTTTTTTTTTTGGTAATGATAGCAGCGGTCCCAGCCAACTTCAAAAAGTAAAGACTCACTACTAAGTAAGTCCGTGAATAATTCATTGAACTCGGAGTATATAATATATATATAATAATTAAAATATATAGTGGGGTGTTGTAGGCCTACCGGATAGACGATATGCCACGTACGCCTGGTCGGCTCATAATTAAGGAAATCATAAATTGTTCAAAAGGAGAAAAACGCAACAAGAAAAATTTCCCCGAAACGCCCATCCCCCATTAATCAGTAAACGAGTGGATAAAATTTGCACCCCTATTCACCCCAACGGTCGGTTCAAGCTCACTTGTGTGCACGCGGAGCAAACAGTTAGCTAGCTCAAAAAGGCGTTACAGAAAGTCTTTGTTTTTGGGCGCATTATCTGCGTTGTATGCAGGGAAGTCTTATTTAAGCTTTTCTTGACGTCTTAAATTTATGCCTTTGTTATTTCTTATTAAAGATAAAATTCTTGATTACTGCTGTTAATAAAAAAATTTTCTCTTTTTGTTCTGATA
>CM037779.1:73754886-73770931 GCA_021229015.1 Solen grandis
GCCCTTACTAAATTTGATGAGTTGGAATTTTTTGTTAAGAAAACCATAAACTAAAAAGTATTTTTTTTTTATTAGTCTTTTTAATTTGTCACTGAATTCATCTATTCAGTAAATGTGACTTATCTCCTATAGCTGGGCACTTGATTGTAAACAAAGGCTGTGTTGGGGGGGGGGGGGGGGGGGTATTCATCACCTTTAGTGATAGCTCTAGATTACATTAAGCATCCCCCACCACCCATACTCCTTTACAGGGGGGGGGGGGGGGGGGGGCAACGAACCATCACGAAGGGGGAATTTAAGAATTGTTATGATTTTCAACCTATAAGGAAAAGTTGTTCATGGCTATTATTATAAATGAAGGCAAAAAGACAATTTAGAAACCATCCTTTTGCATTGAAAAGTAAATAATGAGAGGGAAAAAATCGTTTTTTGAAGGGAAAATTCAGTGCCAGTTGGAAGAAAAATGGACATTTTATGCCGAGGAGAAACTGCCCTTAGAGGGCAGTAAAATTCAGCCAAAAAAGTCACTTTTATTTCTTCTAAATACTGTGTGAATATGGGTATACTAATAAGGCACATACTAATAAGGCACATGTAGGCTTCAATCTGGCAACTCTCCTAGTTATTCCAAAATGCATATAGAGCATTTGCATTCTGTACACATATACATCATCATTTCATTAAATGCAGCTTTAATTTACACGGGTCTACACCTGTAGTTTATTTCAAATAATGTCCTTTGTTTTCTTTGCCAAGTTTTATATTGCCAAGAATTTTGAAAACTAAAAAAAAATGAATTGGATTGTGATATTCATTAAAAAAAAAAAGATTGTATAGGAACGATATTGATGCCCCGCCCGCATATAATTCAAAAGTACAAGGCTTTTATTTATTGCCGGGATGGGTTGTCCATGTTATGATGAATAAGTGTGCAAAGTATCATAAAGACTCGGATTAACGGTTCCATTCCTGAGAAATCAGCTAAAACGTAAAGGTAAACCTCAGTGTCAAGACTGACGGACGGACGTACGTTCTAACTAATTGGTTTTTAAGTGACTCTCCTATTATCAATTGTCTGTTAAGTCTAATGTTCTCATAGAAATGCCACATAAAACCAGAGATCAAAGGATCCCAACCCATTGTTCCCTCGCCCTTTAAACCAATTTTGGGTAAGCACGGACGGGCGGATATACTAGACCGAAACACTATATGGCCCTCAACAAAGTTGGCGGGGCATAAAAAAGTTTTAAAAGTGCTGGTGTTATCTTCAAATTATGACTTACACAAATAACGGAGTAGCTCAATAAAACATCAAAAATACGACCTGGACTAAGACCACAATTATCTGCCCTTGGTTACCCTGTACCCGGGTGTGCCTACACAGAAAATAGTGACCCTATTTAATGCTGAATTAAGGTGAGTTTTTTGACTGAAAGACATGCAATAAAGATTGAATTCTATAGAACACAGTTAAAATAGTCATAAAATGCCCAATTTGGAGGCCTTATTGCACAACAACCTTAAAAGTTGAGCATTACTGAGAGGGGACTTTTTGAGAAAATCGGTGTGAAATGGCCGACCGGTGGATTAAATTCATACGTATGTTATTTAGCCTTAAATAGGTCAAAAAGTAGTCGGGTTATCCCATGTTTAAAATGGACGGAATTATTTCTCTTGAATAGATCTATCTAATGAGGGTAAGTTTGGATGTCAATTTCCCTTACATAAAATAGTCATTTGCATATATGCTTATATAGAACATATAGTAAAATTAATTGTGGTCTTAGTCCACCTAACTAGAGAAAAAAGTACAGGTACTTTTGCTTGGAACCCCGATTTTTATGTTCTATTTATAGCATTTTCATTCGATTGTCGCAAAATAAACTGCAATTTCTAAACATAGAAACTAGAATATATCAGTTGGAATAAAGATGTTGAGAGTTGGAAATTAGAAGTAATGAGAAATTAGAAGTTGTAAGACAGAATATGGGCGGCGATTCCCTTCCATACAAGGTCATGAATACTCTTTCTCTCTATCAGATCTTAAGTCGTCCTAGTTAGATCTAACTGTCGTATGAACAGTAACGGACACAAGTGATATTATACTGATTGCGAAGAACATATCTTACATTCAAGGTTTACATTTTTATGATTGCTAAGTGTTAGTATTTACTTCCTACGACCTTTAAACCTTTTCATTAAAACTGCAGAATTCGCAGGTTTTACGCGATTTATACACGGGAGATAATTTGAAAAAAAGAGAGTCAGTCTAGCTATATCGGGTCACGTGATATTTTTGTAATTTAGGACCAACTCGAACACAACTTGTGCTGCCAAAACGCGTTCCACACCCACTGTTCGGTTATAACAGTACGTTTGGTTTGATAAAGGTTTATGGACTCTTTGAAGCATGTTTTATCATACCATCATGTATTTTCAGAAATTTTAAATTTAACGCATACAATGTCCGTTCCAAAATTGGCTGTGTTTGGACAGAAAAAACCAAACAGATGATTTTAATGAAAATGAAGACGATATGTAAAGAGATATAACAATTTGTGTGTGTGTGTGCGTGTGCAGTAATTTGGCTGGGAAATATAAAAATTACAAGAGACTTTTAATTGAGTTCAAATTTATTCAACAGTTTTTTTTTTTTTTTTTTAAAAAAAAAACTAACTTTAAATAAGCATAATAACACATCAGTTATCCCCATGATGGACCAATCTCTAAATACCAAACAACTATGAGTTAAAATGACTAAAAAAAGACTACATAATTAAACCTATGAAAACAGCAAAAAACCCAGATCAGCCGCAAGTAAATCAGTGCTGATAAGTTTTATTTTGTTTGCAGATTAGGCTTGTGCAGTTCCTTTAGAGGGTGAAAAATGGCATTAAATGAGTTTAAATAGTTTTGGTTTTTGAGTTCCAGTACATATAAAACAAAAAACATACTTCAGCTATTAACAATCTTCATTGAAGAACCTTTTTCCCATGGTTTTTTAAGGTGTCTTTAAACATACACAAAATACTAAAATATTTTTTTCAAGAACAAGAACAATGTAATTACATGGTATGAAAAACCCCACCACCTGTTTCAGATGGAGCTGGCCATGGAGGAAAATTTGGTGTTGGATCTCCTGTAACTTCAGCATAAATCTCCCCCATCACAGGCCAGAATCTCAGAAAAGCAACTTGCTAATATTTTAGGTACATGCCCTATTTTTAGTCCTGCTACATCTGATAACATTAACTCTCTTTTATAATCTGAACCATTTCATGAAGATGTTTATCAAAAGAACAAGATCTGGAATCCAGACTAACATGCATCTCTGTCTTTTAATTTTGTATACTCTCTGTCAATGATGAGTCGTGTCTTAGGATCAGTTTCAGGTGGTTTTATTTGATATACATGGTATCCTTTTATAACAGAATTTTCCACCACAATGCAAGATTTTGAAGACTCTGGAAAAACGAAGAGGAAGAAGCCCCACTGCTAAAAACTGTCTGCTACTGAACCAGATGCATGTCCCTGAAGATACAATATACTTACTTTTAAATATTTAATGTATGGTCCTAATGTTACACAATAAATTTGTATATAACCAAGTCTGACATTGTTTATGAAACCATACCAACACAGCCATTTTAAATGTTTGTTTGGAGTGCTCCAACCCTTGAATCCAGAGGGGGAATGGCAGGTAGAATTTCATTTTCATCTTCAAATGAAGAAAAAAAAAGTATGTTTTTTTTTTAAAAAATAAAAATGAAAACATCCTAGTTAATGACCTTTTTTTAGAAGGGCCCATGCCCCTTCCTTTGGGGTAGTCTTAGCCCCCCAAACAAACAATACTTATTTTCAACCCTCCCTGATTATATTTTATATTTTATTAAATACTGACAATGCAATATAGATATGACTTTAAACTATGATATTAACTTTTAAATTTACACTTGAAAAACAAAAATATGTATATGCAAGCTAGACATCATAAACAGAAGAAACTTAGAAGTTCAACTTTAAGCAATTTTTTGCTTATCAATGTAATTGTGTTAATTTGGCAAACAGAACAAACGGGATTATTAACAATCAGGGCAAATGAATTGTTCATTTTCATATATTGGTCCAGAAATGCACTCTGCTGCATCCAGCCTCACAAACATCGCACTGGACCCAAACACGATCAACATCCATTTGCATATCTTCTTCCCATGTAGTGAACAAGCCTTACAGTAATCCCCCGAAGTGCTGGACAGAGGAATCCTTCATTTGTACTGTCTTTTTCTTTAACTGTTTTCCCTTGGTTTTTCTTACTAGAAGTACTGGTAGTGTTTTGCTTCTTGATGTAAGAATGTTTAGCCTTTTTTTCTTTTTCGGCAAACAATTTAACCTTTTCCAGCTCTCTCAGGGACATTATACGGATGCTTTCAGGTGAAGTGAGATTGTCTGGCAATGTTTAAGGAGTGTGCGCCTAAACAGGCTTAGTTTGAGTCTCTGTAACTTTTGGAAAAAACCATTGCATCATTCACTCTGGTGAAATCACTGTTGAACTTGAAGTATTTGAACTTTTTAAAGGGGCCAAACTCAGCTAACAACTCAAACCAGTTGATCCCTGTGGCGTATTTGTTGAAGTAGAGGGTGCATTGTCTGAAATGCTCTGTGCTTTTTCCCGGTGCAGTTTCCGGTACACATCAAACATTGGGGGACACCCCCTCAACATCAAACTCTTCTTTAGTCTCAACTGGTAAATTTTTCCTGACTGGTGTTGAAAGTGTTTCTGTGAACACCTGAAGAGCCCCTTTGGCTTTTGCTTCTTCACTTAAATTCAGCTTGTGGCACAGTTTCAGATGTTCTCTCTTCATGATCATCAGTGGATTTATCTGAAATGTCTTACTTGGTTTTAACATCTGACTTGTTATTTTTGAGGCATCAATAGGAACACACCGCAGATTTGAAAGCATTGATCACTATAAAGGCTTATAGAACATTTAAATATGCCTCATTCAGTTTTTTTTGTGCAAAATTTTCTTTCCCAATGCATCTTCCCGATTGTCACGACTATATTTGCGTGATACCATGTTTCCCTTTTGCCTTAAGAGGTGCAAAGACTCCTTTATCAAGCGGCTGCATTAAATGTGTTGCATTTGGAACAAGCCTGTACATTTCAATCCCTTTTGATCTAGCTTTTAGAAAGACATTGGGGTCAACATGGCTACTAACACTATCTATCAGCAAAACAAAAGGACGTTCAGCACCAGCATGCATGTCAAAATGCCCAATAAAGTCGGAAAATGTTTTGTGTCCATCCACCCTTTCTTTGTGTATGCGATTGCACTTCCTTTCCCCAGCGCCCTTTAAGGGGTTAAACGATCGAGGTACTGGTTCAGGAAACACAAAAAACGGAGGCATCATGTCTCCATTTGCACAACCACAATACATTACTGTCAGGCGTTGTTTTCCTGCTGTAATATGGGGAACTGAAATGCCTTTTTTTTGCAGGACCCATCACTTTTGTTTTGTTACTGCCCATAAATAAACCCTGTCTCATCAGCATTCCAAATCCTCTTTGGTTTCTCCAGACAGTCAATTTTTTATTAAGAAATCCCCAAAATCATTGTACCATTTGTCTGTGACATCTTTATTATTTTGGAACGCTTCAGTTCCAGATTATTTTCGTTCTCTGGTCAAATTTTGTGTGCATTCCTGTTTTTAAATGCTGAATACCAGTGGTAGCTTGGTCTCCATCTTTAAAAGGTGTTTTTTTTCCTTCTTTTTTAAAAAATATCTTGTACAAAGTCAAGAAACTCACAAACCATTTAAGCCCATACCACGCTGTGCCATTTCACTGAGCCCTGAGGCCATTCGTTCTTCTTCAACTTCTGTAAAGACAGAATCAGGTCCTTTTACCTTATTAATGCCCACTTCACCTGAAACCTTCTCTGTAAAAAGCCATATGACAGACCATACTCTTTTGCTGCTTTTCTTCAAAACATTCATTTTTTCTTACACTGTATAGTGCCTTTCTAGCTTAGTTGCCTTCTCAGGTGTCATTAGTTTTCCTCTGTACTTCTTTGTGATGGCCTTTGCCGACTTCTGAGCAGGACTCTGTACTTTGCGTTTTGGAGCCCTGACCTGCAACAATAATATACCAACAGTGCACATATGTATTGTGTGTAAAATCCATAGATCACATGTTGTGATTTTTTTTTATATTTTATATTTCTTAGACTAATAAAATCCTATAAAAATGTATAAGAAAATTATTCAAGCATGTTGATCTACATGTCAGACTGCTTTAAAAATTGTATTTAATGAAAAACCAAATCTCAAAATACATGCAAAGAAAAAAACTAATCATGCAATGATAATTTATATATATTTTATTATTATTATGAGAAAATTTCATTCTTCCCGATCTGTCCATATTCATAATCTGTATAGATCTGTATGTTTACGTTGTAGTATCCCAGAGAGGGCTTTTACACAACGGTAAATATTTTGAATAAATTTTAAATTTAACACTACAGTAAAAACAATAAACACAAAACTGAATTGAAAAAAAATGACCAAAGAATTATGGTACAAGTGTTAAACACAGTTTTATCGGCATGTGTGCTTATTTTTCCTAAAACTTATCTGCATTATAAAATTGAGAAAACCCCCCTTCAGGTTTGCGACCCATTCGTTACTGTTCATACGACTGTATTGCACTGATTTCAATTTTTTATACAATTTAATGTATTGAATATTATAATGCTTGTAATTTTTTTTTTCAAAAGAACAATTGATCTTTCGGAATCAGTAAAGAAACTCACCATAATATTGTAGAATGTTCCGTCCTTACGTCATTTTGCGGGAAACAGTGACTGAAACGAGGCTACTTACCTAATCATGTACATGGTTATTGCAAGCTTTTGGGGGATGCAACGATGATGTTGACATTTTACATCGCAAACAATTTATAAATTTAGTTAATCAATAAAATACATGCCTGCAAATTAGAAATGAAAAATTCGCTGAGACAATGGGGAAATTCTGTCTGACCTTTCGCGTGATTTCCGTTATTGTTCATGACCCGTTACTGTTCATACGACATGTTTTTTTATTACATGCAACATACAGAACCATAAATCTTTTTTTCGTATATACTCAAGGTACCATAAATTTCTGTCGGTACCATAAATTTTCGACTCGGTACCATAATTATTTTTTTTCGATAAAACCCAGGGTACCATATCACCACCTTACACTAGATGCGTCCTCTTTTCTGAGGCTCATATTGTAGGGCTCATATGGGCTCTTTACTTTGTGGGAGTCCCTAGGGTTTATATGGAACTATGATCATATTGGCTTGTATAGGATGTCCCCTTATTATTAAGGGGCTCATATGGGACTGTCCTCCATGAGCCTCATAATTAGAGGTATTATATAAAATAATGTGTTTGTTTTTCTCCCTCATACCTCTTTTGTTCAATTTATCCCCCATTCCCAAGTTTTTGTTTCCTCGGTCTTCATATTCTTCTTCTACTCTATGTATAATTATGCATATTCTAGGGTAAGTTTACGACTAATATTAACATTTACTACCTATTCACTACAGCTGTTATTAAACTAATATATATGTATATCTTTATTTATATATATATTTTTTTTTATTACTGTTTCTACAGTACATGTACGTGTGTAAGGCTTATAATTAAACTATCTACTACTGACTATTCTGCTGTGCTATAACTTCTATTTTACAAGCTAAATTTGAATACATTCTAATTAACTAATTACCTAAGTATGGTACATTATCCTTTTTTTTTTATTTGCTTGATGTCCCTGATTTTAGTATTTATAAGCTTATTGATTGTGCTAATGAATTCCCCCTGCATATTTTGCGGAAGCCGAGTGTTAATAATGATCCCCTTTTTTTGGTTTATGAGTTTCATGTTGATAGCTTGGCCTACTGATGATATCAATTATCTTTCTGAAATTGTGAGTTTCATGGCTTTGATGACACTAATTAATGTCTGATGGATTTAACTCTGATTACTATTCTGAGTTTGTTGTGAGTTCCATGGCTTGTGTTATGATTATTTGAGATGTTTTTCTAATGTATATAAGTGGGTTCTAAGGCCCTGCATGTTACTTATCTTTTCAACATGTAGAGATCGCTATCATACAATTTGCGGCACAACACCCGACTTCGCATGGATAGAGAAGGGTTTGCGAGATTGAAAGATCTTCAATCTCAGCCCCAATTGTGTTCCTTAACTCTGCCCCGGTTAAGGCAGATTGTTGCTGCAGATAAAAAGGGAAGATTCGAAATGTCCGAGCTTGCCAGGGACATTCCTCTGGCATGGGGGTGAGTCCCTCTATGAGTCCCTGCCAACTGCCAAATAAATTGATATGAATTTATTTACTGTTATTTATTTCAGCTGTCTCAAATACAACCACTAATAATAATGTCCTACAATTATACCCTTTAAAAATTAGAATTATATAAATAACATAAATAAATTTCAAACAAGACTTTTTTTCATACTGGAACTTTTTTTTATAAATCTTATTTTTATTAGACTCTAGATAATATTTTTTTTTTTTTTTTTTTTTTTTTTTTTATACAGCAGATGATTTTTTATAAAACTGTTAGTGAACTAAAGTAAATATACATTAATTTTCATAAAAAATATGAAGAAATATTTTAAATACATTTTTTTGTTATTATTGTTAGATCTTCAAATATAACACAGCCAGTTACCTCCATTTATTCATCATTTTTTTGGACGGGTGTTTCAACAATCCGCAAAAACCCATGACATTATCGGTAAACAAGGCACAGGCTAGTGATTGGAATCAGTCGAAAAAATATTCGTCGATTAATCAGAGACAAAAGTCACTGATTAATTGATTAATCATGATTAAATACCAAATATACCATGTTTGGAGTAAATGCCTATTAAAAAACTCTCTTACTGTACAACATGAAAATAAAGTATTCTGTACTATATAGATTATATAGATATGTATTAGGTATAGATGTTAATTTCTCAAATATTCAAATACATGTATAAACATTGAACCGAGATAAAGTATAAGAGGTTACAACCAGAGGCCAACGATGTGCAAAGTGCAACTTTGAAAGTATCAATTTATCAAATTAATGAAATTTACCCAATCAGACGCACGTTGAAATATTAACAACACCCCTTTTTTGGTAAATAATTCGTCAACGAAATATTTCGTCGTCATCGTCACGTCAACCAGTAGCTCGTCACTGATTCGTTGACTTTATGATTAATCAGCTCACCACTAGCACAGGCAGAAACTTGTATTTTTATGATACATATATCATCTGCAATTATATGAAATAGAATAAGTGGTTCTAAGGCCCTGCATGTTACTTATCTTTTCAACATGTAGAGATCGCTATCATACAATTTGCGGCACAACACCCGACTTCGCGGGAAATAGAGAAGGGTTTGGGGGATTGAAAGATCTTCAATCTCAGCCCCAATTGTGTTCCTTAACTCTGCCCCGGTTAAGGCAGATTGTTGCTGCAGATAAAAAGGGAAGATTCGAAATGTCCGAGCTTGCCAGGGACATTCCTCTGGCATGGGGGTGAGTCCCTCTATGAGTCCCTGCCAACTGAGTGTTGGCTACCAGGGAACAAGTATTTCTGCATGGCAGACGATTTGTCGGGAGGGGCTCCTCCCGATGGGTCGGAGCCATATCCATATGGCACCCACCCCAACCTCTCGGTCCGGCCTTAATGCCGGGTCGGAGGTAATTCAAATATAATCCAAATTATAAATATCTCGTATACATCTCCCTATAGAGGGAAAGCTATTTTATTACTTGAAACTTAATGAATGTTTTTCTCACAATAAATAACTACACATACTTTAGGAAATCAATGTGATTAATTAATTTATTAGATAAAAATAAACGGTTATTTAGAATTAATAAATCTCGTGTTAACAAGGAGCTCCCGTTAAAGAAAAAAATTCTAGAAATAATCAAGGGGAACAACTTCTAAAGACGTGGCAAAGCTCAACGAAATTTTAGTACCTTAGTAATAAAATAAAATAAAATAAAATAAATAAATAAATAAACATTACATTATTGAGTTTGATCTTGAAGCATAAATATTCTACTAAAATATATGTACATCGACATATTTTTTTTTCAACCATCACTAACTTTACAATACACGTTTTATCCAAGATACAATTTATTGTCAAGTATTTATTTATTTGGGGAAATTTTCACTGACTTTTGGAAGGCTAAAACTTGTATATCAGAAATCCTGATATCTTCTCATGGTGGCAGAGATCTAGCCCAAGAATGAAGGGGAGATAACTGCGTAGAGATTGGCGGATTAGACACCGCAAACTAGTAATCAGGAAGTCTCGGGAGATACGAGAAAAGTCGAGACAAAAACCATCGAAGAGCACGAAAACAACGAAATAAGAATGTTATCAAAGTTTACAGCGTTGATATGTAATAATGCTTTAAAGTAATCTAAAATCAGAGGAGCAGCCATAACCTAAACAATGAAATTTCCCTTAGAAAATGGCTTTATAGGCCAAAGGTATGTTTTCCCTTAATTTGACATCCGATATCATCACAAAATCCCGTGACTGACCAGTTATTTTGCTGTCAGGGTATTGTTGTTAATCCGTATTTTCTTTGTCTCCTACCGTAACCTAACAATCATATTTATCCGTGAGGACCTATCATCGGGGTCTAAGCCTTTCATCAGGTAAATTAAAGCACCAACTGTATTTTATATCAAGGAAGATTAAAGGATACTTAAATAGCAAAGATCGTTCAATATATTCTGCGAGGCTTAAAAAATATCCTCAAGTACACAGTTCTGACGCATGTAAGAAAAAAATGGTCTTTTTTAATTTAACATAACAAATATTGTTTTCCTTTGTATGGTAAAACTAAATCATTTATTCAGTCTTACATTGTTTTCAAGTGGCTGACTTCGTTTTTTCAACGAAAAATCACTAGTGTGCATGTCTGTATAATTCAGTGAGGCTGACTTGAGAGTACAATGAAACGACGCATCTGATTAGTTTTTCATTTAATCATTGTAGCAAGTTCTTAAAAATTGAATTTTCGTGTCAGAAATAATATACGAGGAAATGTTGGTTGCACATATTTTATTATATCATTGTTTCACTGAAAATATGCCAGATGAGAAAAAGTAATTAATGAAAAGGAGGTTTTGCAGGTGTGTTGTATGAAGTACACTAAATAATAGCCCTGCATCAATAACTCGCCACATTTTGGCTTTCTAACACTAAAAGGGATGTTGACAAACAAAACTTGTAAGAATGATGTCACATGAAATCCATTTAATAAAAATCGAGGTCAAAACAAAAAAGGCATCAGAATAGTTTTGCGTCGGAATAGAGTACCGTACGAGATATAAACTGTGAGCCTTGGCGAGCGTTTTATATTTTCTAAGCCCAGCAGGATAAACTAATCTTTTATTTAACACTTACCTAGTATTCTATTTATCCTATCATTTCAAAGCAATACACAGGAAAAATTAAAAGGAAGAACATAAAATAAACCATCAGTCCGATCACACAACATGATGTTGTAAACAAGAATGTAGTCACGGACGGATGAAGTCACAAATGAGTATAAAGCTAAGTTTATTCGATAGGCAGTTTATACCACAATGTGAGTCTAGTGACAGGATAAATATCGGTGCAGAAAATATTGATTGTATTATCTTTAACCCTTTAAAAATGTCTTTAAATGAACAAACCAAGATCACCAAGGGGAATAGATCAACTCTTTAAACCTGCAGTTCTGATAGCAAGGGCAAAAACTGATCACCAGCAGTATTTGGGAATACCGGAATCTACTGATTTACTGGAATCAGCTCCTAGTAACAGAATCGACATATTAATGTATTATAGAAATTTTTTTGTATAATTCAAAGGACTTTTAATCTTTTATCACCAAATACTTAACATGATTCCTGAAATAAGAGACTAGGGCCTTTTTACCCTTCTTTGCATAAGCCAGTTACCGGCTACTTCCTCAAGTCATTTTACCACCTTTTTCCCCAAAAATATCCTCCAAAATTCCTCTTCCTCAGAAAAAATCCCCATTAAATTGTATTATGAATAACAGTAAAAAAAAACAAAAAAAACAACGCATGATTTTTACACGACACGACCTTCACCTATGTATTTCACAGTAAAGGTAATTTTGACAGTTGACACTTCAGTGAAGTGTTGAGGAGGTTTTCAGCAAATTACACTGATTGAATGGGTGAATGAAGGATAGATACTCTCATTAAGGGTGTAACAGTATACCGTACGACGATACACCGCAGTATTTCCTTTACGGTACGGTTCACGGTGCGCATCCAGGTCTGCACGGTACAGTACGGTATTGTTAACTTCCAGGGTTTTTTTTTTCTTCTTTTATAACAGTGGCTTCTCCTCGGGAAAAAAAAAGATATTTTTCGCCTCCGAGAAATAAAAAATTATATGATTTTCCCATCCATTAACTTAAAAGAAAACAAAAGAGAAAGTAAATAACGCATATCGCTCTACAGTGTATATTACTTCAATGAAAGCACTTGCTGTGGGTAGTTAAAAAATCAATAAAAAGGCAGAGTCATTCTTGGAATATTATCCAATCAACACACATTCTTATGCCTCCAAATTATGCAATGATACGGAATACTCGGATAGTATCGTTCAAAATATTGGTTAACATCTTTCATGCTCTCTACCGGCTACTGTTTTACAGCTAAAATTGCGTAATCATCACAATGGTGGCCATATGCGGTGAACATCAACAATGTTTGATGACCTCTGTATTTTTTAATCAATTTAATTGATGGATCAGTTTGCATTTTGAGCAAAAGAGCGAAATTTCAACAGGTAACTACATGAAAGATACTGATTTAAATGAAATGGCATCAATTAAATGCTTAGTCTGATGCAAATTATCGCAAATCGAACATCTGAAATCAAAACTTCATCCGACTGGAACTGCAGGTGTTTTTTCCTTGGTATAAATGTGGATGCTTCAACTTCAAGTATCCTCTTTAGTGATTGCATTGAAAATATTTAAGTGGTTGTCATGCTGACGTCTATTATAGAATAAGCATTTAAAATAAGTCTTATAAGTTTAAGTTTCTGCAATATATACAGCATTATCATGTAGTTTTGATATTACTTTTGATTATTTAATGACGTTAAAACAAGATTTTTATCAGTAAACAACAAATTAAATCATATAAAAAAGTGTCTACAGAAAGCAAAACTTAATTTGTAATTATTATGATAAAAACTAATATATTAAACAAGAATTTATCTTTGTCTCTTCATCATTTATTTAAAGATAGGAAACAAGGTTGACAAAAATTAAAAGCCCGTATCGGGATACGTATGGTATCATGTCCACTGTATCGCGATATGTATCGTATCATTGGGTAAGCATATCGTTACACCCTTAACTCTCATAGTGTTTCCCCATTTAAATGTTTTAATTTCTATTTTCATCAGTATCATCATTAAATAAATTGATATGAATTTATTTACTGTTATTTATTTCAGCTGTCTCAAATACAACCACTAATAATAATGTCCTACAATTCCTTGAAAAATTAAATTATATAAATAACATAAATAAATTTCAAACAAGACTTTTTTCATACTGGTACTTTTTTTTATAAATCTTATTTTTATTAGACTCTAGATAATATTTTTTTTTTTTTTTTTTTTTATACAGCAGATGATTTTTTATAACTGTTAGTGAACTAAAGTAAATATACATTAATTTTTATAAAAAATATGAAGAAATATGTTAAATACATTTTTTTGTTATTATTGTTAGATCTTCAAATATAACACAGCCAGTTACCTCCATTTATTCATCAGTTTTTTGGACGGGTGTTTCAACAATCCGCAAAACCCCATGACATTATCGGTAAACAAGGCACAGGCTAGTGATTGGAATCAGTCGAAAAAATATTTGTCGATTAATCAGAGACAAAAGTCACTGATTAATTGATTAATCATGATTAAATACCAAATATACCATGTTTGGAGTAAATGCCTATTAAAACTCTCTTACTGTACAAAATGAAAATAAAGTATTCTGTACTATATAGATTATATAGATATGTATTAGGAATAGATGTTAATTTCTCAAATATTCAAATACATGTATAAACATTGAACCGAGATAAAGTATAAGAGGTTACAACCAGAGGCCAACGATGTGCAAAGTGCAACTTTGAAAGTAATCAATTTATCAAATTAATGAAATTACCCAATCAGACGCACGTTGATATATTAACAACACCCCCTTTTTTGGTAAATAATTCGTCAACGAAATTTTTTTCGTCGTCATCGTCACGTCAACCAGTAGCTCGTCACTGATTCGTTGACTTTATGATTAATCAGCTCACCACTAGCACAGGCAGAAACTTGTATTTTTATGATACATATATCATCTGCAATTATATGAAATAGAATAGCCGAATATTGGTCTCAGTCAAGGATTCTTAAAATCAATCTCATTTAAGTGGTTTAAGAGTAATTAAAAAAAGATTCAGTCAATAACGCCAACCCCTCAATAAATTTTGGTGATGTTAACTCCATTTTAAGGGAGCATGGACAGTGGGTTTTTTTGGTCAAAATATTCGGAGACTATAGGAGGCATTTCCTCCTGCCTGGAATATATATTTTTCCCCCATTTTTTTCATTTTCCCCCTGTACCATATTCCGTGCATGGACTAACTGTTGCAGTGTCATTGCACGGCGGATCACCGCCGGGCATACTGTATTTGGTTCGTAGGTTGTCAATGGAACCGGATTTGGAGGTATAATCCTTTCGTTGCAGTTTCGGCATATTTTCGTAATAAATTGAAGTGATAATACGCCAAAAAAAATCCAGGAATGAATTGTATTCAATGCTGAAAATGAAGGCAAAATATGTAGCAATGCGGAATTGATCCTTTCGTATCCCATTTTATTTTTAACATGATTTGAGATTATTTTTATTAACATTATCAAAATGTCAACACACCTGTCGATTTTAATTATAAATTGAAATTTTCAAGCTTTTACAATTTGATAAATATCGTTTTAAAATGGGAGTAGTCAGGGTGTAATATATACATTTTCATTTTGGGGACATGTGTCCCCTCGAATATTTGATTTAGGGGTCATTTGAAATTTTAGGGGGACATACCTGCAGCTAGGTAATAATAATAATAAACAATTGTTGCAGCATTTGCAATGATCCGAATGACGTTGCTATGCAACAACTCTCCATCATAATTCATTGGTTGGGACTAGTTGTACAGAACGTATTGGAACATCAGACTAATTTATAAAGGGGGAATTTTTCTGTGATAAAATTTATCTAAAATATATAAAAGGGCGATACATGGTGAGAAAAAATTAAAGTAAGTCTACATAAATAAAATCATGCATCCATGCACTAAACAGACAGCCTAATATTCGGGACGACAACGATGTGAGGTCATCGTTTTTATGCAATGCTGGCAGTCCAGGTTCTATTTTAAGAAACAGAAAGTCCTATATCTTGATCTGTTATTCAGAGCAAGCAAAAAAATAAAATGAACGTCTGGAACGTCACATGTTGTTTCCAAATTAAAGGAAACACATATAGTAGTTTAAACTGACAGCTATTTGATATCAATCGAATGTGTCTTATATTTAGAACCTGGTTTTGAAAATGCGTCATTGACGGCGCACTAGCATTCAATATGGGGTCATTTCAGATTATTTTGCGACAAAACGCACAATTTTGTGTGTCATCGAAAACCCTGAGTGGTGCAAAACCATTATAAGAGTTGAGATTTTTCATATTCTGATCGGAGCAGAGCGAATTGAAGCCCGACATACATTTTCATGAACAAAATTGAAATCTGCAACTGAATTGAAAGTCAATACACGGTAAGTTGATAATTTGTAACTACAACTTAGATATACATAAATAAGGTTTATGAAAATTACATAAATACATTTTTTCATTATTG
>CM037779.1:73771031-73821031 GCA_021229015.1 Solen grandis
GCAGGCAGCTGTATTTTCGGAACCTAAACATCTTGGCTCTGGTTCTGCAGGCCCCATTTCCGGTTCCATTATATGTGTTTTTGTAGGTTCACTTAGGTGCTGCCTCTCCAATGTATTTTCTGGTGACTGATCCCGAGTATGTACTGGTATTCTTGTTGGTCTGATGTGCACACTGTTTCTGTTATAGCGAACACCATCTGTAGAGGTAACAATGCAATTTCTATCATTTGCATGACTGATGATCCCTTTTCTCCAGGGTTTGTCCAGTTTGTGTCGAAAATACACAGACTCTTGGGCTTTCAGCATTGGCCTATTTCGCGCACTACGGTCATAACTCTTCTTAACACATTTTTTTCGAACTTCTCTTTTCAGATTTTAAGGTGATTTCTTTGGCATGATAGGTAACAATGATCGTGTTTTCCTCCCAAACATCAGTTCAGCAGGACTTTGGCCAGTGTCCTGCCTTGGAGTATTTCTCAGCTCTAACAAAGCTTCATGCTGGTCAGTTTTGTCTTTCTGACACTTTATAATCATGGTTTTGATTATTTTCACTCCTGCTTCTGATTTCCCATTAGACTTAGGATGATGAGGTGATGTTATGTGGTGGTGTATCCCCCAGTTATTCACAAAACACTTAAATTCTTGTGAACTAAATTGTGGTCCCCCATCACTGATAATTCTGTTGGGGATGCCAAAACGGGCAAATTGTTTCCTCAGTTTTCCTATCACCTCCTGAGATGTTAATGTGGTGAGTAAATCAACTTCAATGAAATTGGAATAATAGTCTATGGCTAGCAGTAGTGTCGACCTTGAATTTCAAATAGATCAAGACCGATCTTTTCCCATGGAAAACTGCCATCGTCATGTTGTTTCAGCGGTTCTTTTTGGTTTTTTGGCTTCATTTCCATGCACTGTTCACAGTTCTCAGCTAACTGTTTGATTTCTTTTGCCATTCCAATCCAGAATAGTACTCCTCGAGCCCTTCTCAACATGCTATCATAGCCCATATGCGCGCTGTGTAATCGCTTTTTCATACTTGCTCGGAGTGATCTGGGAATCAATACAGCCTCACCTTTCAAAATTACTCCATCCTGAGGGCTTAATGTGTCTCTCAGTGAGAAATATGGCCTTAACTCTGCATTCAAATCATTCCTGTGCTGTGGCCACCCATTGTTAATAACTTCTATTAGTGACATTAATGTGTCATCATTTGAGGTTTCAGCCCTTATCTCTTCAATTCTTGCATCGGAAAAAATTTCTAAGGCATTCATCTGAAGAACCCTTGTTCTGGTCAGCTCGCTCTGATCAGCCATGTTAAAAGCGCGACTTAATGTATCTGCTATGATCAAATCAGAACCTTTCACAAACTGAAACTCAATGTCATATCTGTATAGTTTCATCAATATGTCTTGAAGACGTTTCGGGGCTTTACTAAGCGGTTTCTTTAGGATGGTTTCCAACGGCTTGTGGTCATTTTCCACAATCACTGGCGGCCATAGGTGTGCTAATCAAATCTTTCAAGCCTATACAATACTGCGAGTGCCTCTTTCTCTATCTGTGCCCAATTTCTTTCAGCTGGTTTCAATGATCTAGACGCAAACTCAAGTGGACGTCCTTCTTGAAGTAGAACGGCACCAAGGCCATCTTTACTGCTGTCAACTTTCAGTACCAAGTCCTTATCTGGGTTATAGACTGCTAGTGTATCTTTTTAATTTCACTTTTTCAAAAGATTCAGTGCATTCATGAGTCCAGTTCCATGGCGTGTCTTTTCTGGTCAAATGTCTCAATGGTTCAAGAGTCTCAGATAAATTTGGCACAAACTTTGACATGTACTGTACCAAGCCACAAAATCTCCTTATTTCACTGACATCTTTAGGCGCATTCATTTCAAGAATAGCCTTGATTTTACTGTCCTCTGGCTTGATTCCATCTGATGTGATTCTATGTCCATGAAAAGTGATTTCAGGACCCATGTCTCTTTTTTTTCATTCAAAACAATGTGTCTATCTTCACATCGTTTGTACAGCTTTTGAAGCTTTTCATCATTGTCTTTCTGAGCCGATTTTTCATCTTCACCACACCCAGCTATAATAATGTCAATTGCTATCGTAAATGTGCCCTCAAGGCCACTGAGAGCTTCATTCAGTCTTCGCTGAAAAATTTCACTTGAAACATTCAGTCCAAAGGTAGTCGAGCCCACCTGTATCTGCCGAAGGGTGTAATCATAGTTGTAAGTAAGTTGGATTCTTTATCTAGTCTGACATGCCAGTATGCTTCCTGCACATCAAGCTTCGTGAACACTTTTGCGTTATGCAATTCGGGAAATATGTCATCGAAAATAGGTAGCCTATATCGTTCTCTTACCAACACTTTGTTCAGTGGCTGAGGATCTAAACAAATCCTCCAAGAGCCATTACTTTTTCTCGTAATAGCCATCTGGCTGACCCATTCAGTCGGTTCTGTGACTGGTACCAAAATACCACGTTCTGTCAATAAATCTATTTGCTCTTTGACTTCAGTTCTCACCGCCAGTGGTATATTGCGAGCAGGCAATGCTCTGGGTTTTGCATCATCCAGAAGTCTTAGTTTCACCTCGCCGAGATCTCCAAGACCTTGTTTAACACTACCAATGAAATTGCTTGTGTTGAGTGTAACCATGTTCAACTCTTGAACAGCTTTGAGTCCTAGCAAACAATCTAACCCATTTGGTACAATGACAAATTTCACGTCATAAGATTCATTGTTTACAGGGTTAATCACTTTCAAAGTTGCCTCCCCCAAGGAATTTGCTGTAGATTTATTCCACATTCGGAGATAAGATACCTTCTGAATTCTCTGAGATTTCCTCACAAATCTCTGCTGAATAGTATTGACTTGTGCTCCTGTGTCAATGTGAAAAATTACATCACACTCATTGACCACCATCTTGGCTTTGGCCTTTGAATTGATTGTGCTGTCTATATAGTTAAGCCAAAACTCTTCTGAATTCACTTCAGAGTGTTCATTCTCTTCAACCGTTTGTACTTTTTGCAGCATGATACAAAATGGTTCTTTGCACCACATCCATTGCATTTCTTTCCCCATGCAGGGCATTTCTCCTTGTTTCTTTCATGAGAGTATCCACAAAATTGGCATCTTGGTTATGGTTTCGTGGATTATTTGCGAGGGGTATCGGTTTCCGATATTTTACTTGATCAACTTTATTGACTGGCTCTGGCTGTTTTTCTTGCCTTATTTCCTGCACATGTCTGTTAGATTGTTCAAAAGCTCGACAGATTTGAAGGCATTTATTGAGTTTAAGCTCTTCCCCTCTAAATAGCAGTTCTTGCAGTTTACCATTTGTGCTAAGCACTATTTTGTCTCTGATCATACGGTCTTTTTCCGCAAACTTGCACGAGTCTGCCCTTCTTCTGATTTCGGTCAGAAAATGTTCGAAGGATGGAAAGTCATCATATTTCACACACCAAAACCTATGTGTTTCAAGAACTTCATTTCTGCGGGGATTACAGTAATCCTCAATCTGTTTCAGAACTTTATCAGGATCATCTTTATCACATCATTCGCCCACACAAACTGATCATAGATTTCAATAACTTGTGGACCCGCACAGTGTAAAATAATGCTAGTCTGTACTGCCTTCTCTTTCTCCGTTGAACCACTAGCTGTCAAGTATATCTGCATTTGTCTCTTCCACCTTTTGAAATTTTCACTTACATTTCCATCTGTAATATCAAGAACTACGGGTGGCTTCAACGAATCTGCCATTGTGATCTGCAATCAGTTTCTCAAGGATTTGTCAGTTTTAATTCTTCTTTGAAAGAAATACAGCATAGCATATGTTACCGGAAGAGGTTGTCACCGCTGCCACCATGTTGATAATGTACCTTAACCTAATGAGGCTTAATAATCATCAAATAAGTTGGCTACAAATTAAGAACAAGTCACGTGCTCAACAACATATTTAATAAACAACAAGGATATAACTGTTGACAACAGTTTGATGTATTTAGAAGAGTTGTCTCTCTTAGACCATATCAATAGTCATAATGTTTTCCGATATTTAAAATTTAGTTTTACGTTTTAGGTTTTATCTGCGGAGTATTTTTTTTTGTACTTACACAAAATCAGGTATACACGAACTTGCAGTTTTTCGTGCTTAAACTTTTCCTGCTAGCAATAATATCAACATTTGTGGAATGCAGGTTATAAAAAAGATTAAACTAAATCATTATTTAAATATTTTGTATTACCAATTACCTACTAGAAATATAGATCTTCGATATTGTCCTGTTGTAGTTTTGTTATTAGGTCAGTTTTATATGCTGGATAAGCAAGAAGCAAGTATACTAGTAGTGCAGCAAAATGGATACTACGTCTTTTCCCACTCAATGACTGAAAATCACGCCAACAACAATAGACCTTGGGCCCCGATTCTTTGACGCTTGCGTCAAAAGTTTTCTTGTTTATTTATAATAAAGTCCGGCCGGTGGCGATCCCGTTGGCCGAGTGGATAGAGCGTCCGCCCCATAATCGGAAGGCCGTAGGTTCGATTCCTGACCGCGGCACACCAAAGTCGTAATAAATGGTACTGGTATAGCTTCCTTTCTTGGCGCTCAGCATATAAAAGTAGTTCCGGGACTGGTTGGCCCGATGTCAGGATAATGTAAATGGGTATCAAGTCACTTGTCTACGGCGTGATATTCAGTGGGGTAGCAAAAAAAAAAGCGAATATTTATCTTTGGCAGCACTTACTATACAATGAACATTTAAAGAAAAGTAAAACAGGTATAGTTGAGCATTATTGTGTTGATATTTGTAAGTCAGTATTTTTACCCGCTCGGCCACAGAGGTCCTGTACAATAAAGTTTATAGGTACGAATTTTGTAATATTGCATTTTCATGCAATAACTTTTCTTGTTATAAGTGGGTTATCGTTTGTCCCGCTTTTGTCACGTGGGACACAGCAGAACGACACTGTTCCAAATGGACCTATTTTTCACATTAACTTTGCAAAATGCGAAAATATGGAGAAAAAAAATCGAAACTGAAAATATAATACATCGTATATACAAGGTTGCTGATTTTTTAATGCGGCAGTTTTCGTCAAAGCAACGCACCGGATGCTTTTGAATACAGCCAGAGAAAAGGCTTGGAAGTATAATAAATTACTAAGCTTTTATACAATGCCGAATAAATGTTTAAACAATCTACATCAGTTTTATGTGATTTATCTGCCTAGTAGGTATTGAAAATGTTTTGTAACTATAAATGCAAAGAGACTAGCTGGAAACAAAGATATTTAATGTTTCTGAGATATCATTCGGGATGAGTATCTTGAACCTTTGGTTAAAAAAAAATATATAATTAAATAGGTAATGAATTTCATCAATGCAGATTACTTCGACATTTTAACAAATTTAGTTACTCCAATAAAGATATTTCTCCTCACTAAATATATTGCCCAAATATCAGGGATAGCGGAAGTGAAGATATGGTCTAGATATCTCTATTTAATTGCACGATTTTGTCAATTAATTCAGTTTTCTAGCTACAACGCTATATTTGAATTTAAAAAGTTATTTTAAAGGTCGTGTTTAGCAAAATTATTTTTGTCGCTATCTCTTCAGAGTTGTGGTAGCGAACTGGAACTTTGTAGGTTCGAACCCCGAAATACAAGAGTCTCTCTTATCTTCACATGCACAAAGTAACGTTACTGGACCCGCTTTGGAGACAGTCTAGAAGGAATATTTATTAAGTATGTATAAGGTGTAGGGACTTGTTAAATAAAAAGAGATGGCATAGAAAACACGGAGGAAATCCCGATCGTAGCACCCCTTACTGAACCACCCGCATAACCACCCGACCAGCCAGACTCCTATTGTTTTATGGCCCCCTGCTGTTAATGTGTAGGTAATCCGAATTGGCAGTCGTCCATGACTGTGTGATAAGCATGTGTTTACGGTACTGCGGACACGTTCACTGGTTGAGAGAAATTTACATGTCGTCTGCCGAGCGATCTTACAGTTGGGAAAAATAGGCAATTACCAAAAGTTTGTATCATTTACAACTATAAACTATTTAAAAGAATTTTTATTGTATTTATTTATTTTATTTTATTTTATTTTTTTTAAATTTTTTTTGCTGTAGCAAACTGCAGAGTACATGCATGCCTATCGCTAGCCATGCAAATTGAATGGGCTGTGTTTCTTTTGTTTCAGCTTTACTATTATTACATAACTTTTTAGGTATTACTTTAATGAAAATAATTCCTCTAAATATTTTCCTGAAAGGAATAAATACAAACAGTAGGCCGATATATCATCATGTTAACTTTTTAATATTTACGAATATAATAATCTACATGTATGTGTATTCATGGTCTCTTAATATAGAGACCCTGGTGTATTTTAAATTTATAAAATTATGAATATGAAAGGAAAGAATTTGAAAATTTCAATCTCCGTATTTTGGGACAACCTCTCTTAATATAGATTCAAATCAAATTCAGGTAATCTGGTAATCAGTCATTGAGCAATGTTACTGATAGGTCGATGAATACGAATACGAATGCACAGAAAACACAATTTTATGTGCGAAATAAAACGGATATTAAAGATTTTATATTAAATATTACCATCTTTTATTACTGAATATTGTTTGTTTTGTCACTGATTTAAATTTAGAAGAAAGAAATGTACCAAAACTCGACACGCAGAAGGGGTCCAAACCTTCTGCAACCGCTCGACCTTAAAACGTCGCCTGATTTTATTTTTTATCTGTGAAGTCTGTGTGAGAAGGCTGCTACCAGATCGACAATTAGACATTCAAGATTACCAAATTAAAACCCTAAACAGCACAAAACCGTATTCCCTTCAACATTTTGACAAACTATGTTTAAAGTGATTTTTTTCCTCAGATTTAAACAAAACTGTCTTTTACAATGTTGAGTCTAAAACTGATGACCATTCAAAACATTCACTAATTGACAGTGTACACAAGTCACTGTTTTTTGTTATTTTTTTTTTTTTTTTAAGCCATCTGCCCCCCCCCCCTTTACTCCGTCATTTTTTTAATAAACTGTATTCAAATATTATTGCACGTATTATTCAAAAACATGGCTTTCCCGAAGGTAAAATATAAGATTATACCGCTCAAGGCTCAGTCCCACTTGACATTTTTGCCAAGGGGATGTACTCCGGAGGGAAATTGACAAGCCTCGGAGTCGTCGGGAACAGGTTCCCTTGTGTCCCGCGGAAGCTTCGAAAGCGTTGCGAGCCATGTGGAGTCATCAGGAGGCTCGGGAGAACTTCTTTGCTTCATTGAAATTTTTCCCTATATTTTCTCGAAGTTTTAATCGGGAAAACAGGCCGGGGAAACATACGCATAGCTTCCCGGAAGCTCCTGGGAAGCATTCACGGAGCTTCCGCGAATTATTTTTTCCTCCGAGGCCCCCCCTAGGCTTCGGTGATGTCTCGAAGGTTCGGCGACCTTTCTGTGACACATTCAGATCTTGTGATAGAATCTCAGAATATTCTCAAAAAAATCAGCAAACGCACTCTAAAATTTGTTGCTTTTTTTGTCAACTTTAGACTGAGACGGTCAAAAAGGCCATGGACAATGCTGGGGCATCCTCATAAACCCCCGAAAGTGTCCATCACCAAATTCTCATAATCTCCATAATTTTCCCCCGAGGCATCTAGGATGGTTCGATACAACGATACATCCCCTAATCTACGGGGATATTCCGCCAATGATGTTTCAAATTCGGTGAAGCCCCGGGGGCACCTTCAACGATCATCGGAAAAATTTCACGAGCATCGGGAGCCATCCCGATAATACAAGGCCATTGTACCATAACCGAAACAACAGTGAACGTTCAACGGACCAATCCCGACGCTTCTCATGGAAATAGTCAGTCTTTTTGGCTGAAACATCTGATGCCATCGGGAGAAAATTTGTGTATTTCCACATGGCCGATGATTTTTCTCCAGTTGGGACCTAGGCATTATATCCATGGGGCCCGTTTCACTTATCTTTTGCACGAATAAAAATCTTCGTAAGCGTAATTCAGACATAAATAGTATTTTCCTGTAATTTTTTACAAAAAGTATTGAATTTGTGTATTGTAATATATTGGGTCCTCTTTTTTATCATGTTTTATTGTGAAAATAAGCCATTAGTAGATACCATGTAGAACAAAAGATTTTCGACTAAGATCAAATTTGTTGTGGAAGTTTAGTGAAACGGGCACCAGGACTTCAAGTTTAAAAAACAACAACAAAAAAAACCTCCAAAAATCACAACATAAAAAACCCTTCACTTTTATCCCCAGATACCCTTCCGAATGCATCTTCGTCACACTAAAAACCCTTTGTTCCGGGGGGAGCATGCCCTGGGACCCCCCCCCCCCCCACACACACTCACATCATAATCAGACTTTGCCCCCCCCCCCCGTGGAAAAATTCTGGATCCGGGCCTGATAAATATATTTATGATATTTATATCATGACCACACAAGTTTCTCTCTCTCTCGCTCTCTGAAAATACAATATTCGTTATTGATATTATTCAATAAAATGTATGTTTTAAACTTTGTAGGTTTAATTTAAAAGACCCGTTTCAACGAAACATCAAATTCATATTTTGATAAGCGGGGTAACGCTTACAGTACGAGGGGTTCGAGTATCCCGGTTTATCTATTACTCACCTTTACCAATAGCAAATGCGATGGATTATTTAAAATAGGTAATATGCACACGAAAATTAATGTATGTATTAATTTTCCATAAACAGTTATGTGTTTTGTATATCAAATAGTTAATAAATTTCAGTTTAAATCATGGGTGAATGAAACTCTATTCTTATCACACCCATTGTTACATTGCAACCTACAGAGTATTTATACAGCCCTGACTTTGAATTAAGTAGGTGTTTTGAGACATACTTTAGTGTAAGTTTATTATTATTCAATTATTCTTCCTTTCGTTATAAAGTATTCACACTTCGGTAATTGTTTCAGAATTACCTTTTGTAAATTTTTTTTAAATATTAAAAAAAATAAAAATTTTTTAATGCTTCCTAATGTAATATTAACACTATTTACATTCCGTGCATAATTCGTACATGTGATAATTGCGGAGTTCGATAACGTGCGGTCATATTTTTATTTTCGATGTTCTGGATCATGACTCTTTGTAAAAATACTGAAGTAGGTCTTAAAATTAAAATTTTGATGTTAATTCGAAAATAAAATATTTACTGATTAATAAAATATAAATTTAGTGCCCGTAAAAATTTATGTTATTTCTGTAAACGTGTTTCATGATTTTCCAGGCGCAAAGTACTGATTCAACCCAAGAACTGTTATGAGGAAATAGTATAATTATAAAACTCGTTTCCAATTGAAATAATATGTTCAAACGTTAACGATACTCAATTTAAATTAAACTTCAAATTTGTCTCATTTTGATGGCTGGGAAAGAAATGTGTGTAATAAATATTAGATTTTTTTGTCTATTCATTAAATGTTTTTCAACAGTAAAAAAATCATTTAGTAAGTGATTTATATCGATTATTTTAACATCAACAACATAAACCCGCGTCTGTGAATTTATGGAAGACGTTACTTAATGCATCTCTCTGTCTCTCTCTGTTTTGTTATGAAAATATTCGCACCTTTTTTTCCTTTCTTTCTATCTCTTGAAATTCAGTCTTGTTTCTCTCTTTCTCCCCCCCCCCCCCTCTCTCTCTGCAAGAGCATTTGTGGAATTTATCCATAAATACATCAGTTATTGTTTGATTCAAAACAGTAATGTTATTGTTGCTTTTGTACTTTAGTTGTCTAGATCTACATCTACTTATTTATTTATCTTACTCTCCATATTTTAGTCTACAAGTGTTACCAAATTCCGATTTAGATGACTCTAATGCTTTTGAGTCCATTTCTTATCTATAGATTTCTTTTGCTGATTGTTTAATAGAGCTTGTCAAGAATGAAACTACTTGTCACAGGGTGAAAAAAGTGCAGCCTGACTGAGACACTTTACTGGGACCTTTCCCAGGCGACCCTATCAGATGAGCTTCTGGCCTCATAGACATGATTCTCTTCTGTTGTGAGTTATTGCTAATGATTCAAATGAGATGTAACAGACCACACCAGGATTTGAATCTGAGATCTTTGATCAAAGGGATCGGGTAAGCTACAGGACCACATACAGAAAGCCACCATAGATAAATGTTATGGTGAGAAAAAAATGTACCTTCTGCCTGGGAACTGAACACGGGGCCTTACCCTTAAAAGGTAATTAACCTGTACTGACTGAACTACCTGATCGTTTACACACTGTGTTATGATTTCTTCCCTGTTATGAGTTATTGGGTACCATGTCATACTCCCTGCCAAACTGAACAAGATGAATATGATCTCTGATCACATGCAGCCTGGTGATGTTGGGCTTCATATGCCACAAGTTAAGAAAAATGTGCAGTCTGACCAAGACATGAACCCAGGACCTTTGGATATCAGGAATGCTTTACCAACAGAGCTACCCAGCCACTTATGCATAGTTTTCTCCTATTATGAGTTATTTGTACCATGACAAAGAGTTACTTATATGAGTAGGCTATAGTTTCTCCCTGAATTCACAGGACAATGCGGACATTAATAATATCCAATTCGACATGATTGCATGGAAAATAGAATGCTGGTTTTTTCACATGCGCATCTAAAGGGCAGAGGGGGGGGGGTGGACTCGGGGTGCAGACAGACCCCTCCTGAGAATTAGCTATTATACATAAAAGAGTAAGAAACATGACCCTATTGGACATGGTAATTATTGCTGTTATAACCCCCCCCACACACACACACACACACACACACACTGAGACAAATTGCTGAATCCATGCATGTTCCAGGTAACACCTCAGTGGACATTACCATCTCAGATCGACAGTATGTGATATCACTCTCCTTGGATATGATATTAATATAGTGTACTAGAGCAGGATTTGAACCCAAGATCCCTGGTTTATAAGGGATTGAGCTAACAGACTGTTCGCACAAATCTCTTTCTAATAATGGTTACCAGTACTTAAATATTTAGGCCTTTATATATGCCTTTGCATATTTGATTTTCCTCAGGCCAGAATTCATAGAACAGCACAAATTACTATGTTCTTGACAAACCCAAGGGTAATATATGGAAGAGAAAGACTCTTACCACTTAGCCACTGCAGCCGGTTTCTCTTCTTTATTGCTCTGTATATATTAAGACAGTTCACCAATATCATGCCATTTATCTAATGGCATGACATCGCAGACATGTTTGTATCATGTGATGTTGACAATATGAATTTCAGACATGATGAAATTTCCCTACAATGGTAGAACATCGAGCATTGTAAGCGAAATCTGAGGGAGAGTTTTCAGACTCCTAGTCAGTGATTGAGACAGGGCTGTATATATATACTAAACAGGTTGCAATATAACAATGGGTGTGGTAAGAATAGAGTTTCATTCATCCATGACTAAAACTGAAATTTATTAACTATTTGAAATACAAAACACATAATTGATATGGAAAATTAATACATACATTAATTTCGTGTGCATATATACCTATTTTAAATAATCCATCGCATTTGCTATGGGTAAAGGTAAGTAATAGATAAACCGGGGTACTCGAACCCCTCAGTACTGTAAGAGTTACCCCGCTTATCAAAATCGAACTGATACAATATGAATTCTGATGTTTCGTTGACACGGGTCTTGTAAATTAAACCTACAAAGCATAAACATACATTTTGTTGAATAATATCAACAACGAATATTCATATTTCAGACAGAGAGAGAGAGAGAGAGAGAGAGAGAGTAAACTTGTGTGGTCATGATATAAATATCATAAATATATTTAATTATATACATATCTACATATTCAAAATCAGCACGACGAGCCAAAAATCACGTATATCAGTTATCCGTGTTTTCTATGCCATCTCTTTTTATTTAACAAGTCCCTACACCTTATACATACTTAATAAATATTCCTTCTAGACTGTCTCCAAAGCTGGTCCAGTAACGTTACTTTGTGCCTGTGAAGATAAAGAGAGACTCTTGTATTTATCGGGGTTCGAACCTACAAAGTTCCAGTTCGCTACCACAACTCTGAAGAGATAGCGACAAAAATAATTTTGCTAAACATGACATTTAAAATAACTTTTTTAATTCAAAATATAGCGTTGTAGCTAGAAAACCGAATTAATTGACAAAATCGTGCAATTAAATAGAGATATCTAGACCATATCTTCACTTCCGCTATCCCTGATATTTGGGCAATATAGTTAGTGAAGAGAAATATCTTTATTGAGTAACTAAATTTGTTAAAATGTCGAAGTAATCTGCATTGATGAAATTCATTACCTATTTAATTATATATTTTTTTAACGAAAGGTTCAAGATACTCATCCCCGAATGATATCTCAGAAACATTAAATATCTTTGTTTCCAGCTAGTCTCTTTGCAGTTATAGTTACAAAACATTTTCAATACCTACTAGGCAGATAAATCACGTAAAACTGATGTAGATTGTTTAAACATTTATTCGGCATGTATAATAGCTTAGTAATTTATTATACTTCCAAGCCTTTTATCTGGCTGTATTCAAAGCATCCGGTGCGTTGCTTTGACCGAGAAACTGCCGCATTAAAAAATCAGCAACCTTGTATATACGATGTATATATATTTTCAGTTTCGATTTTTTTTCTCCATATTATCGCATTTTGCAAAGTTAATGTGAAAAATAAGTCCATTTGGAACAGTGTCGTTCCGCTGTGTCCTACGTGACAAAAGCGGGACAAACGGTAACCCACTTATAACAAGAAAAGTTATGGCATGAACATGCCATATTACAAAATTCGTACCTATAAACTTTATTGTACAGGACCTCTGTGGCCGAGCGGGTAAAAATACTGACTTACAAATATCAACACAATAATGCTCAACTATACCTGTTTTACTTTTCTTTAAATGTTCATTGTATAGTAAGTGCTGCCAAAGATAAATATTCGCTTTTTTTTTGCTACCTCACTGAAATATCACGCCGTAGACAAGTGACATGATACCCATTTACATTATCCTGACACCGGGCCAACCAGTCCCGGAACTACTTTTATATGCTGAGCGCCAAGAAAGGAAGCTATACCAGTACCATTTATTACGACTTTGGTGTGTCGCGGTCAGGAATCGAACCTACGGCCTTCCGATTATGGGGCGGACGCTCTATCCACTCGGCCAACGGGATCGCCACCGGCCGGACTTTATTATAAATAATTCATACTGAACAATATACGAATTTGAAAAAAAATGAACTTAAAGTCATTTGTCTAACTGCTATATCACACACATCGACAAGTACTAGTATACACTAGTATATCATCCTAGTATTGAGTCATCCTTCGCTGATATTGCGCTTTCCGGATGTGCATAATACCAGTACAATTATCGACTTGAGTACGTTCAAGCAGGGGACCACTTAACTACTCATGACAGACTACATTCCATTATAGTTGCCCCAAATATGTGGCCAATCAGAAGCTCTGAAAATTCAAATTTATCCACGATATATTTCAATTATTTCAATAGAACACTTTTCTATTTTCAATCCCAAATGCACAAAATAGAACGATGGTACAAATGCGCATGTGCAACCAGTCCCGCCATCAGGGCGTTGCTTTTTGATGGCGTAAAATCTAACTCGGTTCTATTCAACCAGGGTTTCTATATACACGTGTGTACATGTATTATAGAATCCTTGGTTCAGCCGTTCGTCTGAATTGCATTTTTCTTTCTCGGCCAGAATGATATTGCAATTGGGATCATGCATAGACAGTAAATTCCTGGCTTTCTTTCCTCTTGTCTTTCACTCCCTTCTCTCTCCTTTCAAGTAACTTTCATATTTTCTATCATGCTTTTGCGCAAAAATGCACCCGTTTAATATATTTCGTTTTTTTTGTGTGTTTCTTTTTGCTCCCATCATAATTTTAGCTGTCAGACGCTGTTAAAGATACGGACAACACAAATCTCGCCTCCAACGGGATTCGAACCAATGACTTCTGGTTCAGTGACCCGGCGTTTTACCACTGCACGACGCTATTTTATGTTAGAAAAAGACAACAAACTGTAGGAAATAGCATCAATCGCGTCGCACTATGTACGGTTTGCTAAGTAACATAAGTTAATTCCTCGTTAAATTATTACGTTGATATATCTTGTTCAAATCGATGTTCAATGCTGCCCCCCTTGCGTTGGCAGCTTTTTGTTAAAGTTACCATGCAAGTTACTATCAAGCTATTATCTGAATAACAATTCATGGAATTGACTTGAAAGTTTATGTGTATGTTCAGGGGCTTCAGACAACCAAGGTAGATAACTTTTGGCTGAATTTGATAAAAAATTTTAACTTAGAAATTTTGGTTAAAGTTTTGCATGCAGTAGAAAATTTGGTAAAAGTTTGCAAATTTTGCATGCAAGCTACTATCCAGCTTATATCTCAGATATTGTTTGTGGTATTGATTTGAAAGTTTATGATTGTATTCAGGGGCATCAGAAAACTAAGGGGGATAACTCTTTAATTGAATTTAATACAAATTATGGCCCTTTTTCTACCTGGGATATTTTGGTTAAAGTTTTGCATGCACACTGAAATACTGTTGGCAGGACGTTAAACCCAGTGAATAAAATAACAAAATTTAATACACATTCTTCATCGGGTAGTGAAACCATCCCCATGCAGCCAGCTCCCCAGATATGTGATTTGTTTATGTCTAGCCATGATATCATACAGGTTACTTATTCTATTAAAAAGTGTCCTAATTTTCACGGAAACTCCAAATGAATTCTGAAACACGACCACAGAAAAAAGAAGTAACACGTATGCACTGGCATACTTGACTTACGCTGGATTTTACTCAAACTATTGTAGAAATGCTGCCACTGGCGTAAGATATCGGGATTTGGGTTTCCTAAGAAGGCCTTGTATAAAGAAGTTTTTACTAACAATGTTCGTTTACTAATTGAGTTTCCTTCTATAAAAAAAGATTTTATCACAATTATATTTCAAGTTTCGATGGCAATATTATTGTTCCTTCCCATGGAAAGTAGCCATCCGGCTACTTGTCGGATACAAGATTAGCACCTGATGAGATGTTTGCCAGCTCAGTAGTATGTGTGCTTCATGATTCTTTTGATGAGACGGGATCCAGTCTGAAGTCACGTGATATCATAGTCCGCCATTTATCCGCCATTTTAGCTTTTTTGGTGACGTGCTGGTTTTCTATTTAATAAGTCTACTGCAAACCAGTGGCGATAATAGGGTTTCAGTGTAACAGGTACGCATAGGTTTAAATTACGGCCCAATAAAGAAAACACATTGCCACGCTAAATTGAAATTAGCCCTAAAATGTCCTTGAATTTCTTGCTTCATTTTATGTGCTACCATGATTTTAAGGAAAAAAATGAACTTCAGAAAGTTTTGACTTGGAGAAATGTGCAACCATTGTAAACCAATACAGTTTTTTCTCTTCGTACTCTAAGCTTATACATTCCATATGCAAATGCTGAAATGTTTAAAAAAAATGCCCTAAAAGGAACTCTTGATAGGCTAAAACTTGTAATGTACTCTTGTCAATGATGTATTTATATACAAAAGGTTCATTTTTTTTCACTTTTTTTTTCTGCCAAATTTTACACTCTGCACTGGGCCAGGGCACAGCCAGGTTTGAAATAAATTTATATATAAACATAATTTTATCTATACAGAACAAAATGTAGATAGAACCACGTTGATATATTTTGAGATATTCTAGGAGGGAAAAGTTTTTAATTTCAGCTAATTTTTGCTTTTAAATCATGTGCGTATTGTGACTGAAGGCAGGATTTAATATATGGACACCAACAAATGACACGGGATTATTACATTGCATTTGCTTAATTTGAATTTAAAAATAAAATGATAGATAAATAATTAGAATTTGTTGTCCGAATATGTAGCTTTATTTTTATTTGAACAATATGAAACTTTTTTTACATTTTAATATAGCATTCGCTGAATAGATCTAATACTTCTGAATAAGTCAATCATGCTTCGTCCGCTCTAAGGCTGTGCCTTAGATCATATTAAACAATTAACTTACTTACTTCTCTATGGTGTTGCATAACTATTATTTGACCATGCGGAGGAATATACATGTAGTTTGTTTTAATGCAAATGTGGCTCTTAAATAATGTTGAGTAGTAACTACGCAGGTTTCAATCATTTTATGATGATACAATAATCCATGTAGAAAGCTTGAAGTCCGATCAAATTAATGTAACAATCACATCAAGCTTTCGACTTCGGATACCTCTTGGGGATATTTGTTACACTATAAAATGACCGAAACCTGTATATCTACTTTCCGAAATCAACTACGAGCCACCCAATGCCTTTTGCAGTCAATCTTTTGCATAATTACTTCAATCTATAATCAGAGACTTTACCGTCACATTCTGGTTGCAAATCAAAGGGCTGATATTGCTGAGAGAACAGAATTGCCGCATTTCTTTTGTGTAACAAAGTAAATTTAATAAACGGGATCAACTTTTCAAGCGATGCCAATAAACGTTAAAATGTTATAAACCCACTTTAACCTTGCGTTAATAAGGTCATTACAAGAAAAGATGAACACTCTTACTCTCCCTATTTTTCTTGCCTACAGTTTATAGGATTTATATCAATATGCTTATTTAAAACAAAAGGAAGCAAATCTAAAACAAACATATTTCATTATTTTATTTAAGTTTGGTGTCTGGCAAAATTAAAAAATACCAAGCAGATCTGCAGCTCGTCAAACCCTCTCTCACTTGAGACACACACAACTTCAGTGCATTCAGCACTTTGATATTTTTCAGTGTCGGTAATGTCAGGGTCTCTTCATATTATATGTATATATAGAGGCCCTGGCAATATTCACCTATTTGAGTGAGTCAGTGTGTTGTCTATCCAGTCCAGACTAGTCGCTGTGGGATTTTTCCACTTTCCGAAAAAAATAAAAAATAAAAAAAAAAATAAATAAAACAAAACAAAAATACTATCTGGACTTTGTTGTAGAATTTGTTTTAGATCGCACTGGAGTCTGCACTTCATCGGTGTCTTTTGTACCAAAGGACGAGTATGAAAAATGTTTCAACAATTAGAGAAAGAGATTGAAACTATGTTATTTCGACGGTATTTCTAGTGTAACTAGACAAAAATATCAACTTTCAAATGGGGGCCGCCTTGGCCGAGCGGTTACAGTCGTGGACTACAAATCTCTCAGCCCCTCACCGCTGTGGGTTCGAATCCCGGTAGGGACTTCGGATTTTTCATGTGAGGAAGCCTTCCAGCTAGCTTGCGGTAGCTCGGTGGTTCTACCCGGGTACCTCTGTGTACTCGGGGTCTTCCTCCACCTGTAATTAGCTGGACGTCGCTATATGATTGAAATACTATCGCAGCGACGGTAAACCCCATTACAACAACAACAACAACTTTCAAATAGAAAGTATTTACATGTAATGGGGTGATTACGTGCGTGCGTGTATGTATGTATGTTTGCATTATGGATTGATGTGTTTTTCAGTGCGTGCGTGTTTACTCTGTGAACATAAGCAAAACATGAAAATATGTCTATTATATTTGCTGTGTTTTATAAAAGCGCAATAATTCATGCATAGTTTAAGCTGAATTGCTTTAACATTTTATTACTTCATGTATTGAATACATGTATATGTGTTACTTGATATATCAGTTTGTATACATGTCGTTCAGCGAATTGTGCGAGATTTGATTCTTTTTTTAGTCTTCCATTCACATTCTTCCACACAACCTATTGCGAATTATTGATTCTTGCATTCCAACATATGTAATTATGTGCCTACCGTTATTGTGATATGAAATAAAGTATACTTATAGTTTGTTATATAGATCTAAATATTTATGATACAAAAATAGATATCTTTAGAAAACAAACACTTCCTGTCTTTTATTTTTAATCCGTATGTCTACATCGAATCGAATATAGTTAAAATGTTTGCAGTGTGTGTGTGTGTCCAGAGTTCTCAAAAATTCTTATGCCGCTCTATCGTTCAGTAAATACTCTATGATAGGCGAAAACTACTGCCGGTACCGGAAACCGAATTTGCTGTTGTAAAGAGAGAAAATCCGTTACGTGACTTTTAGTGTCGGAACCCGAATAAGTCGTTGTATTGAATGCTGTTGTACCGAGAGCTGAGAGTATTATCCTCAAATTTATATCAAATCCAGGTTGCATACTTTGAGTTTTCGCATGTAAGAAATGCTGAAATTTTGAGAACTTTTGGTCAGGTGTACGTGCGTACGTGTATGTATGAAAGTAAGTACATGTATGCATATATGTGTGTATTTGCATGTAATGGTGTGTTCTTGAATACTTGCTTGCGTGTATGTATGTATGTTTGCATTATGGATTGATGTGTTTTTCAGTGCGTGCGTGTTTATATATATCATCTTTCTATAACATGCCACACGGGTAAATAACGCCATATGTACATATACGGCAGATGAGACATTTAAACTCGTGTGTACGACTGTCCGTCTGTCTTCCCTGTGTGGGAGTTTCCCACTGTCTTCCCTAACCATGTACTCTCATGTTTAATGCATTTATTCGAAGCAAAGGATTGCCCTGTATGCCAGTTTAACGCTCGGGGAACATCATTATGCAGAGACACGATCGCGGAAATAAAACCGCTTATAAAACAAACATCAAAGCGCTTATATAAAAATCTTAACACTTTCCAGTTTCCTATAAAACTTCCAATTTCTTGTGAGATTTATTATGAACATGGCTTGAAAGAAGACTCTTTTCCATTCTGTATTCAAGCGTGGTAAATTAAGACGGAGAGGAAAAAAATGACATCGTCACGTTGCTGGTCAAGTAGATGGGGCATTAAATTTTATGGCCATTTAACGCATCTAGGGACAGCTAATTTTTGACACAGTCAGTAATAGAAAACAATAATGTAGTCTCCTGGTATATTCATATACGGACAAATTAATGCCCTCCATCTCACCCTGTATTTTATTGTTATGTACGCTCTGTGTGTGTGTGTGTGTGTGTGTGTGTGTGTGTGTTGTGTGTGGAAAGAGAGAGAAAAGGGGATAGTTTGGCTCCATATTTAATATTATCTTCCTATATAAAAATTTTGTTGATCGTCATGTTGCACAACGAGATTAAAACTGCCTTAGTGAATTAATTGGATATGAATTGCAGGTATAACCGAAGCGAGTTATTTAATTTCAAACGATGTGAAATTTGATTCGTCTGACAAGATATACTAAATGTGTGTGCAGCAGTTGGACGCATGCGTATGTGAGTTATATTAAATATTATGTATTCGAGGGCTGTCGAAAGATTTTGGAAAATGATTCGTTTTCTCCGAAATCCTACTTGAAAGTTGATATTTTTGTCTAGTTACACTAGAAATACCATCGAAATAATATAGTTTCAATCTCTTTCTCTAATTGTTGAAACCATTTTCATATTCATCTTTTGGTACAAAAGAAACTGATGAACTGCAGACTCCAGTGAGCTTCTGGACCTATATCTACAACATATTCTACAACAACAAATTCCAGATAGTCTTTTTTTTTTTTATTTATTTATTTATTTTTTTACATTTTTTTTTTTTTTTTCAATTTCGGAAAGTGGAAAAATCCCACAGCGACTAGTACGGACTGGATAGACAACACACTGACTCACAAAAGTAGGTTAATATTGCCAGGGACTCTTTGTATACATACAATATGAAGATACCCTGATATAACCGACACTGAAAAAAAATCAAAGCGCTGAATGCACTGAAGTTGCGTGTGTCTCAAGTGAAAGAGGGTTTGACGAGCTGCAGAAATGCTGGATATTTTTACACCAGACACCAAACTTAAATAAAATAAGGAAATATGTTTGTTTTAGATTTGCTTCCTTTTGTTTTAAATATGCATATTGATATAAATCTTATAAACTGTAGGCAAGAGAAATAGGGAGAGTAAGAGAGGCGACGTGCTAATTGCTGGCAGTCGATTGAAAGTCGATGTTCATCTTTTCTTGTAATGACCTTATTAACGTAAGGTTAAAGTGGGTTTATTGGCATCGCTTGAAAAGTTGATCCCCGTTTATTAAATTTACTTTGTTACACAAAAGAAATGCGACAATCCTGTTCTCTCAACACTATCAGCCCTTTGATTCGCAATCAGAATGTGACGGAACAGTCTCTCTAATTATAGATTGAAGTAATTGTGCAAAAGGTTGGCTGCAAAAGTCATTGGGTGGCTCGTAGTTAATTTCAGAAAGTAGATATACAGGTTTCGGTCATTTTATAGTGTAACAAATATCCCCAAGAGGTACCCGAGGTCGAAAGCTTGATGTGATTGTTACATTGATTGTATCGGACTTCAATCTTTCTACATCGATTATTGTAACATCATAAAATGATTGAAACCTGCATAGATACTACCTAACTGACTTCACTATTTGAGTTTAACGTCACTTCGACAGTATTTCAGTCATATAGCGACGTCCAGTTATTTACAGGTGGAGGAAGACCCCGAATGCACGGAGGCATCCGGGTAGAACCACCGACCTACCGCAAGCCAGCTGGAAGGCTTCCTCACATGAAAATCTGAATGACCCTGTCGGGATTCGAACCCAGGCGGAGAGGGGCTGAGTGAGTGTTAAAGTCAGCGACTTTACCCTCTCGGCCAAGGAGGCCCCAGATACTACCTAAAATTATCTAAGGCACTAGACACAACTATATTACATCAGGCAATACAAATCTATGATATCTTGCATGAGTGAGAGTGTGAAATCAGTGAGAGTGAGTGAGTGAGTGAGTGATGTGAGTGAGTGAGTGAGTGAGTGAGTGAGTGAGTGAGTGAGTGAGTGAGTAGTGAGTGAGTGAGTGAGTGAGTGAGTGAGTGAGTGAGTGAGTGAGTGAGTAAGCAAATAAGCAAGCAAGCAAGCTAATTGTTTAATATGAACTAAGGCACAGTCTCAGAGCGGGCAAAGCATGGTCGACCTATATACATTCTAAGTGGATAAGTTTACACTCATTAATTCTCAGAATAACCATAAAAATCCAGCAACTTGCTTCGAATGCTATCTTAAAATGAAAAAAAAAATGGTTAAAAAAATAACACTACATATTAGGACAACAAATTCTAATTATTTATCTATCATTATTACTTTTAAAATTAAATCAAGCAATTGTAATCTAATAATCCCGTGTCATTTGTTGGTGTCCATTTATTAAATCCTGCCTCCAGTCAAAATACGCACATGATTTAAAAACAAAAATTAGCTGAAATTAAAAAAAAAATTCCCTCCTAGAATATCTCAAAATACATCAACGTGGTTCTATCTACTATTTCAAACTTGGCTGTGCCCTGACCCAGTGCAGGGTGTAAAATTGGTGGAAAAAATGTGGAAAAAATGAACCTTTTGTATATAAATATACTCACAAGAGTACATTACAAGTTTTAGCCTACCAAAAGTTCCTTCTAGGACATTTCTAAACTATGAGGTATGAAGTGAACGCTGCTTTTGCATATGGAAGGTATAACCTTAGAGTACAAAGAAGACAAATTGCATTGGTTTACTATGGTTGCACATTTCTCCAAGTCAAAATTTTCTGAAGTTCTTTTTTTTCTTTAAATCATGGTAGCACATGAAATGAAGCAAGAATATTTTTAGAGCTAATTTCAATTCAGCATGGCAATGTGTTTTCTTTATCCCGAAAACACAAAGCCGTAATTTAAACCTACGCGCACTTGCTAGATTGACACACAATATTCGCCACTGATTTGCTGTAGACTTATTAAAACCAGCACGTCAACAAAAAAGCTTAATTGGCCGATAAAATGGCGTATAAATGGCGGACTTTGATATCACGTGACTTCAGACTGGACCCCGTCTCATCGTAAGAATCATGAAGCACACATAATACTGAGCGGGCAAACATCTCATCAGGTGCTAATCTTGTATCACTACTTCCCATGAGAAGGAACAATAATATTGCCATCGAAACTTGAATTATAATTGTGATAAAATCTTTATTTATAGATGGTAACTCAATTAGTTTACGAACAATGTTAGTAAAAACTTCTTTATACAAGGCCTTCTTAGGAAACCCAAAGCCCGATATCTTACGCCAGTGGCAGCATTTCTACAACAGTTTGAGTAAAATCCAAAGTCATTCAAGTATGCCAATGCATACGTGTTACTTCTTATTTCTGTGGTCTTGTTTCAGAATTCTTTTGGAATTTCCATGAAAATTAGGCCATTTTAATGGAATAAGTAACCTGTATGATATCATGGCTAGACACAAACAAATCACATATCCGGGGAGCTGGCTGCATGGTGATTGTGTCACTACCCGATGAAGAATGTGTATTAAATTTTGTTATTTTATTTACTGGGTTTAACGTCCTGCCAACAGTATTTCAGTGTACACGCAAAATTTAACCAAAATATCCCAGTTAGAAAAAGGGCCATTATTTGTATTAAATTCAATCACAGAGTTATCCTCCTCAGTTTTCTGATGCCCCTTAACACAATCATAAACTTTCAAGTCAATACCACAAACAATATCTGAGATATAAGCTGGATAGTAGCTTGCATGTAAAACTTGCAAACTTTAACCAATTTTCTATTGCATGCAAAATTTTAACCAAAATTTCTAAGTTAAAAAGGGGCCGTAATGTGTATCAAATGCAGTCAAGAGTGATCTACCTTGGTTGTCTGAAGCCCCTGAACATACACATAAACTTTCAAGTCAATTCCATGAATTGTTATTCAGATATTAACTTGATAGTAACTTGCATGCTAACTTTAACAAAAAGCTGCCAACGCAAGGGTGATTGCAATAGCTCTCATATTCTTCGGATAGTCGAGCTAAAAATATAAATTATATGATTATAGCATTAACCGGGTTATCTCAGTGCCTTTTTTTATAAAACACATCAGTAGAATGGGTTGTTTCCAAAATAATATTTATAACCTTTTTTTTTTTCTTCAGCAACTCAATAAAATAGCTATGCGTGTATTTAAAATTTAAGTATGATATGAAACGGTTGTATATGTCAAAATATCAAACAGTGTAAACGAGGTTTTCATAAGTCGTGCCGCTTTCTCTCCAATTGTTGTAAAAATTGTTTAAAAGGTTCTATATAAAGAATATCAGGAATTTATTCAAACCATAAGGAGTCTCATTTTTCAAGGGATAAACTTTAAACAGTTATGGTAGACAGCCATGAGATAAATGTGCCAAACGAAATTAAATTCACCTTGAACATGTTGTGCACTTGTGAGCTACAAGTGCCGGTATACAACTGGTGGATGCTCCCCGAACTGCGCTTTGTCACTTGATGGGTACTTTATTATACTATATGAGCTCCAGACAAATTTTAAGTATGAAAAATAACAAAGGGCAAAAACTCCGAAATTATACAAAACATAGTTATGGTTCTTGCACACTGCACTTTTCACCATTGAGATCTATCAACCTATGAAGTTTCATGTTGATACCTCTTAAAATGTATGTGTTATGCTCTGGACAAAATTTAAGTATGAAAAACAACAAAGAGCAATAACTCCTAAATTATGCAGCTGAGAGTTATAGTTCTTGTACACTGCAGTTCTCCTCATTTAGATCTATCTACCTATGAAGTATCATGTTGATACCTCTTACAGTCATGACGGACGGACGGCAACTATATGCTTTCCCTTCGGGAAGCATAAAAAGATCAAATAAAGATAAATGAGAAATAATAAATGATGATTTATTAGGAGCATAGGATAGGATATGGTTCCCTGTGAGTTGAACCCAGTCCTCTTGGTAGAACACAAAAGGTTCCATCAAACCAATAACCTGGTATCAATAGACGTAATTAGCTTGATTCAATTTAAAAATATCACCTTTTGTGATTGGAACAGAAGGTAATTAGATATAACTCAAAGTGATTAAAACTCCTGCACCCATTCTTGTCTTCACTTGAGTAGGACAGGACTGGACTGATCCTCTGTTTAGCAGTGTTTTAAAATGTCAGTGGGGAAAAACACATGTATCTGATCAACATTAGAATAAATCATAGTTTGATGTATACTAACATTTAGGCACTTTGGATACATAAATATCAAGGATGATATCTGTTCATTTTTCTACAAATAGTAATATTTTCAAGTTTCCACAATCTGTATGGTCTTAAATGCTTTAATGAATGCATGTCTGTTAGCTTAAGGCGACCACGTTTGTACATTTGATCAAGTAAATTCCTTTCATTTTATCCAACATAAATCAAAAAAAGATGTCCCAAGACAGCGCGATCCACTTTTCTGAGTGCTGGATAGTTTAATGTAAGCTGTAACTATTATTTTTTTCTCTTTTAACATAAAAAAAACATGTGACATAAGGCATCGAATCCAGAGCTTAACCAAAAAAGTGAGACAAAAAATAATAAAATATTTAGAGTTACCTACCCTTATTAAAAGAGTCCCTTTTTTGATAGAGAACAATACTTAGTATACCAAATTTGAAGTGAATATCTTTGATGGTTATGGAGAAATGAACCTGAACGAAAACCTTTACCAAATCTGACGTTGGTGAGAAGGTCATGACACTAGCTCTACCTTTTAACAAGAGCTGTCAGAGGACAGCACGCTCGACTATTCGAAATGCTTGTTGGTAAATCAAATGAAATCTATTAAAATTCTTGCCCTTCATAGTAATAGTAAAAAATGATATACCTTGATAGTCTGATACCCCTTAATATATTTATGATGTCTAAAATCAATCCCATGCCTAGTTACTGAGACATAAGCACAATAACACTGTGCATGCAAAACTTAAACCGAAAATCCAAGTTAGAAAAGGGCCATAATTTGCATCAGTCCAAAAGTTATCCTCCTGTTTTCTGATGCCCTTGAAGACACACCTTAACTTTCTAGTCAATTCCACAAGCAATTTCTGAGATATAAGGTGGATAGTAGCTTGAATGCAAAAATTTAACCATAATTCTAAGTTAAAAGGGGGTCATAACTTGTAATATATTCCATAAAAAGTTATCTACCTTGATAGTATGATACTCCTAAACATATTAAAGATATTTCAAATCAATCCCATGCCTGGATACTGAGATATAAGCATGAAAGTAACTTGCATGCAAAACTTTAACCAAATTTCTAAGTTAAAAAGGGCAATAATTTGTAACATATTCCATCAAGAGTTATCTACCATGAAAGTATGATACCCCTAAATGTATTAAAGATGTCTCAAATCAATCCCATACCTGGATACTGAGATATTAGCATGAAAGTACCTTGCATGCAAAACTTAAACCAAAATTTCTTAATTAAAAAAGGGCCGTAACTTGTAATATATTCCATCAAAAATTGTCTACCATGAAAGTATGATACCTCTTAACATATTAAAGATGTTTCAAATCAATCCCATACCTGGATACTGAGATATTAGCATGAAAGTACCTTGCATGCAAAACTTTTACCAAAATTTCTAAGTTAAAAAAGGGGCCATAACTTGTAATATATTCCATCAAAAGTTATCTACCATGAAAGTATGATACCCCTAAACGTATTAAAGATGTTTCAAATCAATCCCATGCCTGGATACTGAGATGTAGCATGAAAGTACCTTGCATGCAAAACCTTAACCAAAATTTCTAAGTTAAAAAGGGGCAATTATTTGTAACAAATTCTATCAAGAGTTATCTACCATGAAAGTATGATACCCCTAAACATATTAAAGATGTTTCAAATCAATCGCATGCTTGATACTGAGATATAAGCATGAGAGTATCTTGCATGCAAAACTTTAACCAAAATTTCTTAGTTAAAAAGGGGCCAATTTTTATATTCCATCAAGAGTTCTACCTTGGTTCCCTAAACATATTCATAAACTTTCAAGTCAATACCATGAATGGTTATTGAGATACAAACTAGATAGTAGCTTGCATGCAAAACTTTAACCAAATTTTCTATTGCATGCAAAACTTAAACCAAAATTTCTAAGTTAAAAAGGGGCCATAATTCATATTAAATTCAGTCAAGAGTTATCTACCTTGGTTGTCTGATGCCCCTGAACATATTTATAAACTTTCAAATCAATACCATAAATGGTTATTGAGATATAAGATTGATAGTAACTTGCACGCAAAACTTTAACCAAAAGCTGCAACGCCAACGCCGACGCCGACGCCAGGGTGACTACAATAGCTCTCATATTCTACGAATAGTCGAGCTAAAAAGTGAAGCTAATAAAAATGTTTTATATCATCTATTATTGTCAAACTTAAATTTCCAAATCTTCAAATTATCAATATTCTGTAGGATGTTTATAAAGTCTTTACTTTCTATGATATAATGCAAATTAATTTATTATTAGTGGCAAAAGTCATTCCAGGAGTAGATTATTTTTCTATATAAATTGTTACATAGCATCACGAATTTGTTATTATTCTGTACTCTAAAAGAATCCCAGCTCAGATAAATAATTTTATATGTGTTTTCACATGGGTTTTAAAGGATTTTTTTTTACCATTTTTGAAAAAGGTGGAGTAATGTATAAAGATGTTTATTTTATCATTACTTGATTTTTTTCATTTGGGAGTTCTTTACAGTGTAGTTTGAAAGAGTTTGTAAACATAATAAATAATGTCATAATTGACAGTTTTGCCCACCTTTTTAAAGTTAATACCTTTTCCATAATTAAGACTTAAATGTTTATCATAAAGTTCTTGTAGATCGTCCCTTACAGTTCAACAAAAGTCCTCAGTTGACGTGTGTCGCCACGAGGAGGCACTGTATAGGGCTTGACCATGGAGAGGCTATAGACTGGCAGGGGAGACTAATACTCCCTTTTAACCAGAAACTGGCAAGCCAGCGGTGGAGGCTGAAGCACACCACATCAGACGCGTCACATGGCCCATTTTGACACACACACAATTGCTCAGAAACTAGGGGACGTTATCAATCGAATTTGATATCTGTGAACCCTAAACACAGAGAACTCTTGAACTTTTATTTCTGAACATTGTGTGCCACTTTTTCAGACATTGACAGGTCTATGAAATAGCTGAAGAGAAAACATATAACATATATCATAATGAAAAAACATAAACAAAAATACAAAAAAGCAATAAAGATTTTTTTTAAAAAGCAAAAAAAAATAAATAAAAAAAAATAAATAAATAAAAATAAATAAATAAAAAAGAATAAATAAATAAATAAACTCACATGGCACACGCCATCGTCTTTCGACTGTACCATGAAGGGTACCGTCCAACAAACAGCACATCAGACAACCTGAAACATCCAAATAATCCAAACACAATTGTAAGATTCCTTAAATCATAATAAGAAAGGTAAATTTTACACTACCAATGTTAATGCCAGTGCCATAATTTTGAAGAGGTCCACTAAGCCATGTCACATACCAAATATCTTAACTCCATGCCTTGTGGTTTCTGACGAGAAAATTGTGCTAGTGTTGTCCTGTGTAAGTCTAGTCATGGGCCTAACTCCTGACTGAATTGCCCGATATCAGTCATAATACATCTCAGTCGAGAGAATAAAAGACTGCTTAAGAAATGAAGATGCTAGAGTGTGTACAAAGTGAAGTCTGACATCCATGTATCATTTAAGGGCCTTATTTAAAATTGTCTGTGTTAGAATATGTGTGTGTGTTTTTAAAAATGATTGAGATTCTTGAGACAAATGTGTAAAAATGAATTTTATTCACTGGACCCACCTTGAGCACAGTCATCCATAATCGTGGAACCAGTGTAAAGGACCATGTTCTCTCCCGCCAATTTATGTACCTGTGTAGGTATTATGTTTTCCACAACCTGTTTTCCCCACAAAGAAAAACTGGACTAACCTATAATTTCCCAAGTGCCAATAACATTTTTTTTAAATATAACTTCACTAGAACAAATTTTACTTCACTTCATAAGTAGCAAGAAATAGGGGATGAGCTGGACTATTTAAGTAACTACGTATGAAGACCCCAAACCAATCAGAAGATAACTTAATTTGATAAAAATGTTGCCATACTTCCTAAGTAGTAAGAATAGGGTTGAGCTGGACTATTTCAATACGTATGAAGACTACAAACCTATCAGAATATAACTCCAGTCGAACAAATTTGGCCCCACTTAATAAGTAGTAAGAAATAGGGGATGAGCTGGACTATTTCAGTAACTACGTATGAAGACCCAAAACGTATGAGAATATATCTCCACTCGAACAAATTTGGCCCCACTCCATAAGTAGTAAGAAATAGGGGGTGAGCTGGACTATTTCAGTAACTACGTATGAAGACCCAAAACGTATGAGAATATATCTCCAGTCGAACAAATTTGGCCCCACTCCTTAAGTAGTAAGAAATAGGGGGTGAGCTGGACTATTTCAGTATCTACGTATGGTGACCCAAAACGTATGAGAATATATCTCCAGTCGAACAAATTTGGCCCCACTCCTTACGTAGTAAGAAATAGGGGGTGAGCTGGACTATTTCAGTATCTACGTATGGTGACCCAAAACGTATGAGAATATATCTCCAGTCGAACAAATTTGGCCCCACTCCATAAGTAGTAAGAAATAGGGGGTGAGCTGGTCTATTTCAGTAACTACGTATGAAGACCCAAAACGTATGAGAATATATCTCCAGTCTAACAAATTTGGCCCCATTCCATAAATAGTAAGAAATAGGGGGTGAGCTAGACTATTTCAGTATCTACGTATGAAGACCAAAAACGTATGAGAATATATCTCCAGTCGAACAAATTTGGCCCCACTCCATAAGTAGTAAGAAAAAGGGGTCGAGATGGACTATTTCAGTAACGTATGAAATCCCAAATCCAGGAAAATATAGCTTTTCTTTCATAAGCCGATTCTAAAATACAGGATATGAAACTGGATATAATTCAGGTTCTGCTAATGAAGGAAAGGATTGTCTGATTTCCCCACTTTCTAAAAGATTGCAGTTGTAGTTGGTTAAAATCCTGAGCTAGTGCAGTCTTTCCTATGGAAGAAATCTGACTTTGGCAGGAAAAAAAAAGTCTTTTACACCAGGCGCTGTTGGGCATTGTTGGAGCGAACTTTAACACTTCATCTGACTGCAGGAATTTGTTGGTATTAACCACAACACTGTGGAAGTCACCCATTAGCACTGTAAAATAGAAATGCAACTTTCTTTAACAAGATTTGTAAACATACAAAACAAAAAGAAAGGACAGGTGAATGTTAAAAAAGGAGAGAGCCCTTCAAGAAAATATGACTATTTATAGTGATATTCTAAATCTATAATTGCTCTTCACTAGTTTTAATGCATCTAAACAAACAGGACTTCATTTGACTTAAATGATCCCATACTTTAAATTCTGTATCTCAGGGAACAACAATGCAATAAAATCACGAGTTATGTTTCTTTTGTGAGCCATAAAAACAAGTTTGCATCAGTATTTTTTTTCGTTTTTACATTAACTTCCACTATGCATAAAAACCCTGAAATGGTTCTAATATTTTATGGGTTTACCAACAATACTAATAAATACTAACAAACTTACATGGGGCATGTCGGAACAGGTCACACTTTCATCTGTACCATTCTGGTAGTTGTGCATGGTACCATCTAAAGACCAATCAAGCTGATCTGAACGGTATCAAGGTCATTTGGGTAGTTGAACCATCTCGCATGATCCTCGACCCACTGTGAATAAGGATATAAATTTTAAATGCTGTGATGATCTTTTAAGCACCTCGTTCACAAATGGTCATTGACTAAGAATTTGTTGTTGTTTTTTAACTATCTGTATGTATTACGTCTATCAATACCCACATACAGATGCATGGTCCCTTATTGCAACATTCTATGTTTGTCAGAGGACAGCAGAATCGACAATTCCAGCCCCTTGACTGTTTTATTGAATCCTCATCATGATCTGCAGATGGATTCTTCTGTTCAATTTCAACATAATCATAATTCTAGGTAATACCTTGCACATTTTTAAATAATGCTCCAGAAAAAAAAAAAAAAAAAAAACATGATAAAGGTGAATAAAAATGGGACCAGTTAGAGTTATGGTTCTTGTTCACTGCATTTCTGAAGGGAGATAATTGGAAAATAGTTCAAGGTAATATGTAACATCAGCAGTAGTAACAAGCGTAGAGGAGGAGGATGAAAATGAATAGTAATAACAGTACAAGTAGAATGTAGGAGAAGAATAGATAAATAATATGTAACTGCAGTAGTAGTAATAAGAGAAAAGGAAGACGGTGATAACGAATAGCTGAAGCAGTAATATAATGTATTAGAAAGTAGAGGAATGATAATATAATGATACGTAACATTGGTAACGGTGGTAAAAATAGAGGAAGATGATGATAACAAATAGTTGTAGAAGTAGTAGTAGTAGCAGTAGTAGTAGAAAGTAGAAGAAAAATAATATAATATGTAACTGTAGAAATAGTAGTAAAAGTAGAGGACAATGATGATAATGAATAGTAGAAGTAGTAGTTGAAAGTAAAAGAAAGAATTAAATCGATGATATGGGACAGCAGTAATAGTAATAAGCGAATAGATGATGATGATAATGATGAAAAGAAGAAGCATTAGTATTGAAATGTAGGAGAAAAATATGATAAAATATGTTACAGAAGAAGTAGCAATTAAGATAAACGAAGATTATGGTAATAGATAATAATAGTAGTAGAAGTAGAATGTAGAGGAAGAAAAACTTATGACATGTAGTAAAAAGAATAGAGAAAGATGATGATAATGAAAATGAATAGAAGAAACAGTAGAAGTAGAAAGTAAGAGAAAATAATATAATGCTATGTAACCGTAGAATTAATGGAAAGATGAGGAGGAGGAAGATGATGACAACGAAAATTAGTAGTTGTAATAGTAGTAGTAGAAAGAATAATGATAAGATATAAAACAGCAGTAGTAGTAGTAAAAGTAGAGGAAGGTGATGGCAATTATTATTATTAGTAGTAGTAGCAGCAGTAGTAGTAGAAATAAAAGAATAATAAAATGTTGATATGTAACAGCGGTAAAAGAAATTAGCGTAGAAGAAGATGATGATAATAAATACTCGTAGTAGTTGTAAAATGTAGGAGAGGAATAAAATAATATGTAACAGAATAGCCGTAATAAGAGTAAAGAATGATGATGATAGTGAATACCTGAAAAACATGCCTATGGGTGGAATATATAGTGTATCCCCTGTTTGAATTACCTGTCAACATGCTTCTTTAATTATGGTAAAAGGTGCAAAATATAGTAACTCAGAAAATAAAAAGTATGGTGTATCCAAATCTTAGGGTAGTACCCACAATCCAAAACCAGTATCAAATTGAAGTACTATCTGCTCTGTGAAGATCTGCGAGCCAAGAAGACTTCTATTAAGTTTCAAGCCAATACATGCAATGGATACTAAGATGATTGTCTTTGATGGTATTTTCATGCAAAACTTACATATTTTCAAGTTGCAAAAGACAAAACACTTGCATTAAATTCAAATACGAGTTTACTTATTCAACTTGATTATATTAGAGCGTTGGGAAGTGATATGTATAATTTCAATCAGTTACATGCAGTCTTTACTGAGATATGACTTTGATAGTTATGGAGAAAAGCTGACCTAAACATAAAACTAAACCAAGAAATCTGATGTTTTCTGAGTATAAAAGGACCATAATTCTTGCAAGAAACAAGATACAGTTATGGTTCTTGCAGCCTTAAGTCAACTTATGGTGGTGAATAAGTGTTCCAAGTTTCAAAGCAATAGTTTTGATACTTCATGTGAAAAGATTGACCCAAACATAAAATGTAACCAAGAAATCTGATATTTTCTTAATGTAAAAGGGACATAAGTCTTGCAAAAAAGCAAACTAGAATTGTGGTTCTTGCAGTCTATGGTGGTGAATAAGTGTTCCAAGTTTCAAAGCAATAGTTTTGATACTTCATGTGAAAAAGTTGACCTTTGAAAGTAGAAGAATGAAAGCTGTAGTAATAAGAGTAGAGTACTTACCTGGTGACTTCTCCAATGCTCGCCAACGTCTCCATTGCATGAAGTGCTCGACCAAAAATACCTCTGTCTCTGAAGCTCAAGGTTGGAGGCTGGTTGCTGACTATGTAGACACTGCTTCTGATGACAGAATGGATGCTGCAGGAGATCTATGGCACCAAATGCATTTGCCAATCCCTGAAATGAAAAAAAAAATCAATAATAACTAGAAGTCGTTTGTTTAAGATACAAACGAAGCGGCTTTCCGTTTGCTTATTTCAAAGGTATTGAATATATAAGTTAATACAAAGAAATGGAATAATGATACTTAATAATGTAAGATTTAATACGTCAATCATCATTATCATGAATATATACTTATGTTTAAAAATAAGCTTTTAATCTTTTTTTCACTTTTATCTTCTTAAATAGATATTGAGAAAGCATAAATATAGATCTTATTTGATTACGCAATCGTTTACTATCATGCAGAAAAACAACAGGAAAATTTTAAGATAATACCATCCCCAAGAATTTTTTTCTTACGTTATTCAATCGATTTTAAAGGTTTTTAATTCTTTATTTAATATCCATTTCTTCAGAGCATATGACTAAACAAATATTCATTGCAATTTGTTTCATATAATTGAAATTGTAAAAAGAAAGAAATACTTTGAAATCCATGACTTTCAACCTTTAAATTGATTGAGTTTTACATTTGCAAAAATAGATAGAAACAAAGGCAGAGCAAGATCATGAAAATAATTTCTTATTTCTATGTAATTAACGTTATAAACGTCTTGAAACTTTCAACAGTTCATTTGCTTTATATATTTGCTTATTTTGACAGATTTAGAAAAAAAACCGTTAAACCTTTAAAAAAACAAAATATTGATAGGTAGATATACATGTATTTGTCCTTTTCCTCAGGTTTGCGGTAAGCCGTGATGGCAAATGCAATAAGTTATCCGTATAGGTTTTCTGGCTCTGGTATAATTATACTAATTAATCTTAAATGCGACTCATTTATTCAAAAACGTATCACAATTCACTATTCAACAATGGCACTCTGTCTTGCAAAAGAACAATCGGATCTAGCTCAACCAACACAATGACCAGTTTCATGAATTAGCCCATATACGAATAACATGAATATGTCATGTTTGATGACGAAATTTCAGGACTTTTTGCGCATTAAAAGGTACGACAATATTACTTATTTTAAATTAATATATCCAATCATATGATCTTTTAATATATTTTGCTTACACAGTATGCAAAGGTATGCTTAAGATTGACATCAATACTCATGACGCCGGAGCGCGAATACAAATTGAATTGAATAATGTTCATATTTCAACGACGTCAAAATCAAGTGACTAAAGAAAAAAAAAATTTTTTTTGCAAGGACATGTTCAGCTAACGTTCTATTAATCCAGAAAAAAATATCTTCGAGGATGCGAACAGGTTTGTTTTCACATTTTCAAGTAGGCATTCCATCAAACATGAACAACTGCCATGTTTGATGACGTAATCACTTGAAATGTTCAAGACCTTATGAACGTACTAAGTTTCGACATTTTTGAAAATTTCAAGTCCATTGGTTTAATTGGCGATTTTATATGATTTTTTCAATAATTCTTGCTTTTGTATGCATGACGTCATAACCACGTGACAAAACAAACATTTCTTGCAGTATGCATCACTTCAATTTTAACTCTTTTAAATATGAAGATTTAATAAAGATTGAGTCAACATTCACGATGCCAAAGCGAGAAAAATATTTAAAAAAAAATGTTTTTTGTTTGTTTTTTGATGACGTCATAACCAGGTGACTTAAGAGAAAATCATTCAGAAAATAGATTGTAAACTTCTATGCCGATATGTTGTCCAATTTTCATGCTTCTAACGCATCAGGGGGCTTTGTAACATTTAAATATAATTTTTCGACCAAAGTTCGAAACTCGGTATTGCCATGAAATCATAATCTTTTCGAATTTAGAAATTTGAATGCCAAGGTACACATCTACATCCTAAAATACATCTTCTGTAAAAATATCAAGATAATCGGACCAAAATTGAAAGCTCTAGAGCGCGAACAAACTTTTGAAGCTGACGTCAAATCTGACGTCATATGACGCCAATGAAAATTGAAAATGATTGAATGTATAAAAAGATACTTTTATCGCTGCAATTTTAATTTCATTTAAATTGACTCAAATTGTATGATGCCAGAGTGAGAGAAATCTTTGAAAAATAGGATTTTGTCCATAAAATGACGTCATAACCACGTGACTTAAAAGGAAATCTTTCAGATAAAAAGGTAGACTTCTGGGCCGAAACGCTGACCAATTTTCATGCTTCTAACTCATCAGTGGCCTTTGAAACATTAAATAATAGTTTTAGGACCAAAGTTCGAAACTCGGTTTTGTCATAAATTCTTTAATTTTTCGAATTTGACAATTTGAAAGACAATGTGCACATCTACATCATAACATACATCTTCTGTGAAAATATCAAGATAAAACGACAAAAAATAAAGGCTCTAGAGCGCGAACAAACTTTTGAAGCTAACGTCAAATCTGACGTAATTTGACGTCATTGAAAATTAAAAATGATTGATTTTAAAAATTTGAACTTTTTTGTTTAATTTAATTTTCATGTTGCACAGACACTGACAACATGCTGAAATTAACTCTTAGATTTGGTTGGAAAAAAAGGAATAATAATAATAATAACTAGATTTCGTTTGCATGGCAAACGATAGGACTTACTGCAACCCGTTTAAAATTTGATCAAACTGAAATTCATTTATACGGAATACGGAGAAGACATTAGGAAATAAGAGTGTATACTATACATTCTGTGAAAACTTTAGGAAAATTCATCCATTTATGATGTCTGCAGAGCGCATACAAACTTTTTGACCTGACGTCTATTCTGACGTCATATGAATATGAATTCATTGCATTTAAAAATTCAGCAACTAAAATACATGTTATAAAATCTTCATCATTCTGGACTATTCGAAACACATCGAAATTATTGCGTGAGAAAGAAAAACATATAAGAACGTCATGACGTTAAATGACGTCAGGTCTATGAAATTCTAAATAAGAAACCTTTGAAATTACAACATGAGCAAATTTCATCTCTCTATCTCATCTGGGGGCTCAAGATATTTAAATTAATTTTTGAAACTTGGTTTCACCAAAGAACCTTGGTCTTTTCAATATTTGAAAATGAAAGTAAGGACGCACGACTAAAGCGTAACTTACACCCATTGAGAAAATTACAAGAAAATCCATTCACAAGTTAAATCTGCAGAACGCGTCCAAACGTTTTAGGTGATGTCACATATCTGGCGTCATATGACGTCAATGAATTTGAAAATCATTGCATTCGAAAAGATATGGTCTGAAATTTTTGCCATACAATTTTCATTGTTATGGGCCATTGGCAATTACATTTTCCGTAAATTCTAAAATAAATTATAGTGAAAATGGATATTTTCTAAAATGTTTCAACTTACAGTGTAGAAATACCACGTGACCGTGACGTCACTAAAGGCATCAATTATAAACAAAACTGTCACATTTGGCTCCTCTTGAACATAGAAAATTACCCGTAAGAATTTACTTTCTTCGTCAATTTCAATGGGACAAGCGTCAGTCTAAGGAAAAAAACCTATTTTAAACGTATCTGAAATGAAATTTGACTTCAGTGGTTCTAATCTTGATTTACCCAAAAACCTTTGCCTTATCGAATTTGGAAAAAGACACCGGTAGGCACAACTAAAGCGAAACATACACATTCTGTGAAATTTTAATGAATATCGGTCCAGAAATAATGGCTGAAGACCGCGAACAAACTTTTGTAGACAACGTCAAAGTTGACATCATATGACGTCTAGGCATAACCCCGCCCCCCCCAAAAAAAAAAACAACAACAAAAAAAAAAAAAAAAAAAAAACTACGTCATAGGCATAAAAAATTTTCAATGAAAGAAATGTTCAGTATTTTAAATATAGGCTTTTAATTTTTCATGGCATGGGCCCTTAGCAACATAGAGAAATTAACGGGTAGATAAGAAATTATTTTTACCGTATGACATCATATGACGTCAATTCCATTCGTCTCACAGAATAAAAAGATGTCTTCGAGACTAATATTCAGTCTAAATATCAGCTTTATCTTGATACTATTTTATACGTATTTGAAATTTAACGTGAATCGTTCGAATCTTGGATTCGCCATAGAACCATTACCTTTTCGAATTTGGAAACTGGACAACGTTTACAAAACTACAGTGTTGCATATACATTGGTGAAAAATGATGAAAATCGATCAAAAAAATAAAGGCTGTAATCGCGTGAAACTTTTTGTCCTGACGTCAAATCTGACGTTATATGACGTCACATGAAAATGAAATACATTATAATAAAAAGCACATGGTTTGAAGTATACGCCATTAATTTCCGTGGTCCTTGAAACTTTAAAACATATCTAACTTAACGTGTAGATATCAGAATTGTTTTTTGCTTTCATCTTTTATGACGTCCATCTTCACGATTGTTAAACACATTTGGCGACTTATAATCTCTCTAAATATCAGGTTTCTAACTCGTCTGGAAGTGATTTTATAGGTATTTGAAAATTGACGTCAATGATTCGAATCTTGGGTTGGCCATACAACCTTTGCCTTTTCAAATTTGAATAACGGAATACCGGTAGGCACAACTAGAGCGTAACATACACATTCTGTGAAATTTTGATGAAAATCGGTCCAAAAAACGGCTGTATACCGCGTACAAACATTTTTAGACGACGTCAAGTTGACGTCATAGTCAATTGAAATGCATAATGTTCAATGTGAAGCAAAACTATTAAAAATTTTCAAGGTGCTCGGACGTTTGCAACATATAGAAGTTAACATGTAGAAATTTTAAATTTTTTTCACATCATGACGTCATATGACGTCAAATGACGTACATCTTTACAGATTGAAAATAACTTTTGGAGACTTATATTTTGTCAAAAAATCAGCTCCATAACTCATTGAAGCGATTTTATGGTATTTGAAATTTGACGTCAAGGTTCGAATCTTGGATCGCCATAAAACATTTGCATTTTCGAATTTGGTAAAACAACACGGGATGCACAACTAGAGCCTAACATACACATTCTGTGAAATTTTGATGGAAATCGGTCCAGAAATAATGGCTGTAACATACAGACGTTTGTAGACAACGTGAAGTGTGACGTCATAAGACGTCAAAGGCATATGAAAATCACTGAAAAAACAATTTCAGCATTCAAGCATAGCCATTAAATTTTCATGGTCCTTGGACTCTTGCAACATATAGAAATTAAGGCGTAGAAAGAAAGAAAAATATGAAAAAAAAAACAGTACAACTCAATAGGACTGCCTGTAGGCAGAAAGTCCTAAAATAATAAGAATAAACATAACAAACCCTATACGTTTTCCGCAGGTTGTGGAAAGCGTAATAAACATAACAAACCCTATACGTTTTCCGCAGGTTGCGGGAAAGCCGTAAATACGAAATTACATATATTGAAAAACTGTCATTCTTGCTCGCCAATGTGCGATAAAAGCGGGGATTCATCTCAAATTGGGCCTTAACCTCAAGACAACACCTCATTTTCTTATATACATTCCCGGGTAGTATTTCGAAAACGCTTCATATCCACGTTTTTGCTCTATTCCCAAATAGGCTCCGTGCTAAAGAGGGCTGTATTCGGAGGGAGGGGGTTGTTTTTTTTTTTTTTTTTTTTCGGATAGAGCTTTTGTCATCGACGCAGATAACAAACACGTTAATTTTGTCTGAACATTTAAGGGGAAAAAACTTTAAAAACTTTAATAAAATAAGAAAATAAGTTATCTATTGCGTTTTTGCCTAACAATACTACTTGACACGTAGACGGTTGGAAAAAGTATTTGACTTGACTTGACTATTCGAGGGCGCTTCGACAGTATTTCAGTCATATGGGACGTCCAGCTAATTACAGGTGGAGGAAACCCTGAATGCACGGAGGCATCCCGGGAAAACCGACCTACCCCAAGCCACGGAATGCTTCCCCCACATAAAATCCCAATGACCCTGTCGGGATTCGAACCGCGCGGTGAGGGGCTGAAGGAGTGTTAAGCCGACTTTAAACCCCCTCGCACGGAGGCCCCCCCTAAAAAAGGAGTCAGAAGCAACACGAAAAGGGGAAACCTAATACCGTGTCATTTTGTATGCAATTTGATGTAATGTTTGAATGCTCAACTAACAAGAGCTGTCAGAGGACGCACGCTCGACTATTCAAAATGCTTGTTGTTAAATCAAAAAAATCTATTTCAATTTTGCCTTCAATACCCTGTACAAATAATAGTAAAAAATATATACCTTGATAGTTGATACCCCTTAATATTTTAGAGTCAAAATAAATCCCATCCCCAGTTACTGAGCAAAGCACAATAACACTGTGCATGGAAGATTTTAACCAAAAACCCAAATTTTTAAAAAGGGGGCCAAATTTCATCACCCAAAATTTTTTTCCCCCCCTTTTTTTGAGCCCTTGAAAACATCCTTAACTTTCTGTAAATTCCACAAAAAAATTCGGGGGAAAAGGGGGTATAGCTTAATGAAAAAAATTTTAAACCCCAAAATTTTAAGTTAAAAAGGGCAATAATTTGAAAAAACCCCTAAAAATAGATCCCCCCAAAATATTGAAATGTTTCAAATAAACCCCCCGCCGGGGTACTGAGATATTAAAAAAAAATTACTTACATGCAAAATTTTTTTAACCAAAATTTTTGGTTTTTAAAAAGGGGCAAAAATTTTAAAAAAATCTATAAAAAGTTATTCCCGAAAGGGAAAACCCCCAAACAATTAAAAAATGTTTCAAATCAACCCCCGCCGGAGCTGAAAATTTTGCATAAAAATATTTTTCATGCAAAACTTTAAAAAAATTTCTAGGTTAAAAAGGGGCAAAAATTTTGTAATATTTTCCCTCAAAGTTATTTACCTTGTTTTTATTCCCCTTAACATTTTAAAATTTTTTTTAAAAAATTGCATGCCTGGATACTAAAAAATAAGCATGTAATCTTGCATGCAAATTTTTAACCAAAAATTCTAAGTTAAAAGGGGCCAAATTTTTAATCTTTCCATCATGATTATCTACCTTGGTTTTCTGATGCCCCTAAACAATTCAAAACTTTAAGTAAAAACCCCTTAATGGTTATTGAATACAAACTAGATATAGTTTTCACGAAAAAATTTTAAAACCCCAAATTTTTATTCGGTAAATTTTTTTTAACCAAAACAAGTTAAAAAGGGGGGATAATTATTTTTAAATCAGTAAAGGGTTTCTACCTTTTTTGCTGAGCCCCGAACATTTTTTTAAAAAATTTAAAATCAAAACCATAAAGGTTTTTGAGATATAAGGTTATAGAACTTGGAACGGAAAACTTTAAAACCCAAAACTCAACGCCACCCAGGCGACTACAATAGCTCCAATCTTTTAAAGTCGAGCTAAAAATGTATTTTAAAAAAAATTACCATCACGAAAAAAAGTAAACGTGAAGCTTACCGATACATTAACATTTCGAAATTAAAATCTTATCAAAATTAAGTACAAGGGGAAAATTTAATGTTTTTGGAAAAATTTCAAAAGTCGTCATATATTGTTTTAAACATTTTTAAAGAAAGTTAAGATTTTTCTGAAAAACGCTGAAGTTGATATGAGTTGAAATTCACACGGTGGACAAAAAATCAAAAATTTAATCAAGTGATTTCTAAAATACCTCCCCCTTTTTTTAAAAAAAAAAAAATCGATTTCCCCCCAATCTCTTTTTAAAATTGTCCATATTTTAAAATTTTTAAAAAATTTTTTTTTTACGTCTTTTATTTTTTACATTTTTTAACATTTTTTCTCGAAATTGATATTTTTTTCAAAGTTATCGTTCATTAAAATTTTTTTGTTTTTTAAAATATTTTCCCCCCATTTTTCAACACTATTTTTCATAAGCTTCCAAAACCCCCCTTCTTTCCCCTTTTCGAATTTTTTTTTAACCAAAACCAATCGGTAAAAATTGGGGAAAAAAAAAACATTGTGATCTGGGCCCCCAAGGTCGTAGGAATCTTTTTGTAAATACAAGCCCTACAGTCTTTGAGCAATAGAGCAATAATCTGCATTGGATGCTTTTATCTCAAAAGATATTTTTTAACATTTGAAGGGGGCCTGGTTTCTTAATGAGGAAGAACCCCTTTTAACGTTTCCCAAACAAAAAAAAAAAAAAAAAAAAAAAAACCTACTATTTTTAAACCCAGATATTTGGCTACTACCCTAAAATTTTTTTTAAAATTAAACAGGGATATGAATTCAAATAAAAGTATAAAACTTTAAGGACGAAGGTTGAAAGTTCTGTTGTTGTTGTTGTTGGTTTTTAAACAAAATCAACAAATTTAAACAAAAAATAATGGGGAGATTGCAAACGCCTCTGTCGTTTTGGCAAAGACAAAGGTATAAAAAAACATAAGTGCTCCAAGTATCGAAATTTTAAAGTATTACACGTACCGATAATAAATTTATAAAGAAAAAAATATCTTGAAACTAAATTATTTAAAAAAAATATATTTTAAAAAAGGGGCCATGATGGCCCTGAAACGCTCACCGATACCTTGCTACAATATTAAAAGGTTTTTTAAAAAGAAAAGAATTCTGATATAACTCAATTTTAAAAAATTTTTAGCCCTGACAAAACACACCCCCAAAATATAAGCACTGGTTTTTTGGGTTTTTTCAAAAAGACTTAGGGGGGTCTTTTATCCCCAAAGGGGGCCCCCCATTTGAAAACTTGATAAAACCATTGGGGATTACTTTACCAAAATCTAAGAAACCCCTTTGGGGGTTTGTGAAAGATTTTTTAAAAAAATTTTCATTTAACTCTATGTAAAAAAAAGGCCCCGGGGCGGGGGCATTTATCCCCCTAAGCTGATTTGTAAAATTTTGGGGAATAAAACCTAAGATGAGCTACATCCCCAAAAAACTAATCCTAGGGCCAAAGGGTTAAGAAGAAGATTTTAAAAAATTTTCCTTTTAATCTATTTTTAAAAAGTGACCCCTGGTTGGGGCATTTACCCAAAGGGGGCATGTTTTTAACAATCTGGAATGAACAATTAGATACACTACCAAATATCTAATCTCAGGGGGTTTGGATCATAGGGAAATTTTTAAAGATTTTCCTAATAACCTAATTAAAAAAATGCCCCTTTTTGGGAGCTTTACACCGTTGGCTATGATTTAACAAGGTAATGAACCTTTAAGATGCTACTAGAAATACCTAAGCTCAAAACCCTTTGGATTCATAGAAGAAATTTTTTTAAAATTTTCCTATATAACTCTAGTAAAAAAAAGTGCCCCCCATTGCGGGGGATTTATCACCTGGGGGCATGATTTGTAAAAATTTGGAAGGGGAACCAAAAGGGGTTCTACATCCCAAATTTTTTTAAAACTCTAGGCCTTATGGATTCAAGAAGAATTTTTTAAAATTTTCCTTATAACCTATGTAAAACAAGTGACCCCGGGGGGGGGGGGGGGGTTTTTCCCGAGGTATATTTGAAAAAATCTTGGAATGAATCTTTTGATGATGCTACATCCCAAAAATTCTAAGCTCTGGGCCAATGGTTCAAAAGAAGATTTTTAAAGATTTTCCATATAACCATGAAAACAAGTGCCCCCCGGTGGGGGGGGAAATTTTCACCGTGGGGCTATGATTTGTAAATCTTGGTAAGGCCCCTAAGTGATGCTAATACCAAATATCTAAGCTTGGGCCCCTTCATTTTGCAGAAGAAAATTTTAAAATTTTGCATTTTAAAATCTTTTTTTGCCCCGGACACTTTTTAACCAATCTAATAATTTGTACAACTTTATAGGGGGAAAATAAGGATTTTTCCCCGTGAATTTTAAAAACCCCCTTACGGTTTTATGAGGAGATGGTGTTTAAAAAATTTTTTGACGACGGACGCCGCGCACGCACGCACGTCGACGGACAGGGGCAAAAGGCGATCACAAAAGCCCCCCTGAGTACGTTTGTACGTGACTAAAAAAACAACCAAACTTATTAAAAAATGAACTAAATACCTTACGAAAATATAAAAAGAGTAAAAAAAAATGTATTATTATAGTGATGATACAGCTTTTTTGGGCCTTACAAACATTAACTCAACAAAAATTAAACCGTAAAAGGTTGTTATCGCATTTTTTATAAAAAATTTAAAAGCATCACCAACATTTTAATTACGATTTTACTTTTTAAAAGCGAGTACAATGAGGCAAAAACCTAATGACGTCATGGTTTATTTTCATGAAAAACCCCAAATCGAACCCCGCGCGTTTATTTTAATTAAAATTTCTCAAAATTATATTTTAAATTTTAAAAAAGAAATTGGATGTACCTATGTTAAAAATGTAATCTCTAAATTTGAAAAAGAAAAAGGGCCCCTTTCGAAATAAACATAAAAGCTTCTGAATCAAAGTCTAAGTAAAAATCTTTTTTTTTGTATGTTTAAATAATAGGTGGGGAGTGACACAAAAAAAGCCAGACGCATTGTTGGTTAATTTTTTTTCATCGCAAAATTTATCGCAGAGTGAACCGTCAAAAAAGATGTTTATGTTGACTTATCCATCATCATCCCTCAAAAATTATTTTTCCTGTAAGCAGGCTTATATGAAAAAGGTTTTAAACAAATTATTTTTTTTAATAATGTCCCCGAGCACTTGGCTAGATGAAAAAATATACCAACAGCCAAATTTTAACCCCTTTCATTTATAGTTGTTCCTTCTTTGGGGCATTGTGTAAGATTTTTTGAGCTGCAGCTTATGCCCAAAAAAAATATAATTTCCCCCCCTTTCCCCTTTCCATTTGAAATGAATACTTGCGTCTATCGAATTTTCAACGATGATAAATATTTGTCTTCTCCGAAGCTTTTTGAGGATAAATTGAAATTCCATATCATTGACAATAGTTTTCTCACCTTTTGGACAAGCATAGCCCCAAAAGGTTTTTCTTTTACCCGACCCGACCTCGTTAATTAAGCCATCCCCCATTTTTTTTTAAGCTGCTTTTTCAATGTGAAACCTTAAAATTGCCAAGATATTTTCCTTTATCTTAAAATCCCCCTTTTCAGAATGGTGTTGTTTGTTGATGTTTTGTCTTTTGGTTCATTTAAAACAAGTTTCCAAGGAAAAAGGTGGGAAAAACTTTTTTCTTTTCCTTATCATATGGACATCGATATTGTTGTCAAACATATTTTTCTAATAAAAATCAGTAACATATGTTAAAACTATTTGCCCCATTTCAGCCCAAAAAGACCTTTTTACTACAATACGAAAAAAAAAGGGGCCCCCCCCCTTCCTGGTGGTTAAAAAAACGACCCAATGTAGAAAACTAAAAAAAAATTTTTTCCCACATAATTTTTTTTAATTAATTTACAAGAGGAGTTGCATTTTTTATAAATCAAAAAAAAAAAAAAAAAAAACCCCAAACCCCAGGGTTTATTTTTTTTTTTTGTTTTGTCTAGGCCAGAAAAAAGAGCTATTTCAAAGTCCAAGGGGGAGTGGGGCAAAAAGCGGTCTTAGACCTTTTTAATTATTTTTCTTTTTAATTTAAAAAACGTTCTTTTTCGTTAAAACGGTTTTTTTTTGTTAAGCACACCAAAATAGGGTGGATAAAAACTTTTTAAAGTCGGTTTCGAAAATCATTAAAAAAAAATTAACAACCTCATGGCTTATAGCATGTTTATTTTATTCACAGTAAAAAACTTTTTTTTTATTGTCATTATTAAATTCAACCGGAACATAGCCAAAATGTATTGTTTTTTTAATCGTAAAGGTGTTTTTTTTTCCCCCTTTAAAATTTTTAAAGGTGAGTTTTTAAAGGGAAAATTTTTTTTTAATCAAAACAATGTACGGGATCCTTTTATTTTTGATCAAACAACGCGTTCAGTTTGGGGAAAAACAATGTGTCCTTGGTATTTTAATTTTTAGCAAATGAAAAGTAAAATTTTCCTTTAGCGGTTGGTGTCAATTCTATATATATTTAATTAATTTCTGCAATTTCAATCTGGGGTTTTAGGGTTTATTAAAATTTAAAATGTACAGCAATTTTGAATGACATCCTAAAATCGCAAAATAATTTTTTTTTTTTTTCAAAAATCCCAAAAGGAAACCCCAAAAAATAAATCTTCGGTTTTTCCGTTTTAAAAATGCAAAAGGCTTCGTTAAAGTCTTTTTTAAAAGATGAAGGCCTAGTTTTGCTTGTTCGGCTGTAACTTAGACAGGTTTTGGGTTTTAAAAGAAAAAAAACTTTTACTCACCAAAAAAGTATGTTTTAGCTCAGGTCAGGCCCCCCTTAGGGGTTTTAAAAAATCATGTACGAATTAACTTTTCTGTTGTAACTAAAAAATTTGAGGATTTTCAAAAGTTGGCATTAGTTTTACCACAAAAACCTTTTTTGCGAACCAGAAATTGAAGAAAGTGCAATGCGGTTTTTTTTATTCAGGGAAAATTAATCTCTTGATAATTTGAATAAAAAAATGTCGCGCAAAAGATTTCCCCCACTCCATGTCCAAGTCACATTTAAAATGATCGTTGGCTCGACCTTATTTGGCATCTAAAAACTTTATAACTGAACAAAGAATGGCCCGAGAAAGAATGATAAAATTGTTTTTTTGAAACCTGTGATTATATCTACCTTTTTTTTGCCACAATGAAAAAAAGACATCTACTCTTCGAAGCGGTTTTAGATTTTATTTGTTTTTTTTTGGGTACAATCACAGCATTTTAAAATTTAGTTTTTTCAATTAGACAAAATAATGGGGGCATAGAAAAGGGTGATTTTTTTACTTATTTTTTCTGTAGGGGATCTCAGGTTCTTCATCGGGGCACTTATAAGACTTTTTGTAGGAAGGCGAATAAAGGATCGGGGCCCAAATTACCAACGCCCCCACTTTTAAGACTGATGATTTCGCTAACTGTTTAGACATCTCGACAATTTTTCTTCAATATCTACCTGCTTGATTCTGTATTATTGTTTCCCCAAAACAAAAAATTAAATAATTTTTCTTATGCTCACCGAAAAAAGGACACTAAAGCTTTTAGAAAAACTTACTTTCTGGAAAAACTTAAATAAAAAAATATCGTTAACACAGTTAAGTCACAAAATTTTAATTTTAAAATTAAAGGCGGTCCCCCGCCAAACCTAATTTTATAAAAATATTTAAAAAACAGGGGGAAAGGCTTGTTATGTTTAACAACTAAGTTTTGAATCAAAAAGGAGTTTTTATATATGTTTTCAAATTGAAGGAAACTGCGTTTTGGAAAGGATACAGCGAAAACCGGTTTTTTGAAGTCCTGGGGTCGGGTTTTATTACGAGAAGGCAATTGAATAAACCCCAAACACGTCGCCGTTGGGCAAAACCCCTCCCGCCTGATTTTTCAGCATGAACGTAAAAAAAGTATTTTTAACAAAATAGTTTTTTTATTTAAACGTTAAGAAAAGATAAGAAAATTAACTTTCATCTTTTTATGCATAAAAATCGATGCATATATAAAAAATGCTGCGTCAATAACAAATACGTTTTTTTTTCAACCCAAAAAAAATCAAAAATACCTTTATCTTTATGATTGAACGCACAAACATCCAATCAATTAACAACTTTGCAAACTGTAAGCGGCCTTTCCCACCCATTTCGGGGAAATTAAAATTACGTTTCGCCTTTCCTTGCTTGTTTTCAAAATGCGCCGGAATTAATGTTGTCACGTTTTTTGGGAAAAGGGGTGCGAAACTCTTACAAATTTTTGGGGCCGGGCCGAAAATCTTTTCGGTAGGCCGGTTTCGAATGGCCAAATTTAAAAACCCGATATTTTTATATGAAATAAAAAAGAGTGTTTGGGGGCCCAAGAAGTGTTTCGATGACGCGGGATTAAAAGAAGGGGTGGTAACGGGGTTCGACTGTAATGTAAAAATACATTTTTTTAGCGTTTATTTAAAATTTTTGTTTTAGAAAAAGTGTTTTTTCTAATAAAGTATGTTTTGGTTTGAAAATTAAAACCCCCCCCAAACGGAGTCAACCTCAAAAAAACCCTTTTAACTTGGGGAGCGGGGCGGAAACAAGTTTTTTTTTCTTTCGGAGCAAGAGCCCCCCGGGTGGGGGGCCGCTAAAGGCATGCCCCGTAAAAGCAGCATCTTCTTTGGCAGTTTTTTAAAATCCAAGGGAGAGAATTAACCCAAAAAAGGGCTTGAAAAAGATGGAACAAAACTTAGTCATTCTTATGTTTTGGAAGTTTGGGAAAATTTTTTTAGTGTCATTGCGGGGGCCTGGGGCCGTCCCTCTGGTTTTTTTTTTTAACCCCCCCCCCTTTTTTTGCGTGGGAAACCCCGTTTACTCGAGCTATATATTTCTCACTGTAAAACCTATTTAACAAATAAAAAGGCCCCGATAAAAATTTGGGGATTAAATTTTGTCCTTTATCCTTCTCTCTTTTTGGGGTGGGCCCCCCTTTTAAAAACCCTTTCTAAAAAGCTGTCAAACTGGGGAACTTTGCTGGACCATCATAAAAGTCCGGGCTGGTTCTCCGGAAATTTCAAGGGTACTTTTTGGGGTGTGGAAAATATCTTTTGGAAAAAAAAAAAAAGGGGAAAACAAAGGATTAAGAATTTTTGAAAAACAGAAAGAAAAAGAAGAAAGAACGAAGGTTTTTTTTTTTTTTTTTTTTTATTAAACAAAAAATTTAAAAAAAAGAGCGGGAAAAAAAGGAAATATTTTAAAAAACTCTAAAGGGAAATTCTGCGGGTTTTTTCAAACCATTGGTATGACCCAAAAAATTTAAAAAGAAGGGGTTTTTTCTTTTGAGGGATAAGACAAACGAATTTTTAAAATTTTTTCACAATTAAAGGGCCATAACTCTAAAGGGAAAATTTGGCGGGTTCAAACTATTAATATTTGAATCAATTACAATTTTAAAATTTTCCCTTTTTTTTTAAGAAAAAATTTTTCATTTTATAAATTTTAAACCAAACCTGGGGTTTTAAAATTCGGGTTTCAAACCTATACTTTTGGGCCAAATTACAAAACTTTTTCGACGTTCAGTTGAAGGGAAAATTTATTTACCTTTTTATCATTAAAAAGATAACCCCGAGGTTAACAAGTCTGGTTGACAAGAGTGCCATAACATTTGGGCAAGTTTAAAAAACATTTTGACGTTGGGTAAAAAGGGGAAAAATGTAAATTTCCATTTTTTATAAATTAAGGCCTAACCCGGGGGGGAACAATGTGGTGGGTTTAAAAAACCAAAGGCCCATATAATTGATTTAAAAATTTTTTTACGTTTTGGGAAGGAGTAAACAATACCCCCCCCTCCCGGCAAAAAATCCTAAAAGCCGTTAGGCATATAAATGGAAAAAAAAAAATTTTCAATTTTTTTCTGCAAAACTGGGACAAGGGGATAGTAGTTAAGATATAAATTTAAAAAAATCTTTTTTTAAAAAAAGGATTACCAAAAATCGATAAACAAGAATATAAAAAATAATTTTTGTGCAAAAAAAGGGGATTAAAATCAACATTTCACACTGTTTTTTTTTGTTTTCCCACGATTAAGCACCAGTAATAACCGGAAATTTCAATTAAATTTAAAAAAAAAAAAAAAATCGACACCGGAAAAGGGGTTAGCCTTTTAAAAAAAATTCTTTAAAAATGGGACCAAAAAGGGTGATTTAGGGGAAAGAACAAAATTCATTATGCCATGACATTTGTTTTTCATCATATCATTTTTTTAAAATTGAAATTAATGTTTTTCTATCGTCGTATCCAAGCATGTTATTTTGCTAGTCTTAATATACCAAAACATTAATCAAAATTGAACGTAGTTTCAAGGGGCCTTGTATTATTCATGTTGATGGAAAAAATTTATTGTACGGGGGTAAAAGAACGCTGTTGTCGCGCCCTGAATAAAAATGATCATCCTTCGGAAATAGTTATCTTTTGGTCTTAAGAAGAGAATGGGGAAAACGTTTTGATTTTCGTGATGGCAGGACTCATGCTATTTTTTTAGGGGGAAATTAACATTTTACGAAATAGTGTGCAAGTTAGCAATCTAAATCTAGTATACCAAAAAACTGATGGAACGTTTTACCGATCATTTGTTAAAATTTCTGTTTTTTTCTTTGAACTTTGGGGGGCTTACATCAATTTTTATTGCCATTGAATTCGCAACCACTTCAATGAAAATTTGAGATTGTAAAAACCCTTTACTACCCCAAAAAAAAATAAAATTTTTAACTTCCATTCCCCAAAAGGGTTTTGAATATTTTTTGAATTTTAAAAACGATCGGTTTTAACTTTCCGTCAGTGAAAAAACAACTTTAATGCAATGATATTCACTTTTATCGTTACTTGACTTTAATATTTTCCATCATTTTTGAATTATTTTTTTTTATTGGAATCCAAAATTACAACTTTCTAACCAAATTTTTCGTTAATCAATATGAAAATTCACACAAATAAATTTTTATTTTTTTTTCTAATTTTTTTAACAATAACATTCGAAAGCAACACAATGAACACAGCTTAACAGAGGGAGCATTTAAACTCCAATAAAACGAAGTGTATTTTTCTATAAACACTAATTTTTTTGGGGTTCTTTGGGGAATAATTTGAACAAAATATTAAAATGTATTAAATTAATACTTTTTTTGTTGTTTTTTTTGTTGTTTTCACCTTTTTTGTGGTTTTCACTAATTTACTTATCATTTTTTTTTCCGTTTACACTGCTATAAATATAATTATTATGTAATCAAATTTTTTAACTCGTTTTTGTCATTTTTTCTAAATGATATAACTGTAGCCCCAAAAAGAACCGGGCTTTTATTATTCCAAAATGCATCTGCAAAATTGGAATCTTTTTTAAAATTTTACAAGATTCTTGTTACAGTCCTTAAACCCCTTTTAATTTTTTTTCCCCTTTTTTTCCTTTTTAATGAAGTAAAGTCGGAAAATGCGTTTTAAGTCCTACTAATCTGTCTTATCCTTCGGGGTAATAACAGACACGCCAATTTTTTTAAAAAAGGGGCCCCCTTAAAAAGCATCTTATTTGGCTAAAATTTTCATCTTTGTTGATGTTATACATTTTGCGAACAACGCAATAGTGGAAATACATTTATAAGGTCCCCATTATAGCATCATCGCACTGAACTTACTCAAAAATAAAAAAACCTTGTGGTTTTTTTTAAAAGCATAACCTCACTTAGTATTTTCGGTGTAAATTTTGTCTTTTCGACCCCCCACTATTTTGAACCCCTTTTCCCGGGGGCCTTTGACAAAGAAAAACATTCGGCTTTTGGTTTTTTTCATGCCCCTTGAGTCTCCCTCAAAAAAAACTATATTTTTTCAGTTCTATGTTCATTTAATTAATCTAGGAAAAAGTCAGAAAACAAAAATCACGAATTATGTATATCCAAACACTTCAAAAACCCATTTTTTTTAAAGACTCTTCATGTTCATTTTTTACTTATTGAAAAATTATCCCCTGTAATTTTTTAAAAAGGGCCTTAAGTGAACCTTTGAAATAAATTACAAAAACAATTTAAAAATCATTATCAAAAAAAAATACAATCAGTGAAATTTGACGCAAAAAAAAAAAAAGGAAATACTTACATCCTTTTTTTAAAAACATATTTTTTCCCAAAACCCTTTTAAAACCCCTTTTAAAATTTATACACAATAAAAATGCATTTTCCATCATCACGAAAAATGTTTTTAAACAAAAATAGAAAAAATTTTCGGACATCTAAGCATTAAAGGGGAGC
>CM037779.1:73830782-73880782 GCA_021229015.1 Solen grandis
CTTATGACACTTGTATACATGAAAACCCGAATTTTCACCAGTTCATTCTTTACACAGAAATGAAGTTCAACACATCTCTACCACAACACCAATCACTTGGCCCCGCCCTCAAGCAGCATCTCTTAACCTCTGACCCCTATGGCCACATGACCTTCGACCAGCTTGACCTTTAACCCGTCAGAGGTGTGGTTGGTGGAGAGTTGGTATCTGTGGATTCCTTCCGTTTACAGGATGGCCCATCCCCTGGGCTTAGTTCCAAGGATCGCTTTCTTGGCTGTGAAATATACACATGAAGCAAGTTAACCCTTTTTTATCTTGAATGGAAAATAAGCTCTTATAAATTGTACAAATCTTTCGAGATAGTTCTTGGTTTGGACCAGTACTTTGTGCATGGGAAGATCAGAAATGATTTTGTCCCAACCAGGTTTGAATCTACAACCTTTAGATCTTAAGTCAGGTTCATGCCCACTGAATCGTGGCACCCTTTTTGACTAATTAGCACTCCAGAAGTAATCCTTTTAACATTTATTATGAGACTAAATGGCAGTAACTAACAAGATGATCAACTTGATACTGTTTACTACTCATTCACACATTTGAAACAAAATGCAAACATCAGCCAAAATCATAAAAGAAAATTAGCCCTATACATGGGAGCCTCATTTATGAACAGATCAACTGAAACCTCACTAACATCCTCAAGGGCTTTATACCAAGGGAAAACAGGCCATGTCAAAAATGTTTATATTAATATTAGGGTTATTTCCCTTGAAAAACCAGGGCCTCCTTATGGATTATCCCTGTCAAGTTTGATCAATTTCTGCCCAGTGGTTTCTGAGAAATGTCAATTACAGTAAGGCAAGTTGCTGACAACAAGCTTTAGCAAGTGACCTTGACCCTATTGACCTGAAAATCTGTAAACTAAGTGATCATTATACCTCACTCCCAAAAGAAGTTATTTGACGGAAACAAAAATATATTTTTAGTAATAGTGACCTTGACCCTATGATCCTGAAAATCAACCCAAATCCTCCTCTTCCCATAAGGTATCTAACTACTAAGTATTAAAACTATGTCTCTTCTAACAAGAGAGAGATATTGGACAGAAATGAAATTTTTGATCCCCCCCCCCCACACACACACACCAACGTACACCATTCTTAAAACCAGGATTTTCATTGAAAACCTTGGTTAACAAAATTTTATGTAATGCGATCCAGTGAACAGACCGGAAGGTTGTAGGTACGACCCCTGTTATGGATGAGAAGATCCTCTATATCACAAAGTACTGGTCAAAGTCAAGAACCAGTGAGATCGTTAAGAATTAAAATGTAAAAAAGTATGTCTTTACATTCAATATAAAACTGGGGATAGATACATATTTAAAAATAGATACAACGTATATCAAAATCACAAATATTGGTGACATAGGACTAAAATGTATAATATTACAGGTGACAAGGTCATGTGACCAGTAGAATGACCAATCACATTATACTTACCACACCAGCTGTGGGGGGTCCCATCTCCTGATCCTGGTGCATTAGCTGCTTGGCTTTCTTCTGCATCTCTTCATCCTGGAGGGAATTATGGGAAAATGTACAACAGGAAATGATGGGGGAAAATGTTATATTTCAGTGGTATTAAGAACAAGAGCTGTCAGACAGCACGCTCGACTATTCAAAATGCTTGTTGGTAAATCAAATTAAATCTATTTCAATTCTTGCCCTTCACATACCCTGTACATAATAATAGTCAAATATGATATACCTTGATAGTCTGATACCCCTTAATATTTTTATGATGTCTAAAATCAAACCCATGCCTAGTTACTGAGACATAAGCACAATAACACTGTGCATGCAAAACTTTAACCAAAAATCTAAGTTAGAAAAGGGCCATAATTTGCATTAGTCCAAAAGTTATCCTCCTTAGTTTTCTGATTCCCTTGAAGACACTTCTTAACTTTCTAGTCAATTCCACAAGCAATTTCTGAGATATAAGCTGGAAAGTAGTTTGAATGCAAAAGTTTAACCAAAATTCTAAGTTAAAAGGGGGTCATAATTTTTAATATATTCCATCAAGTGTTATCTTCCTTTATAGTATGATACCCCTAAACATATTAAAGATGTTTCAAATCAATCCCATGCCTGGACTCTGAGAAATAAGCATGAAAATACCTTGCATGCAAAACTTTAACAAAATTTCTAAGTTAAAAAGGGGCCATAATTTGTAATATGATCTATCAAGAGTTATCTACCATGAAAGTTTGATACCCCTAAACATATAAAAGATGTTTCAAATCAATCCCATGCCTGGATACTGAGATATTAGCATGAAAGTAACTTGCATGCAAAACTTTAACCAAAATTTCTAAGTTGAAAAGGGGCCATAATTTGTAATATATTCCATCAAGAGTTATCTACCTTGGTTTTCTGATGCCCCTAAACATATTCATAAACTTTCAAGTCAATACCATTAATGGTTATTGAGATACAAACTAGATAGAAGCTTGCACGCAAAACTTTAACCAAATTTTCTAATGCATGCAAAACTTTAACCAATATTTCTAAGTTAAAAAGGGGCCATAATTCATATTAAATTCAGTCAAGAGTTATCTACCTTGGTTGTCTGATGCCCCTAAACATATTTATAAACTTTCAAGTCAATACCATAAATGGTTATTGATATACAAGGTTGATAGTAACTTGCATGCAAAACTAAAACCAAAAGCTGCAACGCCAACGCCGACGCATGGGCGACTACAATAGCTCTCATATTCTTCAAATAGTCGAGCTAAAAATGCACTTTTTTTTCATTTTACTTCGGTGGGGATGGGCTACAAGAAAAACTAAAAAAAACAAGAGGGCCATGATGGCCCTGGATCGCTCACCTGGTATCATTAGGCTATGTAAAATCAAGTGACCCCTGGGGCAGAGCCAATTTTGACCCTAGGGTCATGATTTGAACAAAGTTGGTAAGAATCGACTAGACAATGCTACACACTACCACACTCTACTTGGTAGAGGTCTATTAGCCCATGTTACATACCAAATATATAAACTCCAGACCTTGAAGATTTTTCTAGTTTTTTTTCCAATGTAAGTCTATGTAAAATCTAGTGATCCCTGGAGCGGGGCCAATTTTCCCCTTAAAAAATTTGGAAAAAAAAACTGAGAAGAAGATTTTTAATTTTTTTCCTATTAGCCTATGTTAAATCAAGTGACCCCTGGGGCGGGGCAAATTTTGACCCCAGGGCCATAATTTGAACAATCTTGGTAGAGAGTCATAAGATCATGCTACATAATAAAAATCAAAAGGCTAGGCCCTGTGGTTTCAGAGAAGATTTTTCAAGTTTTTTCTATATTAGCCTATGTAAAATCAGGTGACCCCTTGGTGGGGCCAAATTTGATCCCAGGGCCATGATTTGAACAAACTTGGTTGTGATCTACTAGACAATGCTGCACACCAAATATCTAAACCCCAGGCCTTGTGGTTTCTGAGAAGAAGATTTTTCAAGTTTTTCCTATATTAGCCTATGTTAAATCAAGTGACCCCTGGGGCGGGGCCAATTTTGACCCCAGGGTCATGATTTGAACAAACTTGGTAGAGATCAACTAGACAATGCTACACACCAAATATCTCAACTCTATGCCTTGTGGTTTCTGAGAAGAAGATTTTTCAAGTTTTTTCCCTATATCAGCCTATGTTAAATCAAGGGACCCCTGGGGCGGGGCCAATTTTGACCCCAGGGTCATAATTTTAACAATCTTGGTAGAGAGTCATGAGACCATGCTACATACCAAATACATACATGCCATATTTTCAGTATGTCTCCCAGGGAGATTTTGAAATTTTCACAGGGAGATTTGGGGTCCAGCCAGGGAGATTTTACGACATATATCGAAGAGACGTTCTTAATAAAAAAAAATAAAAAAAATACACATTTGATTACCCCTTCATTAATTTCATTAACAGTTTATATACTGTTTATTGCATTTAATGAAAATACCATATGAAATTTATATGTAAAAAAAATATGAAATTTATTAATAAATCTAATTCAAATAGAAACTTAACTTTCCACAAGCAGTTTTACATTAAATGCAACACTAACTTATAACAAATTGGAGAACATGCCATTTACATCAAGCACATTTAAATTGATACAGTATCTTTGATTTATTGAATGATTTCTGATCATAAGGTTTTAATTAATGGGGATGAATAAAGATAAAAAGTTAGATCATATTTAATAATACTTTCACCTTCCGTCTGTGTATTCTTTTTTTCTGAATTGCTTTTAGCTAAAATATTATTTAGCTTAAAATATTTATCGTGTACGGTATGGTGGTATGAAGTGGTTACCCAACTCTTCCGATCATGACATCTCATTATAGTAAATTCCTCAGCAGACGATATCCCTTGTTTATCAAGTCATTTTCGGTGTGAAAATTGCAATTCATTTGCAATTTATCGCTAGCTGAGGTGTACTTTCTATGATGTGTCAATATGATGAGTTTTGTTAAGATTTAAATGATTGGTAAACAGTTGATCTAATTATCATTTATTGTTTACACTTCCGGTAAGTAAGGATTAGCTATTCTCCGGGACCTTTTTTTTATCCATGATAAGATTTACGTCTTTATTACAGTGTACCATCCTAACCTTACTCATTCTAGCTTTAGTATTGCCTTGATAGCTGCTAATTACCCGACGATTATTGTTTCAACTGATAAGAATGTCCAGTCTGCTACCTGTCTGAATTATGCAATTTGATTGGATAAGGACGATCACACATTGCTTGTGGCTGTACAGTACACTGGTCAGGAATGATACTAACACCTGTTCTTACGTAATCTTCCTAATGCTGTATCATAGCTCGGTAATAAAATGGATTATACTGAGTTCAAAGGGAAACCAGTTTGATTTAAGTCAGACCGGGAGATTTTCACCTCCCGGCGGGAGATCGGGAGACAAGTCGAAATCCCGGGAGATTTAATCTCCCGCCGGGAGATATGGCATGTATGCAAATATCTAAACTCGAGGCCTTGTGGTTTCTGAGAAGATTTTTCAAGTTTTTTTCTATATTAGCCTATGTTAAATCAAGTGACCCCTGGGGCAGGGCCAATTTTGACCCCAGGGTCATAACTTGAACAATGTTGGTAGAGAGTCATAAGACCATGCTACATACCAAATATTTAAACTCCATGCTTTGTGGTTTCTGAGAAGAAGATTTTTCAAGTTTTTTTCTATATTAGCCTATGTTAAATCAAGTGACCCCTGGGGCGGGGCCAATTTTGACCCCAGGGTCATAATTTGAACAATCTTGGTAGAGAGTCATAAGATCATGCTACATACCAAAAATCAAAAGGCTAGGCCTTGTGGTTTCGGAGAAGAAGATTTTTTAAATTTTCATTTTTAAAATCTATTTTTAGCTCCTGTGACCTACTTATTTACCCAATCAAAATAATTTGAACAACTTTGATAGAGGTCATGATAAGGATGATTCATGTGAAGTTTGGTCAAAATCCATCCAGTGGTTTAGGAGGAGAAGTTGTTTAAAGGAAAAGTTGACGCAAGACGCACGGACGGACGGACGCCGGACAAAAGGCGATCACAAAAGCTCACCATGAGCACGTTGTGCTCAGGTGAGCTAAAAATGAAGGAGAAAATGTTGTATTTCAGGGCATTATGGGAAAATGAAAGAGAAACATTATTACATGGTATTCCAGCTTTAACCTCATTAATATTCTTGTACAAGTTTATGACTTGATAAATATCAATTTACATAACTTTAAATGGTATATGACATAAAATGTAATGTTGAATGTATAGAATATGAGCTACAATGAGCATATAGAGGAGGCCCTGATCAGACTGCTCCTGGAAGGAACTGTCTGTCCTGATTCTACTCTGTTTGCCAATGTGTTGAAATGAGGCAATGGGTTAAAAGTATTAAGTAATGTCTGTTTGCTTGGGTTTAACGTCAACTAAAAGTATTTCAGTTGTTTGTGAACATTTGTCTAAATGAGTCACGCAGTAGACAAGTGGTATTCTACCACACACTTTACCCCAAACTAAGCCATTCTGTCCTGATACTACCCTTATGTACTGAGTAACAAGGGAGATATACAACAACCACTTTTAATGAATTCGGTAGGTTGTGACCAGGATCAAACTCGCAACCTTCTGATTACCAGGCAGACTCTCAAACCACTCAGCCATTGGAATTGGTTATTGAAAATGACTTATTAAAACTAAAACTGGACTTTAAACTGACCTTGAACCAGCCATGGTTGAGAGCATCCTGCAGTGTAATACGCTTGGCTGGATCTACCGTCATTAGCTTCTTGATTAGATCGACAGCTGTAACAAACAGATATTTTATTTTTAAGCTGCTGTATGGGTTTATAGAACTAAAAGGGACTGGGTGATTCATTAGTTGCATCAAGTTATTTTGCTTGTTTTCTTGAATTTAACATCCCATCAACAGTATTTCAGTCATTTGGAGTCTATGTTGAATTGAGGTGGATATAATGCTGCCACACTGCAGTATCACACTGTAAACATGTGGCATGATACCACACCCAGTCAAATTATCCTGACACCAGCCAACCAGTCCTAGAACTAACTGTATATATGGTGAGTGCTAAGCAGTGAGCTACCAGTATCATTTTATGGTATGTCACTGTCGGTGGTAAAACCCACAATCTCCTGCTCCCACGACAGAGGGTCTGACCCCTCGTTCACTGGGGACGGTCAGATGTCTTAAGTATTATTTCTGCAGAGCATCAAATTACATAAATAGGTAAATATGGACAAGTAAAGCAGATATAACAAAATGAATTTTGAAATAAAATAGCACTTTATAGAGCATTTTCTAAAAGTCACAAAATTGTGAACTGGCCTTCATGCTATGCTTTTCCCATAAACTATATATAACTATGAAAATGCATCTTAAATGACCGAAGAAATCCTAAAAATATGATTAGAGATCCAATTTTAGTTGGCATTATATTGGTTTCCATGTTATAATGGAGCATGTTACAACGGATTTTAGAATTTTTTTTCCTTTACCACAGAATCCTAGGCGGATTTACCTCCCCTTATGAAATGTAATAAACACATCCTAGGCAGATTTTCCTCCCCTTATGAAATGTAATAAACACATCCTAGGCGGATTTACCTCCCCTTATGAAATGTAATAAACACATCTCCTGATCATACAGGATGAGTAGGTTACCTTCATCTGAGATTCCCTTCCAATGGGCCTTGGGAAAGGAGTAATGTCCGCCCGTGATCTGTTTTGGCAAATCCATATCTTTCCGCTCATCAGAGAATGGTGGATAACCTGACAAACTGGAAAGTGTAGATAGAAAAAACATTAAAACAATATCTTGAATGTAGAACATGAACAAAACATTTCAAATACATACAAAAATAGATAATACGGCTGAGAAACAATTTGTGGACATTCTCTTAAACTACAATTTTAAGCGTGTGTTTTTGCTATAAAGACATTGTTGTATAGGCAAGTCTCTGGGTAAATGGCTGTAAAAATTGCATGAACATTATACAATAAATTTAGAGTGTCCATGCAGCATGACTGCAGGTCAGAAAATAAGAGAACATTATTAATGTTATTCAAGTTACATTCTTTCAAAGTTCACTTCCACATGGCATTAACATCTATGCACCCACTGTGTGAAAGTTTCCTCATTGATAGTACTGTCAAATGAATGCAAAACAACAGACTTGTTAATGCTTCTGTAAGATGGCTGAACATACTTCTCTAAATGCATCATGTGGCTAGCTGGTTCTCTTTTTTTTTTCTTTTTTTTTTTATAAATAAGGGATAGGGCTGAGTAATGTTATCCAAAATCATTTTGCCATATATTGGATTCAACAGTCTCTGTATTGCAATACTTATCAATACATAATACATTGACCAAAGATTACATTAAAATAATTCTCCATCAATAATTGCACAAGTTTTGATAATGTGATTCCTAACATGTGAAAAAATCATAGATACTCTGGAATTCAATGTTTCCAAGCAATTCATTTCTTTATATAATCAACACAAAAAAGAACTCTTAAAGCAAAACAATGTGATGACATATGGTAAGTTTTTAGAGTATTTTACAGTAATTATGAAACTTTATTTCAATGACAAAGTCATAGGGCAATTATTGATCATACCATATAAAGAGTATAACTCCTAAGCTCCAGGCATCTATAGCCTTCGTGTACGCCCCTGATCCTGCAGTTAGAAGGATTTCCGGGGCTAGGTATGTTGGCGTGCCGCAGAACGTCTTCATGATGGAGCCAGCGTCTACAAACTTAGACAATCCAAAGTCTGTAACCTTTATCAGTGTCTCCTTATCGTCATTTGACAGGAGGATGTTTTCTGGCTGTGGTTATAAGGAAAATTTGGTAAAGTCTGGCTACAAGTTTTATGCAAAAATATTATTAAATAACTGAAATACAACAAGTGTTGTTACAGCTCCAGTCAAAGTAGACTAGACAAAGAGCAATGAGTGTCAATTTTAAGACTACATACCGTACTACTTTTAATTTTCAGTGAAAAAGTTCACTGGATCTGCATAGGTAACATCATGGATACTATATATTCACACATTTACATTTCAGAAAACAAGGGTAAATAATCTGGTGAGTTCATTAATATTAATTTAGAATTATTCAAGTTAGAAAGCTTCCTAGCGAGTTTGCAATTGTTTGGTGGTTCTACCCAGGTGACTTTGAGCACTCAGAATACTCCTTCCTTTACAATATTACAATATGCATGCTGGATGTTGCTGTATTAATGAAATATGTTGTGGTGATTGCTAACTCAAAACAACATCAACACCATATTATTTTCCAAAAAAATGTTAGGTCCACACAAAATGAATATAATTTACTATCAATATTTGGAAATACACACAAACCTGTCTTAAGCAGTCAATCAATGGAACAAGAGAAAATGACAGCTTAACAGAGGTGGCTGCTACAGCTAAACTAGGGTTAAACATATAACAAAATGCTAATATGGTAATATTAAAACTGACTGTTAAATGCAGGTTGATCACTTAATAGAGGTGACCCCTAACACAGGTTCAACTGACTGTTAAATGCAGGTTGATCACTTAATAGAGGTGACCCCTAACACAGGTTCAACTGACTGTTAAATGCAGGTTGATCACTTAATAGAGGTGACCCCTAACACAGGTTCAACTGACTGTTAAATGCAGGTTGATCACTTAACAGAGGTGACCCCTAACACAGGTTCAACTGACTGTTAAATGCAGGTTGATCACTTAGTAGAGGTGACCCCTAACACAGGTTCAACTGACTGTTAAATGCAGGTTGATCACTTAACAGAGGTGACCCCTAACACAGGTTCAACTGACTGTTAAATGCAGGTTGATCACTTAACAGAGGTGACCCCTAACACAGGTTCAACTGACTGTTAAATGCAGGTTGATCACTTAACAGAGGTGACCCCTAACACAGGTTCAACTGACTGTTAAATGCAGGTTGATCACTTAACAGAGGTGACCCCTAACACAGGTTCAACTGAATGTTAAATGCAGGTTGATCACTTAACAGAGGTGACCCCTAACACAGGTTCAACTGACTGTTAAATGCAGGTTGATCACTTAATAGAGGTGACCCCTAACACAGTTTCAACTGTAATACACTTTACGACAAAACAAGATATATAAAACCATCAATGAAGGTGATATGAACACCCACCCCCTCTTCACAGATTTAACATCAGGACAGGATGACCAAGAAAGATTGGGCTATAGTATATACAGATGGTATGACTCCTATATAGCCCAATCTCATTTTGTGAAGCAAGAGTAAAATTGCTCCCCACCCTGATATCTTAAGATTCCAAGAAATTGAGAATAGCATCAGTAGAAATATTAAAAATATAGCTATGAAACTACATTATTTCATAGTGTAAAAGATTAAAAGTATGTAAATAATCTTTTCTCTTTTTTTTTTATCATCAACTGTATCACTTGGTGCACTGTTAAGGGAGCATCTGTGGCGGAGTGGTTATAGTCATTGACTAACTATCATTTAGCCATTCTAGCTTCACCACTGCAGGTTCGAGTCCCAGCAGGCGTTTTTCATTAAAAAAAAAAAAAAAAGAGTACCCTACTGTTGAGGTGCATGATTTTCTGTTACCATAGCAACCAGAATTTTGGTCCAAGAAAAAAAATAAAAAAGTGATGTCCAGAATCTCCATACTGCCATCTATTCATATACCAATTTTCAAAATATTATCTTTAATGGTTTTTAAGTTATCGCGGGATCCAGATTTTCTGACATCTGGACAGACAGACAGATGGATGGACTGACAGAGGGAGGGCAAACCTATAGTCCCCTCTGGTGTAAACACTGGTAGGGGAATAACAATAACTGTATATATTGTGTTACCATCATTCTATATCAATGATGTAGGAAATATTGAAGATGCCAGCAAATAAATCAATCTTACCTTCAGATCTCTGTGCGTTATACCCTTTTCATGGAGGTACTGAAAAAAAAGGAGAAATATTAGGCAATATTTCACTACAACAATGGATTATTATCCTTTAAAGGCTAGATTGACTACTTACAAACAGTATCACAAAATAGCTTAGCCACTGGACAATCTAATGAATTGATTTGATTATTTTAGTTAACACTGGCCAGGATTGTTGGTGGTTGTTTTAATTTAGAATTTTAACGCTTTGTTTCATTATTTTGGTAATTTTTGAGTAATACATGTAAAGAAGGAGTTATCTGGGCAAGCACTTGTTAATGGAAGGATGGACGGACAATACGCATTGTTTGACTCTTTGGGTGTAAAAGAGTGTTCTTTGGAACATGTGTGACACCTGCTGAAGTGTGACGGAAAAAGTGTAATGGACAGTCAGACGGATGGAAAGACAGATGGACAGACAGACAGACAGACAGAAAAGTAATCCATATGTGTCACCTCTGCTTACAGCAGGTGACGCAATTAAAACTTGAACTATCACTGAAGGTGGTGAATACCCCTGATATACCACTGTGACTGGACACAGTCATATGATGTCAAGCTTTTTGTAAAATGGGATGGATGGGATGTGACAGGAATGAAAGAAACAATTTGTTTGATTTCTGTATTCCCTTCATTTGAAAGAGAGGGTAAAATCATGGTTAGAAATACTAAATGAAATGTATAAAAGTTCACTTCAGATAGAAACAGTACTGTGGTACAACAATATCTAATCTTGGAATGAAACTACATATTATCCTGGCACAGGGGACTCAACAAATCCTGGAACTATCCTTATATGAAGAGCAAGAGCACTAATCATTGGTACTAAGCAGCACCACTTTTCATGACACACAAAAAAGGTCCATTTTGACCCTAAATTTCTCTAAATAACTGAATTATTTCATTATTTTTCTATAACATGGTCACATGACACCCCAACCCCACCGTTTGAAAAATAACCAAGGGACACTTTGACTAATTACTTTTTTAACTGGACTAGTGCAGCAAGGAGTCAAGTCCCAAACTTCTCTGACATCGGTGTGGCAGGTGTGAAAACAACTGGACCATGAGCACTTGTACCAAGGAGCAGCATACTTACATTGCAAGCCTGTACCATCTGGTAGAACAAAAGCTTGGCTGTTGGTTCATCATACTGGCCTAGACTGACAACCTTGTCAAATAACTCCCCACCATCCACACTGTAATGGAAATGGTAAGAGTTTTAACAGCACATCTATATGTGCAAGGGTAAATTGTGAAAAACGGTAGACTGAATTTAATTTCATTGCCTTGTGCTGAAATATTCATTTGAGTCTCGCTACATCATAGGGATGGGTACCACCAGATTTTTTGTACCGCGGTATACCACGGTATTCCATAGGCGTATCGCGGTACATACCGCGGTATTATTATGATTATATTAATGTATGCAATATCTGTCCCAGGCAAACTGATTTCAAAATGTTTTAATCTTATTAAACAAAAGAATAAAATAAACATAAGAATACACAGTGCAATACTTATAGACTCACCGGACCTATGCTCGCCCAGGCGCATGCTCGCCCAGATAGAGGGTTTTGTGATATTCATTAATAAACATACACTTGATCAGAATCTTGCGTTGTTGTTTCTTGATCCTACATGTGTCCTTGTTCCTTATCTCGTTTCTGAAGAGTTTTCCGGAAGTTGTTACGGTTAACAAGCAGACGAAAACGAAAACGGAAGAGAAAGTGAAACTGAAAGATGCTTAGATAAATCAACGTAGCACGTATAAATTCCCATAAACTCTTTATAAAAACAACTCATAATAATCATTAAACATTGTCCTTACTGTTTGTAAAGTTAAAGTTCCACCAAATGTGTTTAAAACGGACGGTGACCGATTTTGACACTGGCTCTCAAAATTTTTTACATATGCATTTTCCGGGGCTGGTACAACAGACGGCATTTTCCTTGAATATCTGTTCATTTTCGAGGGTTTAAATGTTGTACTTTTTATGCACATTATATTTAGTCATAAAATCGTGCCCACTTTGATACAAAGTTACACCCTACCCATAACAGTAAACGTTTCACCAAAAAATGCAAAGTATTCAACAGAAAGTATATTTATTCTGTAATAGGTAGTTTTTAAAAAAAATATATATATATACCTGCTTCATATAAATGAATCAGTCTGAAAGTATGACATATGTTTCCATGCAATACCCGTTTTATTTTCGTAACATGCCGGTGGGCGAGCATGGGTCTTCTCACTTTAATAATGCAGTAATATGAGTTGGTAGTGTTTAACCTTCTATACAGTACCCGGATGTAATTGTTTACGTTCGAAATGGGTCGTTTTATGTACAGAATATGATCAGTTATAAAATAAATATGAATTTTCATTTCTAAATCAAATTATAAAAAAAACATTTTCAAATAATTGTCTTTACTGGGCGAGCATAGGTCCGGTGAGTCTATTTCTTAAAACTAGCTTCTGTCTGCCTGACTAGAAAATGAAAAAAAGAAAAAATAAAACATATAAAATATTGAAAATACAGTGTTGAGCTATGCTCTGAAAAAATGACAGTTCCAATGTCTCTCCCCTATTCACTATTCAGTACCACATGAACTTTATGTGAGGTCATTTTTCCTCTTGATTTAGCAGTTGCAGACGATAGTAACGTAGGATGATGCCGGCGAAGATGTGACATTAAATTTGACATTCCACCGCCTGCACATTTCACAACCATGTCGCATTTACTACATACGGCAGTATTTTCTGTAATTTTATTTGTTATTTTCGACTATTGAAGTCCAAAATACTTCTAGATATCCGATTTTGCTTTTGGATTTTTCACTGCGATGAACTCATCCATTTTTTTTTGGGGTGCGGTATAAATACACTAGATGTGGGTGTTCCTCGGAACACTTGTGTCGCCTGCATTTAAGCATGTTTGATGAAAGAATTGACTAGAAAATCGATCTTTTGACAAATTATTGATAAAGCATAATCTATTTTGTGAGGTACAAAATAACACACACACACACACACACACATATATATATATATATATATATATATATATTTCTTTTTTTGGGGGGGGGGGGGGGGGGGGGAATAAAATATTCAAACAGTGCAATATGTAATAATTTTCCCGAGCACTTTCGACTATACAGTCTTCATCAGAGGAGTGTCAGAATGACTATGAATTCAAAACATTAACTGTAAGAAAAATTATGACGTCATTAAGCACTTATGACGTTAATTATATATATGTTGCAAGTTTGTAGTCATCATTATCATTATTGAGTTATCATTCTTGTGTACTGCACTCAGACCAATGAGATCTATGAAGTTTCAAGTCAACACCTCAAATACGTTTCGAGTTATGCCCCAGACAAAAATTAAGTCTGAAAATCAACAAAGGACAATAACTCAGGAGAAAAGAAAGTGAGAGTTATCATTTATGTGAACTGCACTCCTCTTCAATGAGATCTATCTATCTATAAAGTTTTAAGTCAGCACCTCAAATACCTTTTGAGTTATGCCCTGGACAAAAATTAAGACTGAAAATCAACAAAGGGCAATAACTCAGAAAATATGAAAGTCAGAGTTATCATTCTTGTGCACTGCACTCCACCTCAATGTGATCTATCCATGTTTTAAGTTTCAAGGTGATACCTCAAATACTTTTTGAGTTATGGTCCGGACAAAAATAAAATCTCAGAATCAACAAAGGGTAATAACTCAGAAAATACGAAAGTCAGAGTTATCATTCTTGTGCACTGCACTCCACCTCAATGTGATCTATCCATGTTTTAAGTTTCAAGGTGATACCTCAAATACTTTTCGAGTTATGCTCCGGACAAGAAAGTGTGACGCCGACGACGCCGACGACGACGACGACGACGACGACGACGGACAAAGTGATCCCTATGTGTCTGCCATGCTATGCAGGCGACACAATAAAATTTTGTTATCGTCGTCAATACGTCAAAAACCGAGTGATTGTCCCCATTTAAACACCGTAAAAGATTTGAAATTGCATTTAAATAAAGAATGAAATTGAGAAAATAAGAACATAAATTTGGCGAATGTAAATAGTTTTGATTAAATATGATCGACAATTAAGTAAACGATTCGACCTTTTTCCGCAAAAGCAGATAATTCGTTTCGGTATTATACTGTTCATTTAGTGCTGCTCTAAAAATAGACACAACTGGAATTCCACTTTTAAATTCAGCGAAGATTAGAACTCTACGAGATATTCAACGGCTGAGGAATGGAATTTCAATTAGTAAAGATTATATATTTTTGTTAAAAAAATACCGGTATTCTGTGAGATGGTACCGGTACGTACCATGGTTGGACGAAACCACGGTTTACCGGTATACCGGTAATACCGCACATCCCTACTACATCATCTATAGGCCATGGGAAAATACAGCTGGATTAAGTCATTTTAGGGTGGGTCAAAATAGGCAATTTCATTGGTTGCATCATCTTTTTGAAATCAATCATAAAGGCCATTTTATACAGTTGTTTACATGACTTTGTATATTAAACACCTCTTTAACATAAGATCAGAAATTTTGAGAGAATTGCTCTATTTTTTTTTATTTTTTTTGCCAGAATTTCATTGAAATCAGCAAAATGAAAGAAATATCCATAGTAAAAATGTGAGCTAGTCACACCCAAGACTTTAATCTCTCAATGGGCATCACAGATTGAGGACAAACTGACTTTTTCTTACATTTTTTTTTCGAAACGAATTTTCCTTGCATTACAATCTACCATTAAAACATTACAATTCTTAACTTAATATAGACACATTTTAACGACTTGACAAACAGAACAGACCCACAGACCTGTCTCCTCTGTTTGCTCATACAATTATGTATTTTAGATCTGTACTGTCTGCTTCACAAAGAAAAATCCATTTTTTTTACATACCATTTAAAGTTCATTTAATTAATACTCTATTCATGAAGTGAAGGTTTCAAGTCCAGTTATAGAAGGATAGGTACTTACAGCTCTAACACTATATACAGGACCTCTGGCGTGTCTATCACATCTTCAATGCGTATAATACATGGCTGGAAGAGGTGATGGAAACATGTACGATACTTGGCTCAAATTGGTGGAGGAAATACAAGACATTTCAAATATCAATGATATTTTGTGTTAAAAAAAAACTTAAATTGATCAAAAATTTCCAATGTCAATATATATAATAAATGATACGTAACAATCTGAGAAATATCAGAGAGTCAAAACTAAATGTGAAAATGTTCATCGGGTGTCTAAACAGCATAATGGCAACACTTCTTCTCTTTGTGTCCTGAGTTTGAAAACCTGTTACATTTCTGTGTAGGTCCAGTGATTATCAACAGAGATATCACTGATGTTGATGAACATCCCACATTGCAATGACACAACCATAGGGAAAAATATCAATTTCTACGTAAAATGAGACATGAAGCGATGGGACAGCACACATGATTTTTTATCTAGCCCACACTTCAAACAGTTTTACTGTAGTATATTTTTGTCAGAAAGCACAGAGAAGAAGTGAATAGTTTAAAACAGGGAAAAGTGTTGGCAAGCTGATCTAGTGTTAAGATAGAAACCATACATATGGGGAAAAGAAACAAAATGCATGAAATATCCGTAGAAGACAATAAAGAGAGTAACATATGATAATCAAATATGAGATAGTATACTACTTACATGTTTGAGAGACTTTAATATTTTTACTTCACTCATCACTTGTTTAGAAAGATTCTGAAAGAAAAAATATTTTAGGTTCAAATTTTCAGCTCTTTTAATGTCAGCGTTTGGCTTATTCCCAATAGTGGAAAGTATGTGTTTTTTCCCAATATGCAAAAAAATCTGTAAGAATAAGAAGATAAGTTCATTCTATTTGGTCAAAATTATCAAACTTGAGGACTTTTCCACAGAGGCAGTTAACTGATGATAAACTGATAAATATATCCTTTACTTTCAATCACTAGATTTGCTGTAATTTCTTGACTCTTTTTCCCCAATTTTAAACATCCTTGCCTGGACAATTTCAGGATTCTTTAGTTTCATTTATCTGTCTGCTAAATGTGCTTTACTCAGACTTGAGAAATTCAAATCTTAAATATGGTGTTTTAATCAATCTACACAAGTTCAGTGAAATGAACTACATAGTACAGATATATTATAATATTTTAAGGTTCCTAACATAATTACAAGGTTTTTATTTCATTAACTCCGGATTTGGAGTCCAGACTCCAGATTGGGGGACAAGGACTCCAGTTTTACGGAGCACCTCCTATATAAAATGTATAGGAGGACTCCCTAATTTTCCTGAGTAGCTCCTGCATAAAATGTATAGGAGGACTCCCTAGTTTTTCTGAAGCAGCTCCTATATAAAATGTATAGGACTCCTCCTAATCTACCTGAGCACCCCTATATAAATGTATAGGAGGACTTCTTATTTTCCTAAACAACTCCTATATAAAATGTATAGGACTCCTCCTAATCTACCTGAGAACCTCTATATAAATGTATAATTAATGTACAGGAGGACTCCTTATTTTCCTAAGCAGCTCCTACATAATATGTAAAGGAGGACTACCTAGTTTTCCTAAGCAGCTCCTACATAATATGTATAGGAGGACTCCCTAGTTTTCCTAACCAGCTCCTACATAAAATGTATAGGAGGACTCCCTAGTTTTCCTAAGCAGCTCCTACATAAAATGTATAGGAGGACTCCCTAGTTTTCCTAAGCAGCTCCTACATAAAATGTATTGGAGGACTACCTAGTTTTCCTAAGCAGCTCCTACATAAAATGTATAGGAGGACTCTCTAGTTTTCCTAAGCAGCTCCTACATAATATGTATAGGAGGACTCTCTAGTTTTCCTAAGCAGCTCCTACATAATATGTATAGGAGGACTACCTAGTTTTCCTAAGCAGCTCCTACATAAAATGTATAGGAGGACTCCCTAGTTTTCCTAAGCAGCTCCAACATAATATGTATAGGAGGACTCCCTAGTTTTCCTAAGCAGCTCCTACATAAAATGTACAGGAGGACTCCTTGTTTTCCTAAGCAGCTCCTACATAAAATGTATTGGAGGACTCCCTAGTTTTCCTAAGCAGCTCCTACATAAAATGTACAGGAGGACTCCTTATTTTCCTAAGCAGCTCCTACATAAAATGTATAGGAGGACTCCCTAGTTTTCCTAAGCAGCTCCTACATAAAATGTATAGGAGGACTCCCTAGTTTTCCTAAGCAGCTCCTACATAAAATGTATAGGAGGACTCTCTAGTTTTCCTAAGCAGCTCCTACATAAAATGTATAGGAGGACTCCCTAGTTTTCCTAAGCAGCTCCTACATAATATGTATAGGAGGACTCTCTAGTTTTCCTAAGCAGCTCCTACATAAAATGTATTGGAGGACTACCTAGTTTTCCTAAGCAGCTCCTACATAAAATGTATAGGAGGACTCCCTAGTTTTCCTAAGCAGCTCCTACATAATATGTATAGGAGGACTCCCTAGTTTTCCTAAGCAGCTCCTACATAAAATGTATTTGAGGACTACCTAGTTTTCCTAAGCAGCTCATACATAAAATGTATAGGAAGACTCCCTAGTTTTCCTAACCAGCTCCTACATAAAAATGTATAGGAAGACTCCCTAGTTTTCCTAACCAGCTCCTACATAATATGTATAGGAGGACTCCCTAGTTTTCCTAAGCAGCTCCTACATAAAATGTATAGGAGGACTCCCTAGTTTTCCTAAGCAGCTCCTACATAAAATGTATAGGAGGACTCTCTAGTTTTCCTAAGCAGCTCCTACATAATATGTATAGGAGGACTCTCTAGTTTTCCTAAGCAGCTCCTACATAATATGTATAGGAGGACTCTCTAGTTTTCCTAAGCAGCTCCAACATAATATGTATAGGAGGACTCTCTAGTTTTCCTAAGCAGCTCCTACATAATATGTATAGGAGGACTCTCTAGTTTTCCTAAGCAGCTCCTACATAATATGTATAGGAGGACTCCCTAGTTTTCCTAAGCAGCTACTACATAAAATGTATAGGAGGATTCCTTATTTTCTTGAACAGCTTCTAAATAAAATGTATAGGAGGACTCCCTAGTTTTCCTAACCAGCTCCTACATAAAATGTATAGGAGGATTCCTTATTTTCTTGAACAGCTTCTAAATAAAATGTATAGGAGGACTCCTCCAAATCTACCTGAGCACCTCTAAATAAATGTATAGGAGGACTTCTTTTTTCTCTCGAACAGCTCCTATATAAAATGTATTGTAGTACTCATAATTTTCCTGAGCATCACCTATATAATATATAGTAGCAGCTCCTATATATATGTATAGGAGGACTCCTAATTATCCTGAGCAGCACCTATATAATATATAGTAGCAGCTCCTATATATATGTATAGGAGGACTCCTAATTATCCTGAGCAGCACCTATATAAAATGTAAAGGATCTGTTATATCTTCAGATGAACTTTACAGTTGCATTGTGAACATTTCGTTACAAATATTTTGAACAGATTTCGGAGGATCTATATACATGTATCTATGAATGACGAAAAACAAGGGTGATAGCAGAGTGTACTTACCACTGCATGTTTTCCACCTGTTGTAAACTTCTTTTTTGAAATTATTTTGACAGCATATTTCTCACAGGATCCTTTAACAAATGCTAGCTTAACTTCCCCACATGCACCTCTGTGTATATCAAAAAGAATAAAGTTTCTTTAAGTTGCAAATAGTGGATATTGAACTTATGACAAAGTTCAAGTAACAATTATTTAAAATTTAATAGTTATTTTCAGTTCTTGACCTCATGAATATTCATGGGGCAAGAATATTCAAATCCAGGGGCGAGAGCGAAACTAGGCTAAGTGTATATACATCAGGGTTCAACATTAAGGCCTGACCAAATGGCATTCACTAGTAGATTGATGGTCCGGTCCAGCTAGGTCCTAGGCTAACACGACCGACTGGTCGTGTTCTAAATTGGTCAAAGTTCACAAAAATATTATCTAATGACACATCAAAAGCACAAAAATAACTGTAATGGTCAATTTATTGACCCTTGTTGAAACAGTTTCTTGGAAAACCTGTGTGTGCTATATTCTGTGGCATTTCAGTAACAACCTTGACACATGTTCACTGATTGGTTTGTGTTTTAGAAAGAGGCTTTCCCCCCACGCACTTGCCAAGTTCAATGTTGTAATACTAAGCTAAGAATGCTTATTTCTTCATCTAACTTTTCATTTTATTATGTTTAGGAAATCTTCGTATAATAATGTATAAAACTTAATTTAAAAATGTTAGAGATGCAAGTTAATGCATGGATGCAAATCTTTTTGTTATGCTGGGATCCCATGCATAACAACAATAGACCTTTTTACGATTTGTTTTTACCGCAATGTGCAGCTGATACGAAAAATGTTAAATAGTCTATTCATTCGACAAAAATAAAAAACAATATCAGTAATGAACGAAAAAGGTAAAGAGGAATCAATGAAACTGTATGAATAGATGACAGGAAACAGATTGTTTTGCTTTAAATGGAATTGCTTGAAAATCATTAAACAAAAGACATTATCTGGAACAAGCATATATGGGAATTTCTATGTAAGTAATCAAGGTGTTCATGCAATGTTAATGAAAAGCATGTAACACAAGAGTAATTCTAGTATTATCTTTGTAGACCTTTATTCATTTCTATAGGTAAACATGAAAAAAAACAAAAAAAAACACCGTAAGCTATTCCGAAGTAAGTGTATTGATCTAAGTATGACATGTATGTGTTTTACACTTCGGTCTAGTTCTAGTTAAGGTCAGGTCTAGTAGGTTTTCTAAGTTAATGGACCACTGGTCCAGCTCTCAAAAAAGTTAATGTCGAACCCTGTACATAGAAGCACTTAGCCTAGTTTTGTTCTCACCCCTCGAAATGAAGACAAACAGATAGTCTGTGTATGTGTATAAAAGTTTGCTTATTTGGTTTAAAATCTGACAGAATTTCAGTCATTTGGTGACTACCCTTCTATGCTGAAAGCCAAGCAAGGGAGCTAGACTAGTACCATATTTATGGGTTTGGTATGTTCGCTTTGTGGATCAAATCCATGACCTCTTGTTTTCAGGTCCGACATTCTAAACACTCAAATAAAATAACCAGTATCTGTGTAAATACTCTATTGAAAATGATCAAATACCTAATTATATTCAAATTAATGAGTAACAAAACCCTCATAAGACACGGAATTGAAATGGAGAATTTTATCCTGAACACATTTTATTATCTTTACAGCATGATTTAGATAGCATGTGTCATGTTTCAAATTCATGTTGAGCACTCAGTTATGACAATGAAATAATGAAAATATTGAAATTCTCAATTAAGACCAAATTAATGAGGTAAAAACAGGTTGAACTCAATCATTTTTCATTCATACACAAATACTTTTGAAAGTGAGGGGTAATATTAAATTGGCAAACAAAAAGTGTTCCTTGGAAAACATGAGTCACCTGCTGAAGGAAGCGTGACAGAAAAACTGTGGCAGGCAGACAGATGGAAAAACAGACAGATGGACAGTCAGAAAATGGAGAACTGATCCTTTTGTGTCACCTCTGCTTATCTGTTCCTCTGCAATGTATCATCAAATCCTATATGAAAGCCTAAATACTGGTACACTAAATGTTAATATTTCACCAAATGTAATGCTCACCTGCCTAGCGTTTTGGTTAGTGTGTATTTCTCTTTGATTTCTGCAGGTAGGCTGGCATCTTCAGCTGCCTTAAGGTCCATAAACATATAGGCTGCAATCATAAGAAAGTAAGAATTGTTTACACTTTAAAAATGCCCTATTAATTCCATAATAACACTGCAGCTCCATTATAATGTTTTATTCTATGCTTTTGAGGGATGTACTGAGATACACATAACAATTTTGTTTGACAATTTAACATTGAAAATCATTAAAATATAATTCCACTCTTTCAAACATAAAATAAGAAGAAAATTTGTTCTGATTTTTGTGGAAGATGAAATATTTTATTTCATTTCATGAACTCCGAAAACTGTATTCTCACTCATGACTATCTGAGAATACAATTTTCGAAGTTCACACGATTAAGATACAGTAGACATGTAACACTATATTTCTAATCCTAACCTAGATACCAGGGGCCAGTTTCCTAAACATTGAACCAATAAATATGATCTTAGTCATAAATATGTTGTTCTACATAGTGTCTAACAATGTCTTATCTTCACTATAAATCTTAAAAAAAGTTGAACTATTTCAATGCATTATACAAGCACAACTCTTTTTGTAAAAAAAAAACATCACAGGGAAAATACTATTTTCCATCTGTGACTTTACGCTTACTAAGACATTTCCAAATAAACTTTATAATTAAGAACCCATTTTTCGAAATATGTCAAAATGCTTATCTGTCTGCTTGTTTTTAACATCCCACCAAGTCATTTGGGGCATATTCTACATGATGATCAAGCTACTTGAATTTAGTGCTTTCTCATTATCATCATCAATTCTGGCAGATTTTGTTTAGTGGATGTTAAGTTCCACTGTGTTCCATTCACCTGAAGACTTATGTCTCTGCATGAGATAAATAATATAAAGATGCCTCATTACAAAATCATGCAGTAGACAAGTCAAGTGACCTGATACTTCAAAAGTCACAATATCATTGCATTGGGCCAACTCATTCTGAAGCTGCCAATATATGCTGATCTGAATCTTATACAGTACTAATTATCTTTGTTTCATTGAGATACAACAGGGCTTTTTTTCCTTCTTTTTCAAGGGGCATTCACAGACGACTTCCCCACTCTGAATTTTTTTTTTCAATTCACTGTTTATTTACCCCAGGATTTTTTTTCCTTTGAAAAGAAAATGACATTTTTTTCTCCATGATATGGTAAAAAGTCCCCTTCAAATTATATTTAAAACAAGAAAATGTTTCTGTGAGACACTAATGCCCCGCCAATAAGGTCAGAACTAAATATTTGCTTGTATTTTAAAAGATTATATAATGATGTACATTTGTACAAAGTTTCATGATGATGTGAAGTTACCTTTAGAGAAAAAGAAGCTTAAACACAGAGGTAAACCTGGGGCAAAATAACCAATTTTACCTAGTCATAGCCATAAAATTAAATAAATACTACTAGTAAATAATCCATGTCATAATGTACATGAATGTTAAGTTTCATGAAGATGTAAAGTCATCTTCACAGAGAAAAAAGCTTAAACACGAATGCAAGACAACCAGATATACCAAGTTCATCCAACCGTGAACAGCTATAAATTGGCATAAACGTTAAAAAGTTTATATTGTGATGTATAAATTGTGAATATAGTTTCATCAATATGTGAAATCATCTTCACAGAAAAAAAAAAATGAAACGGAAAGGTTATAAACCTAAGGCAGATGTATCATTTTACCATGTACATCCAAGCATGAAATGTAGGTCACAGCCATAAATCTGCATAAAAATTAAATAGATCATATCATGATGTACATGTGTACTTAGATTCATAAAGTTTTGAAGTAAACTTCATAGAAACTAGAAATGTGTCCATCGGACACGAATGTCCCCACCAAAGTGCTTTGTCACAAATCGGAAATATGTTTGTTTGCTGTTGCCTATAACGTCCCACCGACAGTATTTCAGTCATTTAGAGACTATGTCTACTTGAGACAGATATAGTGCTGTCACACTGCAATATAACGCCACAGACATGTGGCATGATACCAACCCAGTCACATTATCCTGACACCTGGCCAACCAGTCCTGGAACCACCCTTATACTGAGCGCCAAGCAAGGGAGCTATACCAGTACCATTTTTATTGACTTTGCTATGTCATGGTCGGGGATCGAACCCACGACCTCCCGCTCCAGAGGCAGACACTCTAAGCACTCAGCCACCTGAGACGGTAATCTGAAATATGATTCTTGCCAGGAGAAGATGATCGAAGGAAGTAAGTAACAAAAATATACAAGGGAAAACAACAAAGGGTCATTCAATGCTTTTAATCGAATTAAAAATATACAATTATAACATTTTTGGCCAGCTATAACCAATTAAGTATCGGTTGGTTGGTTTTGTTCGCGGCCTTTTCATAGCTGCAGTTACTACACCAATACTTTCTCTAACACTTTTTCAGTATGCATGCTACATAAATATCAACTTTGAAGTCAATCCCTGTATTAGTATTCAAGTTATATATGCTCTGGACTAACTTAAAGAACAAAGGACAGTTACTTGACTGAGAGTTATGGAACTTGGTCACTGCACTTCTCCTAAATGCATTAAGTATCAACTCTGAATTCATTCCCAGTATTAGTATTCATTTTATGCTCCAGACAAACTTTCGGAACGGATGTACTGACTGACAGATGGACTGATGTATGGATGGATATAGGCAAATCAATATGTCCCCACCCTACAATAAGTGGTGGAGGCATAAAAGTATCTACCTATGAAGTTTCATGTTGATGCCTTATCAGGGTTGCCACAGAGCTGAAGAAATAAAATTCCCTGACTATTCCCTGACTTTTCCCTGACTCAGCCCTACTTTTCACTGACCAATACAACCACAATTTTTCGGCCTCCTCCTCCCCTTCAGCCGTCCAATCCTCCCATCTACATTTTTATTGTTTTAGAATAATAACCTTAACAAATTTCAAATAAATCAAATCTATTATATTATCAATAATATTTTTTAAGGTAGTAATTAATTTTAAAATTTACATGTAAGCTATGGACACTATATCAACATTAATGGTCACAAAAGCATTTAAAATATCATGATTCATGTACATACAGTCATGTCACTCTGATAAACAGTGTGCACAATAAAATCTCAGTGAGTTGACTTAACCTATCAGTCTAACATCCCAAACCTTTTAAGGTTTCATGCTTAGGAATTTTTTTATATTATTAAATAATCAATGTTTGAAAGTAATACTTATAAATACTGTTTGAAGACTGCCATAGCCACTGAAAAATTCAAAACATCAACTCAGACTTTCATTTTTCCCTGACTTTTCCCTGACTTTTCTAAAATTTTTTAAAATTCCCTGACAATTCACTGACCTTGAAAAAAAATCATTTTTCCCTGACTTTTCAAGGTATGTGGCAACCCTGCTTATAGGTTATAGCCTTTGAGTTATGCTCCAGACAAAATTTAAGTATGAAAAATAACAAAGGGCAATAACTCCTAAATCATATAAAATAGAGTTATGGTTCTTGTGCATGCACTTCTCTTCATCAAGCTCTATGTAGCTATGAAGTTTCATGTTGATACCTCTTATAGCCTTTGAGTTATGCTCCAGACAAAATTTAAGTATGAAAAATAACAAAGGGCAATAACTCCTAAATCATACAAAATAGAGTTATGGTTCTTGTGCACTGCACTTCTTTTCATCAAGCTCTATGTAGCTATGATGTTTCATGTTGATACCTCTTATAGGTTTTGAGTTATGCTCCGGACAAAATTTAAGTATGAAAAATAACAAAGGGCAATAACTTCTAAATCATACAAAAAAGAGTTATGGTTCTTGTGCACTGCACTTCACTTTATTGAGCTCTATCTATCTCTGAAGTTTCATTTTGATATCTCTTATAGGTTTTGAGTTATGCTCTGGACAAATTTTCGGGACGGACATACATAGGTTCGGACGGACAAAGGCAAATCTATATGCCCCCCCCCCCCCCACATTAGTGGTGGGGGCATAAAAAAGCTAAAACACAAAGGTAAACCTAAGCCAGAACAAATATTTTAATGTTCATCCATCCGTAAAATAATGGTCACAGCTATAAATTTGCATAAATATAAAATAGATCATATCATGATGTACATGTATACCTAGTTGAAGTCATCTTCATAGAAAACAAGAGCTGTCAGAGGCGACACGCTCGACCATTCAAAATGCTTGTTGGTAAATCAAATGAAATCTATTTCTATTCTTGCCCTTCACATACCCTGTACATAACAATAGTCAAAAATAATATACCTTGATAGTCTGATACCCCTTAAGATTTTTATGAAGTCTAAAATCAATCCCATGACTAGATACTGAGACATAAACACAATTAACTCTGTGCATGCAAAACTTTAACCTAAAAATCCAAGTTAGAGAAGGGCCATAATTTGCATAAAATTCAGTCCAAAAGTTATCCTCCTTGGTTTTCTGATGCCCCTGAAGACAATCCTTAACTTTCTAGTCAATTCCACAAGCAATTTCTGAGATATAAGCTGGATAGTAGCTTGAATTAAAAATTTAACCAATTTTAAAGTACCTTGCATGTAAAACTTAAACCAAAATTTCTAAGTTAAAAAGGGGGCCATAACTTGTAATATATTCTATCAAGAGTTATCTACCATGAAAGTATGATATCCCATAACATATTAAAGATGTTTCAAATCAATCCCATGCCTGGATACTGAGATATAAGCAAGAGAGTATCTTGCATGCAAAACTTTAACCAAAATTTCTAAGTTAAAAAGGGGCCATAATTTGTAATATATTCCATCAAGAGTTATCTACCTTGGTTGTCTGATGCCCCTAAACATATTCATAAACTTTCAAGTCAATACCATGAATGGTTATTGAGATACGGTACAAACTGGATAGTAGCTTGCACACAAAACTTTAACCAAATTTTCTATTGCATGCAAAACTTTAACCAAAATTTTTAAGCAAAAAAGGGGCCATAATTCATATTAAATTCAGTCAAGAGTTATCTACCTTGGTTGTCTGATGCCCCTGAACATATTTATAAACTTTCAAGTCAATACCATAAATGGTTATTGAGATATAAGGTTGATAGTAACTTGCATGCAAAACTTTAACCAAAAGCTGCAACGCCAACGCTGACGCCAGGGCGACTACAATAGCTCTCATATTGTTGTTGTTGTATAGGGGTTTACCGTCGCTGCGATAGTATTTCAATCATAAAGCGACTTCCAGCTAATTACAGGTGGAGGAAGACCCTGAGTACACAGAGGTACCCGGGTAGAACCAACGACCTACCGCAAGCCAGCTGGAAGGCTTCCTCACATGAAGCTCTCATATTCTTCGAATAGTCAAGCTAAACAGCTTAAACGCAAAGGTAAACCTGAGTCAGAACAACCAATTTTTCAATGTTCATCCAACCATGAAATATAGGTCACAGCCATTAATTTGCATAAATTTTTAAAAGATTATATGATGTACATGTGTACTTAGTTACATAAAGATGTGAAGTCATCTTCATAGAAAAAAAGCTTAAACGCAAAAGTAAACCTGAGGTGTGATGGGCAGACGAATGGACGCACAGACCAAAAATTTATATACTCCCAAATGGAGTTACGGGGCATAAAAGAAGTATGTGCAAACTGAACTGCAAGATGAGTGACCATAACAAGTAATGTTAATATACATTTTTTTTTATCTAATCCAAAACTTCAAAAGAGGGTCATAACTTTCTATAACAAGAGCAACTTTACCTTAAGAGGACTGAAGGACAATTTGAGTTTGAAAAAGACAGAGACATTTCCATAAAATACATATTTCAATTCTTTACAGTTATCTGACTTCTAATTTCTAGAATGAAGAATCTAGCCAGTTAAATAAAAGCTACTATGCAGGACTATGCATATAAAATGCTTAAATAAGCTGTAATATACATATCTAAAGTGGACATACCTTTATTTTTTTTGAGAGCCAGTGATATTTCATCATTATTAGCAAGAACTTGTCTGTTACCTTTCCCTGAAATAAATAATAAAATAATAATTAACATTCATATAATTTTAAACTGGCTTGATATGAGAATATAGACATAAAATTTGAAGTCTAGACATTTGAAAACTGAAGTCTTAACATTCAGAATAACTGAATTCTAGACATTCAGAACAACTGAATTCTAGACATTCGGAATAAATGAAGTATTAACAATAAGAATAACTGAATTCTAGACATTCAGAACAACTGAATTCTAGACATTCAAAATAACTGAATTCTAGACATTCAGAACAACTGAATTCTAGACATTCGGAATAAATGAAGTATTAACATTCGGAATAACTGAAATCTAGACATTCGGAATAAATGAAGTATTAACATTTGGAATAACTGAATCTAGACATTCGGAATAACTGATGTCTAGATATTTGAAAACTGTGAAGTCTTAACATTCAGAATGACTGAAGTATTGATATATTCCTCACTTACCAACTTTTTCTCCATTTATAAATGTTCCATTACTGGATGTGTCTTCTAAGAAGATATGGTCTCCTGTTGAGGTAGTTTGCTATGAAAGAGAAACAATGAATGAATGTTTTTGTGAATTTAAGTCCTCTGATGGTATTAAAATTAACTGTCTGTAGTACTGATCATATAAACTGCAGGTGAATGTTTGCATATGAAATGACAGACATTCTGATGCATGCTTAAAAGACATCATATAAAATGCAAGAGAGAGAGAAAGAGAGAAGAAAAAATGTAGTTAACAATGGAAAAAAAACTAGGAGAGAGAGAGAATGGGATATAAAGACAGAGAGAGATAAAAGTGGGAAATGAAAAATTATTTGTAAACAATTCATATAAGTACACACTTCATGTACTTTCATAGTGTCAACGTTCACAGTATAAAAATATCTACACATTTTGTCTGTTGTAGTCTGGCTGTTAGAAATGCATTTACGCTAGACCAACAGAAATCAATAACCACAAAAGCAATTGATTCTCACAGTACACCAAGTTGGCTCTTGGTAAACATTGGCATTGTATACATCTTAAGGGGCTTTCAACACCAAACATTCTTTATAAGCGGGTCTTGTTTGAAATTTTCCATTCCGCATTAGTATTTTTAAGGCATATCACCCTATTACAAAAATCATGTATTAATAGTAACAATCGAGAGCAGACTGCCTAGTTATATAATATCCATTTTCAGAAGAGGTGAAGAGGTATACAACACAAGGTGTTTGCAAATATAAATATAATGTATGCTATCATGAGCTATTTATTCTGAGAAACCATTCTTCACTACAATTAAAAATCTCTCCCTCTCTCTCCCTATACTGGTATCCATCTCTCTGATAAGGAGCAGTTTTATCAAATTACTTATAAATTCCTCCATGCATTCTTTTATAGAGTTTTGTGGAACAAAACCACACCCTTGAGATGACAAGTGTAATTGGCATGACCTAAAATGTCAATGTCACATCTCAAGGTTATATTGTGACCCTGACCTTTGATTGACATATTTATGTACACAAACAGAGGTCACGTGAATAATCTATGGGACAATATATATAAAATTTAGCAACGACTCAAACTTAAAGATGGTATCAAGTTGAATGATTAACCTTAGTTCATCTGAATAGTAACTTATATGAGGCGATTCTTTGAGTTTATTTTTTCCTGTCCTTTTCCTCCTTGAGAAATCAAGAGACAACTGTATATCCTTTTAAAACAGTAGAGATCATTAACAGCACTGATAACAATTTATTACCAGGGAGTTGGGGGGGAATATTCACAAAACTGGGAAAAACTGACTGATTGCAAAAATTTAGAAATAATTATAATATAAACCTGAAATTTTTAATCTTAAGATTATTATTCTGAGAGCTTTCTTCTCTTCTGTCCCATTTTCTTTGTATAAAATAAAACAATAATAATCAATTTTTCAACGTAAAATGAGAATTTTTTTCAGTTTTTATTTCTTGATGGGAATATGTCCTTATACATCAACAAATTAATAAATCTGAGCAATATTGAAATTGTTATGTTCCCTGGATTGTACCTTGATTAATTTGAAGTGTACTTTGCTGTATGCCTGAAAACACTGGTGCTTCTTTGCTGCTGAGTTGTTAAAAGGAACATCACAGTTTTCTCCTCGTCCAAATGTATATTCATCTTTACAAAGGTCTGTAACAAAGAGTAAAAATAAGTGTCATAGAATTGGTAAAAGCCAGGTTTTTCATCTCCTACCACTTGCCTCAATCCCTTTGACATGATTACTGTTTCTATGTTTAGGACAGCCACCCAATTTCTCTCCTTATAAGCTACCTACATGCCAAATTTCAACCATGTATCTCAATCCTTACCGAAGTTATTGACTGGAAACTTCTCTTTAAATGTGCAAAATAAACAAAATGGCACAAATCCGCCAAAAATAAATGAATCCCAAAATCTCTCAAATATGCACTGGGGGCACTTGATAATAATCTTGTGAAGGTTTGATCAAATTCCCTTGAGTAATCTAGGATGAGCTGCACACAGGAGATATAATTGATGAAATAAACAAGAAATAAAGATGCTAGAGTGTGAACAAACAAAAAATCTGGCACTTTTAGTAATTAAAGAGACATAACTCCTGAACTAATTTATCAATATAAATCATAATCAAATTTTGCCAAGAGATTATGGCTATAAACATTGAATGCTTAAGAAATGAAGCCCCCAGAATGTAAACAAAGTGAAATCTGGCATTTTTTTTATATGAAAAGGGGCATTACAGTGGTGTAGGCTTGATCAACGAAGAATTGATAGCAGGCTCTCTCTCATGTTTAAAATCACTCACAACCTCATAGCTACTCCAATATCTACCTCATCCCAATGACAAGACAATCTAGACATTACCACTCTGCCTCCTACAAACTTATACCTGCTTCCACAAACTATTATTAATTCTCCTTCTTTCCAGGAGCTGTCTTCCACTGGAACAGTCTACCACCATCTACCGTTGCTTGTCTAACCCAAGAACAGTTCAATCAGGCAGTCTGCCAGATTGATCACATCTCCCCTTAGAAAACACAAAGCTCTTACTTTTATTGGTTTTAAAGCTAACACCTTCTTGCACTCTTTTACTCTCAAATTTTATTTTGTTCCTAATCTTTTCATTTTATCCTCACACAATCTCTACTAATACTCTTGCAGCTTGACGCGCAAAATGTCTAGGTCCCCAAAAGGGGTTTGACATCATAGGAAGATAGATAGATAACTCCAGACTTAATTGGGCAATATCAGCCATAATTGAACTTGACTGAGAGATTATATATAGTCATAATGTTTGGAGAATGAAGATGTTTGAGTTTAAACAAAGTGAAATCTGGCATTTCTTTATATGAAAAGGGGCTTAACTCAGACCTTTTAGGCGATATAAAAAAGAATCAAACTTGGCCAAGAGATTATGACTGTTAAAAGTGTCATAAAGATTAAAGATGATTGCATCAAAAATAAAGATGCTAGAGTGTAAACAAAGGGAAATCTGCCATTATATATATATATATATATATATATATATATATATATATATATATATATATATATATATATATATATATTGTAGCCAGGTACAGGTATTTGGTGATAAATCAATAGGCAATAAGACATGAGTGTCTCGATAGCTCAGTGGTAGAGCGCAGGAACGGTAGTCCTGAGGCCCTGGGTTCGAGTCCCGGTCGAGCCATGATTTTTTCACCACCTGTTACATTTGGCGCCCAATGTAAATAACCTACTGTTTGATATGGCTACTGCTTCGGCACCTCAAGAACTTTTCAGTGTTCTTATTCTCAAAGAATTTGGGATGAATTCTAAATTTGGAGGGGGAATATGTAGCCGGGTACAGGTATTTGGTGATAAATCAATAGGCAATAAGACATGAGTGTCTTGATAGCTCAGTGGTAGAGCGCAGGAACGGTAGTCCTGAGGCCCTGGGTTCGAGTCCCAGTCGAGCCATGATTTTTTCACCACCTGTTACAATATATATATATATATATATATAAAGGTGCATAACTCCTGACTCTATTTGCTGATATTATGTTCCAAAACATTGTCACAAAGTCTGAAGATGATTGCTAAAGAAATGAAGATGCTAGAGTATAAACAAACAATAACTGTCAATTTGTGGACAAATTGGGTGGATGACGGACATTCAAGGATCCTAATAGCTCATCCTGAGCACATATGCTCAGGTAAGCTAAAAAGAAAATAGGAATGTCCAAACAGGATTTTGGATAAGATTACATCTCTGTTAACATTTAATTATTACAACATCATCTTACTGAAGTGGGATTTTGATGCAAATTAAACTGAAACATAACACTATGATTATTCTAAGAAGGCCCAAAATAATCATAAGTGACTTATTAAGTTGTCACCATTGACCCACATTGAAATTGATGATTGGAATGATTGACAACTGTTTAGGCAATTATGAATATTTAATTATGAATTTGTTTCATCACTCAAGTTCAGTTAAATGGAAAGTTTTATGGTATTTGATGTGCAAATTAGAACCGATCTCTTTAGTACCACAAAAACATGTAAGAATTTGTGTCAAACTACTAGGAATTTGGTCTCCTGTGAACTTACAGATCTATGGAATACATGTGTGCCTTAATAATCCCTCCTGCAAGCAATCCCCTCTCCCCACCCACAAAAACAAATATCTGAGAAAAGATTTCTGACAAATATCCTTTTAATTAGATAATATAATTGTGTTACTTTATACAAATTCTATCTAAAACGACTGTCAATGGGTAAATCGGAGCTATTCAACTTGCCCCATTCATAATCATTACCAAGAGAGACAAAACTCTCGCCCAAGGGAAACAGCCTCCCCCAGGCGTTGTTTTCATGCGTATGTTCCTCTTCCTCGCTGAAATATCCATCTCCAACCTCCTGAGTGGGATCCATGATCGAGATAGTGTTCTGATGTGATTAATTCTTGCAATGCATTCAAATTAACAAGTGCAATAACTGTTTACAGCTAAAAGAGCGGTTTCAGCATGTATCAAATCAACACACCACTGATAGAGTCCGAGTGATCCGCATAGCATGTGTCACGCGGATACGCTTCACTAAATGATTGGAAGTGTTAAAAATTAATTTGCCCATGGCAGAGACAGCAGCTTTGAACATAGAGGACCCCATTAGAAATAAGTTGAAAAACTTAAATTAATGGGTTTTCCTGTGCTATATATTTGTGTGTGTCAAGATGCATGGGATCAGTTAATGTTTCAACCAAAACTTTGTAATTGTGATATTTGTTATTATTAACTTGTGTGCTAGATTTCTGTGATTTTGATATATATCCACGATATAATCCACGCGCGGATCCAGATAGCCCCCCCCCTGAAAGTTGGCTATTAAGTTGAAAAATCCAGTAATATAGTGTTTTGACATCAAACCAAGGCCTGACACACCCACCACAACGTACTGTGAATTTCATAGTTGGAACTGGACATAGCAATTATACCTGTCGGAACCTGTGATATCTGTAATTATGGTATATATATATTCACCAATAAATCTATCTAATACTTGTTTCAATATGCAAGAAATTGGTTGGCCCAGCTGCAGCAATCGGAACACTTCGATGATAAATGCTGAAGTTTGACGGAATTACCCGAGATTTTCCGGTTGTACATGAACCTACAAGACTTTTTTTTTTCTAAAATGATTCATATTGCTCAAAAAAAAAGTAAAAGTATTACGCTACGTTACAATATATTTGATATTTATATGTGATTTCAAAATAATGCTAGAAAACGTATTTTTCGCTAAATTTAGGAGATGTTTTATACTAGCCAGTGAATTAAAATAAAATGTAACATAAGCAAATAAAAAAGTTCCGTCAGTGTATTTGATCTCGGAGCACTTAGTTTAGCAGACTATTACTATAAATAGCTTATAAATGTTAGCTAACTTTAAGCGTCATTTAGAGGGACGAGTCCACTACCAAGGCTCACTACGTTTGTTTTTATGTTTGAATTTTACAACTTGATGGTTTTATGTTTATATAGGCAGATTAAATTGTTATTTGCCATTTGACAATCATGCAGAAAGATATGCACCCTGAAATTCCCATTTTATGATGGAATATCCTGAAATAATTCATGCAAATCAATGAAACGAGTGCTTTTCCGAACTGTTCGTTGTTAACCAACAGAAGTGCTTTTTTAACTCTTCGATTGTTAACCAAGATTAAGTTGGTTCAAGAAATAGGTCAAAATCCATTTTATACAGCGTACGACGAAAAAAAAAAGCTACTTTTAACGTCATATTCAGTAGTATTTGTGTTCATGAATTTTTAACGTTTTTATTGTTATTTGTATTAGGCATTACGTGCGCACGTAATAGCTATTACGTGCGCACGTAATTATAAAAAAATATCTTCCATGTCCCTTTTATGCCACCGTAGAACATACTCGTAAGTTCGGCTGTTTTTTTTGTGTGTTTTTTTTTAATATATATAATATATATTTTACTCTTAAAATGCGACAAACATTTAGTTCAGTTTGATCAAATGACGTCATGAGACAATTGCACCATCACACACAACACTGCTTGAATGACAGTCGGCCAGTAGCTATACATGCACACGTGAAAGGGGAAGGACGCTAGCGGTAAGCAACAACTTACACTTACGTTTCTAGTCAGTGGTTCATCTCTTTTCGGCCATGCATTTACTTCACAATTCGGACATAATTAAAAATAGTAATGTTTATTATTTATTGTAATCGGTGTTGCTGATCATTCTAGTTAAATTTTTGACAGTGATATCGACAGCTTGTTTTGACGGAAGGAACTTATTATTATTGAACTGAAGTTAGCGACATAAGAGGTTTAACTTTGTTTTACATATGGTTTATTTAAATTCGTATATAACATCTATATATTCTAACATTCATCAGAATTTATGTCATATATACATATTTGTATCGGTTTGAAACTGAAAGTAGAAGGCAAGGAAATTTTCAATGGATTTTTCTTTCTTGAAAATCTGAAGTTTGAGTGTATCATCAAACTAGACATACTCTATATTATAAGTGTAATGTTTGATTATATGGTTTTGAAAATGAGATCTGAGACATTTTAAAAAATCCTGTAGAAATTAGTAAATGGTTTCCCAAATTACTATACTTCAAGGTCAGTAACTATATAAGGTTTAATTAAATTGAAAAGTTGATGTCTACATATTTTTTTCCCACCACAATTTTTTCTATGTCTTATTGATTATTTTTCTCACCATGTCTTTTCCAAAACATAATAAAAATGATGCTTAACTGTTTGTCAATTTTATTTTTCATCTTGGTTTCATGCATTCATCAATAGTTCATTTTGCCTAGGATTTATAACCATCGTAATTATAATGTCACATCATGTGTATTTATACCAGACCAGTCAGGGTAATATACAGGATGTGGCAGGTACTTATTTTAGAGATAAATCTTCCAGCTTTTATTCATGCACATAATGAGACAGTTTCTATTTTTAGCAGTTCTTGGAATTCCTGTATGATTTGCAGGAAATAATATGACTATTATAAGTGCTGTTTTTTAATTTTCTTGAAAATTTTAAAATAAATATACATATATATAGGGACTGGAGTGGATATGCAGTGTCAGAAATGCATGAGCGCTAATTCCGTTACTCCATACATCGCTTGTGGATATTAGTTAGCATTTGCCTGTTATCGATTATTTGAAAAGCTGCGCCACTTTTCGCAGCCTCACTAGATAGTGGGGATTGTTGGACAAATAGAAACTCTCGTACTTCAAGGACTCAGACAAACTTTTACCGACTTACAAATTTTAGATCTTCAACTAGTGTTTCCCCAAGGATCTGGTTGGGGTATGGTAATTTTTTAACTCAAAAGGGCACTTTGGTCGCGTCACATTATATTCATACCCAAATGGGGGCACTTATATGTTTTAATTTCAATTTTCATCAGTATTGTTGTTAAATAAACCAAAATTTATTTACTGTTATTTATTTCAATTGTCTCAAATACAACCAGTGATAATAATGTCCTACAATTTTACCTTGAAAAATTAGAATTATATAAACAACATAAATAAATTTCAAACAAGACTTTTTCCATACTGGTACTTTTTTTATATATATCTTATTTTTATTAGACTCTAGATAATAGTATATAATGATAAATATATATTTTGTTCTTCAAATCATTTTTTATAAATGTTAGTGAACTAAAGTAAATATACCTTAGTTTTCATAAAAAAAAGAAGAAATATTTTAAATACATTTTTAGCTAGACTATTCGAAGAATATGAGAGCTATTGTAGTCGCCCTGGTGTCGGCGTTGGAGTTGCAGCTTTTGGTTAAAGTTTTGCATGCAAGTTACTATCAACCTTATATTTCAATAACCATTTATGGTATTGACTTAAAAGTTTATAGATGTGTTCAGGGGCATCAGACAACCAAGGTAGATAAATCTTGACTGAATTTAATATAAATTATGGCCCCTTTTAACTTAGAAAGTTTGGTTAAAGTTTTGCATGCAATATAAAATTTGGTTAAGTTTTGCATGCAAGCTACTATCCAGCTTATATCTCAATAACCATTCATGGTTTTGGCTTGAAAGTTTAAAGATATGTTCTTGGGCATCAGAGAATCAAGGTAGATAACTCTTGACTGATTTTGATGTAATTTATGGCCCTTTTTTAACTTAAAATATTTTGGTTAAAGTTTTGCATGCAATATAAAATTTGGTTAAAATTATGCATGCAAGCTACTACCTAAATACCTGTATCCAGCTTGTATCTCAATAACCATTCATGGTATTGACTTGAAAGTTTATGAATATGTTTAGGGGCATCAGACAACCAAGGTAGATAACTCTTGAAGGAATATATTACAAATTATGGCCCTTTTTTAACCTAGAAATTTTGGTTAAAGTTTTGCATGCAAGTTACCTTCATGCTTATGTTTCAGTATCAAGGCATGCAATTAATTTGAAATATCTTTTATATGTTTAGGCATATCATACCATCAAGGAAGGTAACTTTTGATGGAATATATTAGAATTTATGGCCCCTTTTTAACTTAGAAATTTTGGTTAAAGTTTTGCATTCAAGCTACTATCTAGCTTATATCTCAGAAATTGTTCATGGTATTGATTAGAAAGTTAAGGGGTGTATTCAGGGGCATCACAAAACCAAGGAGGATAACTTTAGGACTGAATTTTATACAAATTATGGCCCTTTTCTAACTTGGATACTTGGTTAAAGTTTTGCTTGCACAGTGTTATTATGCTTATGTCTCAGTAACTAGGCATGAGATTGATTTTAGACTTCATGAAAATATTAAGGGGTATACAACATGTATTATTGTATACAGGGTATGTGAAGGGCAAGAATTAAAATAGATTTCATTTGATTTACCAACAAGCATTTTGAATAGTCAAGTGTGCTGTCCTCTGACAGCTCTTGTTAGCTCACCTGAGCACAAAGTGCTCAAGGTGAGCTATTGTGATCACCTTTTGTCCGTCGTCCGTGCGTGCGTGCGTCCGTCCGTCGTCAACAATTTGCTTTAAACAACATCTCCTCCTGAACCGCTGAAGGGATTTTGACCAAACTTCACAGGAATCATCCTTATGATGCCCTCTATCAAAGTTGTACAAATTATTCAGATTGGTTGAAAAAGTAGGTCACAGGAGCTAAAAATAGATTTTAAAAACTCAAACTTTGAAAATCTTCTTCTGCAAAACTGCAAGGCCTAGAGCTTAGATATTTGGTATGTAGCATCATCTTATGGGCCATTACCAAGATTGTACAAATCAAAGCCCTATGGTGATAAATGCCCCCACACCAGGGGTCACTTGTTTTACATAGAGTTATATAGGAAAATCTTAAAAAATCTTCTTCTGTGAATCCATAAGGCCCAGAGCTTAGATATTTGGTATGTAGCATCATCTAATGGTTCATTACCAAGATTGTTCAAATCATAGCCCTATGGTGATAAATGCCCCCGCACCAGGGGTCACTTGTTTTACATAGAGTTATATAGGAAAATCTTAAAAAATCTTCTTCTGTGAATCCATAAGGCCCAGAGCTTAGATATTTGGTATGTAGCATCATCTAATGGTTCATTACCAAGATTGTTCAAATCATAGCCCTAGTGATAAATGCCCCCGCACCAGGGGTCACTTGTTTACATAGATTAAATAGGAAAAAAAAATCTTCTTCTATAAATCCAGAAGGCCTAGAGCTTAGATTTTTGGTATGTAGCATCATATAATGGTTCATTACCTCAGTTGTTCAAATCATAGCCTTACAGTGATAAATGACCCCGCACCAGTGGTCACTTGTTTCACATAGAGTTACATAGGAAAAGACCTAGAGCTTAATCTATAGATTTGATGTGAAATATTGTCTAGTGGTCCGTACCCACATAATTCATATAGACCAATCTTAAAAAAAATATTTTGCAATATTACTAGTTTGACAGATTATGACTAGATAATGGTTAAAATTTTGCCCTTGATTGAATCACTTTTTACTTTAAATTACATACTTGATATATGTTTTATATTAAAATCAGTATCTACGATTAAATAAAATGATAAAAAGACTAAGAGAATATATTGTGTCAATTGTATATTAAATAAAAGTTTTCTTAAGAAAGATATGAAAGTACAGATAATCGTATTGTTGGTAATAAAAACACATTCGGTCGTTTTAGGTTATAATATTATTAACCAATGAAAAATTAGGAAACTATTCAGCCCTCCATTTCCGGTTTCAGTTTGGTAGGTATACGATTCTCTTCAGAAATTTCAACGAATTATCGAAGATCATTAATCTAATAGACCTAAAAAGCGATTGAAAAGTAGGTCAGTAGGTCAAATCTTAGAAAAATCTTGTTTACACATTAGAGGCTACAATTTTGATTCAATCTTCCTCGAACTTGGTCAGAATGTTTGTCTTGGTGATATCTTGAACCAGTTCTAAAATGGGTCAGGTTGGATCCAAAAGTAGGTCAGTAGGTCAAATCTTAGAAAAACCTTGTTTACACACTGGAGGCCACAATTTTGATTCAATCTTCCTCAAACTTGGTCAGCACAAATGTCCTCAGGTGAGCGTCCTTAGGGCCATCTTGGCCCTCTTGTTTTTATTATTATTGCTAGTTCTTGAATATAACACAGTCAATAACCTCCCTTTATTTTTACTTCAATGCATGAAAATCGATATTTGGATGGGTTTTTCGACAATCCGAGAATACACATGACATTATCGGTAAACAATGCACAGGTAGAAACTTGTATTTTTAATGATACATAGATCATCTGCAATTTTATGAAATAGAATAGCCGAATATTGGCCTCAGTCAAGAATGCTTTAATCATGTGATGTTAGTACTGCAGTGATAAAGAAAATCTGAAACAGTTGTCATCACACTTATGAAGTATGAAAACCAAGTCAGTGAGGTAGATATATTGGCGAGTAAAAGTTACGTGTCAACAAATTTCAGTTTGTCAATTTCAACATCATAATTCTCGGACAAGATAGTTTATTTGGAAAAAAAGAACTTTCTCAGCATTTAAGTTTCAGTTTTGTTTACACTTCCACTTTTTAGCGTCACTCATTTTCATAATGACCCAACTTTCATTAAAGATGATCTATTACACATATGTCTACATATTCAGTTGATTAGGCATACACGTGTCAAAAATTTGGTATAACCCGAGTAAGGAAAACTTATAATTTTATTTTAATGTGTGTATGATACATATGCGTAAATGTGAAAATGTTCATTCTTGAATGTAAATAACTTAAATGACAAACATGCACGAGAACAAACATGCACGAGAATATTTGCAGGGTGTCACTGGCTTCGACCAATCGTAGTTCATGCCACATAATTACAAATCTGTGGTGCGTTCAGTCAGGTGAACGTTCGCTCTTGGTTGCAAGTTGGTACCCAGTGTGTTCATTACACAGTGATAAAACTGGAGTCAAACCGCGCACGTTAACTCCCGTTATGTTGACTGAACATAAGGCTGACATCATCTACACTGCCCCTTACATATACATGATAGCAGCATATCATAAAAGGGCAGGAGGGCAACACGGTGCTGTGCCTTGCTACTACACACTTGCTGGAGCACTGGTAATAAGGGCATGTTGTTAAGCTGGATAAGGCAGAATGGCAGCAGAATCCAGATCAAAGGGTAGCATGGCATATTTGGGGACCCTAAAGGCCAGTATGGGGCAGCATCTTTGGAAATATGTCTAGGGAAAACACTACCACCTGAAGAGTACTCATTTATGTAAGCAGCATTTTGATTGGTCGACGTAGCTCTTATGAATATCCCTATAACGATAAAGTGCTAGCTAAGTATCCCACAGCTGACAAAATCTTATAGGCAGCCGTGGGTAGCCAACACTGGTGGATATGGAACATACCGGTATTAGGAATCACAGTGTAATTATGAAAATTTTGGGTTAGATAGGAATCACACTTGTTTTGTTTTGTCCTGTCAGGTCATGACCTACACTCATACTGTTCACTTAGAATGTGCACAAAACTTAATTTAGTGTTGTGCATACCTTCCAAACTATTCAATTTTATGGGAATTTTATGAGTGTCTAAATAGCTCAGTGGTAGAGCGCAGGAATGGTAGTCCTGAGGCCCTGGGTTCGAATCCCGGTCGAACCATGATTTTTCACCACCTGTTACATAAATCTGCTTGTTAACTTGCAGGCTTTGGGTTTTATCTCTACTGTCATCCATTTACAGCAGAGTTATGGATTGTTTACTAAGAATTTACTCAAAACATTGATTGCCTATCACAAAATCGCCCATGTTAGATACAGGTATCTCAGTTTGAGTCTTGAAATTTCACAGAAAGGTACCAGAATATGATTATATCAGCAAGTGGACTTGTGCATATGGTTTCTTTACTTCTGTCATCCTTTTAAAGCAAAGTTATGAGCACTTGATTAGAATGTGCTGTATATATCTCCCTAAGTTTTTCAGCCTGGGTGTTGAAATTTTACAGGGAGGTATGTTGGAATGTGATGTACGTCATATGCCCAAAGGGGATTGACATATGTTTTTGCTAAAAAGACAACAAAAACAGTTCTTAATTAGTTCTTGAATATTTGATATGGAATATTTGCAGTGTTACTGTGTAGCAATAGGGTCCTAGTCTATATATTCTACATTATTACAATGTGAAAATTAATACACCTTTACCTCTTGAAAAAAGTCTGTTGCTACTCCCCAGTTCTAATAAGATTTGAACCAGTCCCGGTTAAGTTTATTGGTTTGAGTGTCTGCCATGTAATTTGGAAGTCATGGGTTCAAAATGGTATTGGTATAAGTCTCCCTTTTGCCTATAATGGGTAGTTCCTGGACGGTTGACCCAATGTCAGCATAAAATGTGACTGGGTATGGTATTATGCCACTTGTTTATGGCATGAAATCACAGAGAGGCAGCACTATATCCATCTTGTATTAACCCTTTCCCTCATAGAAGACACCATGAAAAGACCTATGCGAACAGCATAAAACCAGATCAGCCTGCGAGTAACTCAGGTTTTATGCTGTTCGCTGCTTCTCAGTGGTCTGGTAATGAGGATTTTGTAATTAAATTTGGTAAGGTTTAACTGTGGTTTTCTGCAGATCAGGCTTTATGTGGTACCTATTGAGTGCGTCAAAATGAGTCTATATGAGGGAAAGGGTTAAGTTGTATAGTCTAAGTCTTCCAAATGACTAAAACACAGTAGCTTGGACATTAAATCCGGGATAATAGGGATAATGCTGTTAAACCTGAAAAAATCGACCGTTCTGATTATTGGACCTTTTCATCGGAAGAATGATTTGTGATTGGTATTTACAATAACATGTCATTTGTTTAATAATAAGTTTATAAAATGTATTGCCTAATCTGATTTCAGTTCAAATAATGGCTGGAACAATTCCAAATAAATATTGAACTGAAGTAACATGAATAAGAAATTCACTTAAATGATTGCATATTTTCCTGTTTCCCTTAACATGTAATCAATGAGAAATTCCTCACATTATGGCTGGCTCAGAGATGCATTATCATGATAATTGTTACAAGATTTTAACTGAATTGTCTTAACTGTATTGGTTTTTAAATGAGTTGGTGGGCGCCATGGTCCAGTGGTAATGTACCCGACGTCTTCAGATTAGAATGTTGTGTGTTTGAGCCCCGTTGGGGGAAAGGAATTTTCATAAGATTAATATTTCCAAGCAAAAAGTACTGGTTCAACTTAGGAACCATCAAGAGGGATTAGTAAAATAAATGAGTTTAAACTGAATGAGAAAATGAAGGAACCTGTCCATTCTGAAGAATTCTTTCAGATTGGCCTTGCATGTCTAAGTCAAAGTGGTTAGAGCTGAGAAGTTTTGGGATTGATCCCTGGCTGTGAAATACAATATAATGATATATATGTATGTAACTATAGTATATATCTCCCTTGTACTTTGTGTTTCGCATGCCATGACAGATGGATTGTTCCAGGATTGGCTGGCTTTTTAGCTCACCTGAGCACAAAGTGCTCAAGGTGAGCTTTTGTGATCGCCCTTCGTCCGGCGTCCGTCGTCGTCCGTCGTGCGTAGTGCGACGTGCGTCGTGTGTCGTCAACAATTTGCTTTAAACGACATCTCCTCTGAAACCACTGGACAGAATTTAATGAAACTTGGCAGGAATGTTCCTTGGGTGAGGCTCTACAAAAGTTGCTAAAATAAAGTTGATCCATGAAGAACTCTGGTTGCCATGGCAACAAAAAGAAAAATAATTTGAAAACTTTAAAAATCATCTTCTTCAAAACTACTGGCCAGATTTTAAAATAAATTGGTAGAGATGTTCCTTGGGTCAACCTCTACCAAAGTTGCTAAAATTATTCCGATCCGTAAAAAAACATGGCCGCCAGGGGCGGGGCTTATTTGCCTTATATGTATATAGAGAAACCTTTAAACAACATCTCCTCTGAAACCACTGGACAGATTTAGATTAAACTTGGCAGGGATGATCCTTGGGTCAACCTTCACAAAAGTTGCTAAAATAAACTTGATCCATGTAGAACTCTGGTTACCATGGCAACAAAAAAAACAACAAAAAAAACTTTAAAAATCATCTTCTTCAAAACTACCGGCCAGATTTTAAAATAAATTGGTACAGATATTCCTTGGGCCAACCTCTACCAAAGTTGCTAAAATTATTCCGATTCGTAAATAAACAAGGCCGCCAGGGGCGGGGCTTATTTGCCTTATATGTATATAGAGAAACCTTTAAACAACATCTCCTCTGAAACCACTGGACAGATTTAGATTTAACTTGGCAGGGATGATCCTTGGGTCAACCTTCACAAAAGTTGCTAAAATAAACTTGATCCATGTAGAACTCTGGTTGCCATGGCAACAAAAAGAAAAAAAATATGAAAACTTTAAAAATCATCTTCTTCAAAACTACTGGCCAGATTTTAAAATAAATTGGTACAGATGTTCCTTGGGTCAACCTATTTATCTCAGGTGAGCGATTTAGGGCCATCATGGGCCTCTTGTTGTTAATAAGTCTGGCTACAGCTAATTTTTTAAGGCATATTTATTACGATGAGGCAGTTCTATATTTGCCTCATGTAGACCAAAGTCTCCAAATAACTGATATACTCTTGGTGGGATGGTAAACTCAAATAGATAAACATACAAGACTGTTAAATGAAACTGCAGGAAATACCGATAGACTTGTCCCAGGCCAGTCTTACGGGACGTCACGAAAATGCTGCTACAGATGCAGATATTTTATGTGAAAAGTATTGATCAGTCCATACCAAGTTCATCATTTGAAGAGTTGTCAACCTATATCAACCAACACAGTATTGATTCTACCTGTTGCTAGTGAGCTCGACCTGTTGGACCCATTACAAGAAGTATTTTAATTGTTTTCAACAATTGAGTGATTGATCCAAGATGGATTCGTTGGAAGACTGTGAATACATGACTTAACATATGTGTTTATAGATTGTAAACACATACCATATAGCCTCATATAAAAGTACCCCTTCTAATAAAGGCTCCCTCTTCAAATTTTGTTGAGAAAAACCAAGAAACCATTCCAGGTACTATGTTCAATCCTTGTATAAAAAATAGACATAATTTCTAATCATTGAATGAGCTGAATATCCATAACAGTGCTGAAGAATTGACTTTTTTTTTTACTTAAAACCAAGAGGTGGTGGTGGGGAGGCATTTTTATCAGAGGTTTATTTTGTAGCCTTGATAGTAACCTGTGAGAGAAAATTGCAAAGCCCTGTGGGTGAATAAACGAAGTGATAAGGTATATTTATAGATTTATATGACACAAATGAAAGTAAGTGTTTAAATCTCTTATACCTAAGCTGTATATAACTGATATCTATTCTAGGGTTACAGTATCTGTTGCAATGTTTCTTTATAATACATAATACCGGTATTATGTACATAGTTTAATATGTTAACAGTCCATTTACGATTATTCGGAATGTGATTTTTCGTTTTGACGGCATTATTCGAATAAATGTCACGGTCCCGTCAAGTTCTCCTATATATCTCATATCAGTGCTGAAGAATTGACTTTTTTTTCGGCGTAGCTGTATAATTTCGATTTCAACTCGCATCTTAAACCAATCAAATGTACGCTAACAGCAGTAAATAATTCTAAGCTGAATAAAAGGACTCCTGTTATTGGTTAACGCATCGTTATGGACTATAAAATTACTGTAAATAAGGGGTGCAGCTTGTATATATCATTCAGCTTGGTGTTATTACTTTTCTTTTTGATATAAACATGAAAGTGATTTCAGTAAGTTAAATACAACCCTTTTCCATCAATTGAGGAATGCTACTTTGTGAAAATGATTTAAAACAACAAAAAGAATCCACCGTGTTATGACATGAAACCCCTTAATTACTGTGTATATTGAATTCTTCCAGCCTGCCGAGATGCTCTCATTGAAAATTAATTCGCCAAAACCAAAACAACTAATAACGCTTTTATATCATAATTGTCATATGCAATAATGATATGAACAAATATCAAACAAGCCTATTTACAGATATAATTTTTTGTATTACCCTCAATAAATGAGTATATTTCATAGAAAAAATACTGAACTATTTCTAGAGCGTACTAAATTTGTTGTGCGTCGGTCTTTCGCGCGCTTTTCCTCGGAATGTTCTAGAAGACTAGAAGAATAATATTTACGAAGCGGAAAAATTCACATCTTTTACTTTCTTACCACATGTTGATAGTTGTGATTTTTTGTTTTGCTGTGTTTTTAGCGTCCTAACAAAACGTTTATTAAAGGTTCTTCTTTATTAAGCTTTTATTCTAACATTTAGTGTCATAAATATAAAAGGCATGCCTGCTAGTGGGCGAGGCTTACTTGCATTATAGTCTAAATGAATAGCCTATGGGTAAAACTTAAAACACTCTTCTCAAAAATAACACATACACTGGCAATTTAAAAAAAATGAGTCACTTATTTTTCCAGATTAAAATGGAATCACTTAAAAAAAATTCTGTAACACCAGAAAGGCTACAGCTTAAATATTTGGCATGTAGCATTGTCTAATGGAACATATCGAAAGATAAACGGCCACAACCCAGGGGGCAGTTATTTTACATAGACATATATTGGATAAACATTCACATTCTTCTTTTTTGAAACTATGTCGTCTAGATCTTAGGTATTTAGTTTATTGATGAAACCATGTACTTCAGGTGATAAAATTTCGCACCACTGCATCAGGGGTAAAATATTTTTAAGTTATACTAGAATTATTGTCTATTTTTATATTAAAAAAAAATTGAAAATAAAATTGTAGCCGTGATACCCAGCAGGCGAGTCATTCAGGGCCATCATGGCTATCTTGTTTATTGTAACTTCCTTTATCAATGAATCTATGCTTTAAGGTGCTGATCATTAATGTATATGCCTGTATAAACTATTTTGATACAGTTTACAACTGATAAAATCAGACCTGAACAAGCTTTTGTCAGTAAGAAATAAAATAAAGGTGAAGAAAAAATTGTATGTCCTAACTACAACGAGCAGATAACTGCTCATTACATGATCAGCCTGGAACTAAATTAGGTTTTATGCAGCGGATTATCATAGATTTTTTTTATAGTTCATAGGATAATTTATAACATTACACTGCTTTTAAATAAGAACATTTGGAGGTACTCTGAAATATTTGTTATATCAAATCATTTCATATTCTGATTTTAATCATTTTACAATTTTTTATGGTGCAGGTAAGCCTGTTTACGATAATGGTCAGTCGTGTCTTTTGTATAATAGTCTAGTCATTCTTTACTGTACATTTTGTTTTGAATATATATAGACATTATTTTAAAATTGTACCCGTTTTTGCTACATTCCTGTTGTTGTACACATCTCGTGGACTATTTTCTTATTTGCAAAATAAACCTTGTTAAAAACATTGCCATTCATCATTGTTCACTACCAAAATTAGACATGTTTTTTACAATTATTTACAACAATGCTTTTATAACCTATCATAACATTAGAGTCTTTGTAAAATGTGTTTTGCATATATTTCCATTTATAAGTTTCTTAATTAAAGTATATTTATGCATGAATGAAAATCTTGTTTTTCTTTCATCCTACGCCGAATATCTTTTTTAAAGATATTTCTTGTTTTACTTAAAACCAAGAGGTGGTGGTGGGGAGGCATATATATCAGAGGTTTATTTTGTAGCCTTGATAGTAAGGTGAGAGAGAATTGCAAAGCCCTGTGGGTGAATAAACGAAGTGATAAGGTATATTTATAGATTTATATGACACAAATGAAAGTAAGTGTTTAAATCTCTTATACCTAAGCTGTATATAACTGATATCTATTCTAGGGTTACAGTATCTGTTGCAATGTTTCTTTATAATACATAATACCGGTATTATGTACATAGTTTAATATGTTAATAGTCCATTTACGATTATTCGGAATGTGATTTTTCGTTTTGACGGCATTATTCGAATAAATGTCACGGTCCTGTCAAGTTCTCCTATATATCTCATATAAAATAAATGCAATAATTCGTTTTACAATAACTCGGATAAATGCGGCAATTTGAACTTTATTACAGTCCAACAAGCAATCAATGACACAGTATTTCGGACGCTGTGTCATTGTAATTTACACGCATGCGTATTTTTCACACCTATGTGTACAAAAGCTTATTGAATGGCGGTTATCTCAATTAAGGTGATGCAAACCGTTGACAGGTGTCACTTGATTGTCAAGAGTGTTAACAAACTGAGTGAATTTTTTTATTTAACTATACATATTATCAGTGTGAGTGATTGAACCTCACTTTATTTTTTTCTATGCTGTGCAAGAGAAATATCACGCCATAATAACAATGATTTGTAGACTTACAGATGCATTTTAAAGTTACCATTTATTATGGTTGCCATGGCAATGGCAAGAAAAAAATATATGAAAACTTAAAAAATCATCTTCTTCAAAACTACTGGCCAGATTTCAAAATGTTTTAGTACTGATGTACCTCGGGTAACCCTCTACCCAGATTGCTAAGGTTATTCCGATCCGTGAAAAAGCATGGCCGCCAGTGGTGGGGCAAATTTGCCATATATGTGTATAGTGAAAATTTTAAAATCATCCCAAGATTGCTAAAATTATTCCGATAAAAAAACATGGACTGCCAGTGGTGGGCTTAGATTTGCCTTATAAATATGTATATGGTGAAAACTTTAAAAAATCATCTCCTTCAAAACTACTAGCCATATTTCAAAATGTTTTGGTAAAATGGGTAACCTTCTACCAAGATTGCTAATCTGATCTGTAAAAAAACATGGCCACCAGGAGCAGGGCTAATTTATCAGATATGTATATAGTGAAAACTTAAAAGACCCGTTTTTTTCCCAAATTATATGCCAAATTCTAGAATTTTTTAGCAGAGGTGATCCTTGGGTAACTTTCTACAAATGTTGCTAAAATAACCTTGATCCATGTAGAACTTTAGTTGCCATGGCAACCAATTAAATATTATCCTTTTTTAGCTCACCTGAGCACAAAGTGCTCAAGGTGAGCTTTTTTGATCGCTCTTTGTCTTGCGTCGTCCGGCGTCTGTCGTCAACAATTTGCTTTAAACGACATCTCCTCTGAAACCGCTGGACAGAATTAATGAAACTTGGCAGGAATGTTCCTTAGGTGAGGCTCTACAAAATTTGCCAAAATAAAGTTGATCCATGAAGAACTCTGGTTGCCATGGCTACAAAAAGAAAAATAATTTGAAAACTTTAAAAATCATCTCCTTCAAAACTACTGGCCAGATTTCAAAATAATTTGGTACAGATGTTCCTTGGGTCAACCTCTACCAAAGTTGCTAAAATTATTCCTATCCGTAAAAAAACATGGCCGCCAGGGGCGGGGCTTATTAGCCTTATATGTATATAGAGAAACCTTTAAACAACATCTCCTCTGAAACCACTGGACAGAATTTGATTAAACTTGGCAGGGATGATCCTTGGGTCAACCTTCACAAAAGTTGCTAAAATAAACTTGATCCATGTAGAACTCTGGTTGCAATGGCAACAAACAAAAAAAAAAATGAAAACTTTAAAAATCATCTTCTTCAAAACTACTGGCCAGATTTTAAAATAATTGGTACAGATGTTCCTTGGGTCAACCTCTACCAAGTTGCTAAAATTATTCCTATCTGTAAAAAAACATGGCCACCAGGGGCGGGGCTTATTTGCCTTATATGTATATAGAGAAACCTTTAAACAACATCTCCTCTGAAACCACTGGACAGAATTTGATTAAACTTGGCAGGGATGATCCTTGGGTCAACCTTCACAAAAGTTGCTAAAATAAACTTGATCCATGTAGAACTCTGGTTGCCATGGCAACAAAAAAAAAAAAAAAATGAAAACTTTAAAAATCATCTGCTTCAAGACTACTGGCCAGATTTTAAAATAAATTGGTACAGATGTTCCTTGGGTCAACCTATTTATCTCAGATGAGCGATTTAGGGCCATCATGGCCCTCTTGTTTTAGCTCACCAGAGCAAGAAGTGCTCAGGGTGAGCTATTGGGATCACCCTTCATCCGTCGTCTGTCGTCGTCCATCGTCCGTCGTCCGTCGTCAACAATTTGCTTAAAAAGACATCTCCTCTGAAACTGCTGAACAGAATTTGATAAAACTTGGCATGTATGATTCTTGGGTGGGCCTCTACAAAAATTGCTCAAATAAATTTGATCCATGAAGAACTCTGGTTGCCATGGCAACAAATAAAAAAAATAATTGAAAACTTTGAAAATCATCTCCTCTGAAACCGCTGGACAGAATTTGATAAAACTTGGCATGTATGATCCTTGGTGGGCCTCTACAAAAATTGCTCAAATAAATTTGATCCATGAAGAACTCTGGTTGCCATGGCAACAAATAGAAAAAATAATTGAAAACTTGGAAAATCATCTCCTCTGAAACAAATGGTCAGAATTTATTTTCCTTTGGCACAAATAGTCACCTCATGAATGTTACCATAATTGCTAAAATAAAGTTGATCCCTTGAAAAATAAGGCCCCTAGGGGTTGGCTAATTTCCTTATATACTCTATTAGAAAACATCAAAATACTTTTTTTATGAAGCCAGCTTTGAGAATTTTATTTCCTTTGGCCCAAATGGTCACCTCATGAATTTATTCCAATATGGCTAAAATAAAGTAAATTCTTAAAAAAAAGGTCCTTAGGGGGTTGGCAAATTCCCTTATATACTCTATATAGAAAACATCAAAATACTTCTTCTGTGCAAAGGGCAATTTGGGGCCGAAATTTGGCCCCATTCCCATCCGTAAAAGTATATATTTTTCCTCAACTGTAGGTGAAAATCCCCCCCCCCCCCCCAAAAGAAAATAAAAAAAAAAATAAAATAAATAAAAGACCGTTAAATGAGATTCTAGCTTAAAATTTATAAAAAATGTGTTTGGATTTACGACTGATGACTACAATGGACGGACTGTTATATGTTATATTGGGGACGCCAGTGAATACAAAGCATTGCCCCATGGTAATAGAAGAAACGGCATAAGGCCTTATAGACGCACCAAACCCTCTGTTATAAAACAAATTCACAACCGCGCCCTAGATGAAAAACCAAAACTTTTATTTGATAAGATGAAGACAGAAGCGTCACATAAAGTCTTACTAGATGGTGTAAGTGTTCCGCGAAACGAAAAACAAATAAAATATATAAAATCAAAATTAAAGGACAACTACAAACTAACACATGATGCTTTTTATGGGCTACATGTATTAGTTGATCAACTAGATAACTATATAGTAAGCATAAAAACTATGCCTAATCTAGAGGTAGTAGTAGGAAATCCCGATACATTCGATGAAATAAATAAACTTTTACAACTTAAAAATGTCAGTACTGAATTTTATTACGACACAACATTTAATCTAGGCGATTTTTTTGTATCATCACTTGTCTTCCGCCATCCCATTTTTAAAGATAAACCTGCCTTTCCTGTTGCATTTCTTTTACACGAACGAATATTGCAAAGTTGTCATGAACACTTTATTGAGGAATTAAAAAACA
>CM037779.1:73880882-73930882 GCA_021229015.1 Solen grandis
CATTTGGCGCAAACGCAGTACCTTTGAAATATAGTTCTCCAATATATACTATACTACTCAAAGTTTGCTAAGCACCATCCGCTATTTTCCCGTATTGTTTCATGCTTAGACAAGCGACTTTAAAGGCATGCTACATTAAATTTTACAATAAAACAAATCTTGCTTTTATGCAGAAGTATTGTTTATGTACCAAACTTACTACCAGTTACAAAAAATAAGCCTTTCGGATCCTCAATACTGGGAATTAATCATAATTAGAAAGTGCGAAATTTTGAGAAAACACCTTAAAATTTAAAGTCAGCTAAATTCAGAACTTTAATCTTCAAATATTCCTGTTTTCTAAATTGAATACTTTTAAGGATATTTGTGACGATGTTGGCTTGTTCATGGTCATTTTTTTCTGTATTGATCACAAGATTTAACTTCAATTTATAAAATGCCATTTCTTGCAAAAAACACACTTTTGTGAATTTGCCAACTTATGACAGGAATTGGCTAAATCATTGTAATTCATTTTTGGGTCTCTTTTCTATCATTTTGACAAAAACTATGCGTAAAAATGATGATCAGCTAACGCTTTCCTTTCAGGTACATAGCATTACATAAAGCATGTGTTTTCATGTAACTCTATGGGAAAATAGCCGGTGGTGCTTAGCAAACTTTGAGTAGTAGGGTTCGTCGGGAACATTGAAATTTGTTCTTTGTACTGTAAATTCGGGGACGAAGTTACTAACCGCTGTGGCCAGGGTCCTGGTTTGGTCCCATGGATTTTTCGTGTGGAAAATTCCATCTTTGTTCATGGTTCTACTATTATTCCATTTACATATCATATAGTAAAATTATTACCCACGTGATACCTTATTAATACAACTTGAGCACAACACAAATTAACCGTTGAAATAACGAAGTGAAATTGTGTCCTGGTGGAAATATATACGGGATTTTTTTTTACTGCCCTGTAAAAATTTGTAGGGGAAATTATGACCGACCTAAAAAAAAATACGTGGGGGTGTATTGTCAACCTATGCCTAATTCCATGTGGATGGGAATTAATATGATTATGGTAGATGATTGTCACCTTGTGTACTCGAGGTGCTCTATCAACCTTAATGAGGGGAACCTATACGACTTAAATATCGACACAGTGACGGTGAACTCAAAACCAACGTCACCAATATGATAGCATATTCATTTTTTTACATATTTCATCTCAATTTTATTATTACCCTGAAGGATTACATGTCAAAAAAGTCTGATCTTTTTCATTAGGCTTAAGAAAAGCCTTTGTGTGCAAAAATTCTCATTATCTGTGTTTAGATCTACACGAGGCAGTGGATAAAAGCACCAAACATCATTGAAAGGACTGCAATAGTTTAACTGTTGGTAAATGTCGAGAATTCCCATTTTTCAGAAACATATCTTGATGAGTATTCCCGGAACGGAGAGTAGTACTGTTAGAGATTGCTAATTCTCGGTTATACAATGTGGTTCAATACAAAACTGAATATCAATGATATATGCTCTGTAGTGTCTATGAAAATAGGAAAAAGGTGTCATTTAAGAATATGTACATTATCGTTAAAGTGTTTTGACGAAATACAATCTTGGTGAAACATATATATTTTTCTTTTCTTTGAAGCGAAATCACTTACTATTGTAGATATGTGATTGATTTTTATTACGATGAATGGTTACAGAGAGTGTACTTCTCATATTAGATTGAAGATCCTTAGAATATCAAAACGATTCCTGGAATTCAACTTGTTTTGGTGTTTGATTTAAAAATGATAAGATGTATCACAAGCAAATGACAACGCATCTGTTTATACACAAGTATCTGAAGGTTAAAACATGAATAAGGAAAACCACTCTCGTTTGACTCGTGTTTTTATATATAATAATAAGAATGATGCACGCATTATTGAAATATAATATAGTTCTGATTGATGCAGGGATATTATTGATGCTTAAGCTCCAGGCATATATGTGTAAGTGTGGATCTAAGGCGGAAAATAAGGCTGCATTTCATGTACAAGATGTAAGCGGCCTAGTGATCCTCATAAATATTTTGGGCGAATAGATTCAGATTTCAGACTTTGGGGGTATGCTCTCCCCTGGATATACTACCCAAAAGTATCCAGGTTTTCGTTAAATTAACGAAATCTTCAGTGCAATCTTTAATTTGTGACTGAATGTATATGCATATTTCTTGTAGGACATAAGTTATTTAGGAAAAGGATTTTTGAGTTTGTGAGCTTGCTGTTATCAGATTGAAGAATTAAGCTGACATTACAGGAACAGTTAAATATCGTGGTAGGAATTTTTCCAGAGAGAGCCGTAATAGTGTTATCTTATACGTAAAGTGATTCCATTGTAACAATGGATAACGGCTAACGGTTAGAATAATGATGGAACAATAATAACAACATTTTTTAAACAAAAGATTTAACAATACATGTAGCATGATATATTTAATTTGTTCTACTACTTAAGATGCGTTTTTACTCATCTTCAATCAAATAACACACGCACAAACAGAAACACCCCGACCCCCTCTGCACAAAAAATATGGTTTAAGGAAGGAAAATAAAATACGGAGATAAGGCCTATCAAGTTCTCTTTTCGAGTTCTCCTTACTATACTCGCAAGGTGCTCAGAATTCGGAATTCCTACCATGAAAACATTAAAACGCTGTGTGTGAGGCAATATAACAGACCGCATTTTTAAATATGTCATCCGTGTAATATTGACATTTGTGTTATAATGAAGCGAGATGTTATAAACCTGCAAGCTCTTGCAATGTGTACGCCATGTGTAGACTTTCTTCTTGCGAAACATTTTTACATATATGAAATCTCAAAAAGCTTGGTCATAACGCTAAATAAGCCTTATATTTAAATTATTTCAGTATAAACGCTGTGCTTCCTTCATGTTATACGAAATTTTGAAGGACATGACTAAGTTGTCATTTATTATTACTGATGATAAACAAAATCTGTTAAAAATGAAATGTTTGGACAGTTTTATTAGAGACATAAGGTGATGAAATTCCCCCCTATGTTTTTACGTAATACATAGCGCCAAGTAAGTTTGGTAAAACTGGAGCCAGTTTATATTTGTGTAAGAACAGTACCGGTGAGCTCTGATGTACATGTACTTTTATTTTATCCTATATATTCATTCAGCTGTGTAGCCGACATGCTCAATTATCAATTTTACTGTTGTTAACTATATCAGTTTAAAGATCGAATTTTCTTTTAAAAACAGTATTTTTATACTCCTACTGTTTTTATTTATTTCATGTCTCGTAATTTCACGCAGGAAACGTTCAAGTAGGATAGCTTCCACATGACTAAATAGCTTTTGAACAGTTACGTCGCGTGACACAAGTTGTTAAAAATTCCGTACCACTATCTACAGTAATTGAAATGTAACTTCCAATCACATTTTATCAATACATTTTTTCTTGGTTGCTAAAATTGAGATATAGTCTTTTAAAATTTATTGATCAAAGTTTCTTGAAAATTCATCATTTTCAGACTGATTAGACAAAATTATTCAAGTAGTAAACACGGGGTTTCTGAATATAAATATCCCAGGACTGGGTTTTATGCTATAGGTTTTTAAGATCTAAACAAGTACATATTATTGTTATTATTTGAAGCGTTTCTCTACCCTATATATCCATAGTCTTTGGATGCCCGGATAGTGTAGTGGTAACGAGCCTCGCTTCTCACTAATGCGTCCTGGGTTCGATTCCTGGTCACTTACCTAAGAGGGAATAGTGGTCGCCCGTCCAGAGAAGTGGGTTTTCTCCGGGCTTCTTGGTTTCCTCCAACAATAATGACCACATACACCACCACCAGAGCAATCAAGAGTGATTAATATAAATTTTGATTACTTGTTTCGTAATCGATGTAAAATAAATAAAGTTTAATGTTAACTATTAGTCTTACACTTGGTCTTCTCCTTGTTGTTCGATTTGCTCACAAAATATTGTTTGCATACTAACCGTACGCACCATCTAGAGTGATTTGTTTACGTCCACGACATGATATTGTGTTGACGGAAGAATTATACCTTTTTTGTATAGAAAAAACATAATACAGAAATAATGTCGGTTTGACGTTGAGCACGATAAAAAATAATGAATTATTGAAAATGTTCATAAAGCACTTAATCCGTGCTAACTAAAATTAATCCTATACGTGTTAAGTGCTTATTAAACCGAAGTATGTTGAAAATGGCATATGTATTTCCACATCATGTCATGTCGTATTTGAAGTTGCTTGTTAATGTAAAACCTTCTTCCCCTACATTAACAGTCGAACTTCGGTGACTTGAACACTGAAAACTGGAACACCATACTTTACTTGAACGCATTTCACGGTCCCGGAAAAAAATATTTAAAATAAGAATTATCAAAATACTATATTGTTCGACCTAGGATGCGTCGAACACTGATGGCTGGAACTCTCGAACTAAATTTCCGGTCCCAGATTAGCAGTGGGTTTCACAACTATCAGTTGAACCTCCCTAACAACAATGTTCCATGGGGACTTAATTGGAACCTGCGGGGCAGCGTGTTTTTCACACATTGTGATACTGGCACAATCAGCGGTTCATGATTAACAAATCAAAGTGTAATAAGATGATGTAAGTTAACGTTGGTCATGTTGGAAATTAAAGGAGGAATTTTTTAATTGAATATTAATTGATTTGTTTTCAGCTATTTTTATGGGTTATTTAATACATATTTATCTTTTCATTTTTTATGCAAAATAAAACGAATGCAGGAAACGTAACAACTTGCACGTAGGCCAATGTACATGTAAGTGTACACGTGCGTGTACGAATTGTATGTCATCAATGATGTTTGTGCTTTGATCTTGATACCTGCTGTTTTATCGATTTATATATGTTTTAAAAGAAAAAAAGGATAACAAAGTTATGTTTTTTTAATGTTACCTCTATTATTACTTTGCCGACGTTAAGACAAAATACGATATCTACTATAATCGATCAATTCTAAAGGTCGGCCTAAAAATTAATCGTACATTTTTAATACACGTATATATGTAAATCATTATAACTATAGTTGGGTCGAACCACCGATGACTAGAACAAATTGACGTTCCCCCAGCCTGTTCGCGTCACCGAAGTTCGACTGTTATTGGATGCAGATTTTATGTGGTTCTTTACTTTATTTGTTGATGTTGGTTTTGTTACTGGTACAAAGATGCAAATATGCATGAATAGTTCCATTATAAGAAATCCTTCCATGACGTGAAACTAGTCTTAAGTTGTTGCTGTTGCTAAGGAAATGACTCGCTTCCCGGCCAAATCATATTAAAGACGTTAAAATTATTAAAAAATACCCCCGCTTTGTCCCCGGCAATTTGACAGAATCGGCCTTATATCTGAGCAACAACTTGCTGTGATTTAGTGTTTATGATTTTATTTAGCAGTGAGGCAACACTATGTCTGTCTCAAAATGACAATATCTCAAAGCGTTTATATTACTCTCGCTAGAAATTAAATCAAACAAACACACTAATATCATTATGCTTTGTGTTTTCGAAAATATAAAATTATCTTTGATCTCAAATTCAAACATGGACATTATCTTGGGATTTTTACTCAAGTATGTTCCAGAATAGCGATTATCTCTTTTTTTGTCATAGACGTTTATTCAATGGCAAAAGAAAGTGTGTCCTAATCATTTTCTTTTTATCAAGATGTATTACATACATTTTATTCAAAAATATATTATGTTTTGACTAAAAATAGTCCCCTAAAGTAGGAATACTTTCTTCACAACTAATTTTGGACACGCAATATTCATGTTTTCATCAATATGATATATAGTTTGAAGGAAATAATGCTATTTTAATGTCTGTCCTAATATGCAGTTATTATTATTATTATTTTATACAATGAGCACACATATGACAGAATCTTTTTAAACACGAGCAAATCAAGATACTATGCAATTATTTGGCAATTATTGGGATCATGTAGAAACATTAAAATATCAAATAACGACAAACTGATCCTAATGGTGAGGTGTTTTTAATCCGCTATTATTACTTTATAATGTTTCTTTGTTTTGCCAAGCCATATTTAGAATAGTTTATAATTGCTTCATTTGTTTGCAATCTTATTCTCTTACAATACCTATGCATTACCTAATCGTTATGCATTGCAAGGCATTATGTGGTTTGAAATTCAGCTCTTTAGAATCAGAAATGTTCAATGTAACGTCGGAAAGCATTAATATACATACATCACGATCACATTCGGGGAAGTATCAATTTCTTTAGTATTCTCATTTAAAAACTTTACAAATAAATATTTATACAATGGTTCGTTAAATGTATAATTGTGTTACATTTATGTGATGATTTTACAGTTTCTTATACCCAATCAATTTCACCCATTAAATCAGTAAAAATTAATTATAATTTCAACTTGAGGATTTTCGATCAGTTTGGTAATTCTGACATTCTATGGCTCCGATGAAAACTTTGCTAAGACTTGGATTGCTTTCAATTTAAAAATTAAATCACTTACCAAACCGCATATTTGAATAGTTGTATGAAAGAACTCATCATTTTATGGCTATTAAGTGGATGGGATACATCTATAACAAAAGCATGTGAACTGTTAAAATGCGTTATTAGTGCTAATCTTAACGACATTGGTAGGTCGCGGCTGGAGACCGAACCCTAGAACTATCGGTTATGTGGCGGACGCTCTAACCACTCGTGCACCAGGATTGGTCCCTTCAGATTACACCCTGGTAACAAGGAGGCGTATTTATGTGTGGGTGATGTTCCAAAGACAGTATAGAATTACGGAGGAAGAAGCGCTTTCTAATTCAGATTGTAAAGTGTTTCAGTCTATCAAATGTAATAGTGGCGAATGCGACAACTAAAACAGGATACCTCTTCTAAAGGCAGATGATAAAAGTTTAGCAAGATGATTTGCTTAAATAATTGAGCTTTTCCTAGAATAACATACACAAAATATACAAGTCGTTTGTTTAAGATACAAACGTAGCGGCTTTCCGTTTGCTTATTTCAAAGGTATTGAATATATAGGTTTATACAAAGAAATGGAATAATGATGATAATAATATCATAAAGATACACTTATGTTCAAAATAATCTTTTTTTATATTTATCTTATTAAGAAGATATTGAGAAAGCAAAGATGTAGATCTTATTTGATTAAGCAACCGTTTACTATCATGCAGAAAAAAAATAGGAAAATTTTATGATAATACTATCCTCAAGAATTTTTTTCTTACGTTATTCAATCGATTTTAAAAGTTTTTTTATTTTTAACTTAATATCCATTTCTTCGTAAGCATATGACTTAAACAAATATTCATTGCAATTTGTTTCACATAATTGAAAAAAAGACAAAAAAATATTTGAAATCCATGACTTTCAACCTTTAATTTGATTGAGTTTTACATTTGCAAAAATAGATGGAAACAAAGGCAGAGGTGTAAGTAAAATCATGAACATAGTTTCACATTTCTAAGTAATTAACGTTATAAACGTCTTGAAACTTTCAACAATTCATTTGCTTTATATATTGGCTTATTTTTACAAAATAATTTAAAAAAAAAAACGTTAAACCTTTAAAAAACATTAAAAAAATCATAGTTAGATATACATGTTTTTGTCATTTTCTTCAGGTTTGCGGAAAGACGTGATAGCAAATGCAATAAGTTATCCGTATAGGTTTTCTGGCTCTAGTATAATTATACTGTAATTCATCGTAAATGCGACTCAATTACTCAAAAACATATCACAATTCACTATTCAATGCGGGCGCTCTTTCCTGAAAAGAACAATCGGATCTTGCTCACCAACTCAATGGCTGCTTTCATTTCTTTCTTCAAATTGAAAGATTTTCATGAATTAGCCCTTTTACGAAAATCATGAAAATGTTTGATGACGTATTCACTTGAAATTTTCGGGACTTTTTGCGTTTGTTAAGGTATGGTAATATTGCTTATTTAAAGTTAATCTATCCAATCTTATGATCTTTTTAATATATTTTGCTTCCAAATCATTGATGTCACTAACAAGTGACACAACATAAATTCCTTAAGATATGCTTAAGATTGGCATCCATACTCATGACGCTGGAGCGCGAATACAGATTTAAATGAATGATTTTTATATTTCAACGACGTCAAAAGCAAGTGACTAAAGAATAATATCTTTTTTTGCAAGGACATGTTCAGCTAACGTTCTATTAATCCAGAAAAAATATATCTTCGAGAATGCGAGCAGGGTTTGTTTTCACATTTTCAAGTAGGATTTCCATCAGACATGAATATATGCCATGTTTGATGACGTAATCACTTTCCAAGACCTTATGAACGTACATGTACTAAGTTTCGACATTTAAAAAAAATTAAGTTCATTGGTCTAATTGGCGATTTCATATGATTTTTAAAATAATTCTTGCTTTAGTATGCATGACGTCATAACCACTTGACAAAACAAGCATTTCTTGCAGTATGCATCACTTCAATTTTAACTCTATCAATTCTGAAGATTTAAATTAAGATTGACTCAAAATTCATGATACTAGAGCGAGAGAAATCTTTAAAAAGAAATGTTTTTTTGTTTTTTTTGTTGGTCTTTTTGATGACGTCATAACCACGTGACTTAAGAGAAAATCATTCAGAAAATACATTGTTAACCTCTATGCCGATATGCTGTCCAAGTTTCATGCTTCTAACGCATTAGGGGGCTTTGTAACATTTAAAAGTAATTTTAGGACCAAATTTCGAAATTCGGTATTGCCATAAAATCTTTATCTATTCGAATTTGGAAATTTGAATGCCAAAGTGTACATCTACATCCTTAATTACATCTTCCGTGAAAATATTAAGAAAATCGGACCAAAATCGAGGGCTCTAGAGCGCGAACAAACTTTTGAAGCTGACGTCAAACCTGACGTCATATGACGTCATCGAAAATTGAAAACGATTTATTTTAAAAATTTGAACTTTTTGTCAGGTAATTTAATTTTCATGTTGCTCAGACACTGGCAACATATTGATATTAACTCTTGATTTTGTTGGGAAAACCCTAGACGTTTTCAGCAGGTTTGGCGGAAAGCCGTAATTAAGGTAGCAATCTCCCTCTAGAGAGAGGGGAAAGAAACAAGGAAAAATAAGTACATCAGTATGTACATATTTTTTTTATTTTTTTTTTTTTTGGGGGGGGGGGGGGGTGAGTATTATGGACGTTTGGTTTTAAAGTATCTGATACTACGAAAATAACAACGGTGACATAAATAAACAAAATGACAACAGGTATCTAATCAGGAAAATTAAAATCTAAAAAGAAAAAAATAATGGAAAAATAAAAGAGAAAGAAATAAAGCATATATGTGTACATGTAAATATCTCAATGAAACATTGATTATCGGTTAAAACATTAATTTTTGGTGGAATGATACTGTTCTTGCATGACATCCAAATAATTCGGAGAAATAGTAGTTTTATTTTAGAAAATCTCTTTTCATATTATGTTTATTTTGGTGAAACAAGCACTTCTCATTCCAAAAGCTTAAAATCTGTTATACATTTTTCTTATATTCTCTTTATCTTAATGATAATCGATTATCACTAAATATGAGGAAAAAATTGTTTTACATATTTTTAGAAAACCGTTTTCGATTTAGCTCACCGTGTTTTGTTAGTCAACCCGGAAGTTGATTTCTTGTAACTTGGTTATTTGATATATCAAAATAATATGCCTGTCATTTGTAGTTCATTGCGTACAATGTAAACAATATGTGAAGAAAACAAAACAGAATGTGCTTTGGCTTGTTTCTTGACGAATTTCCCTAAATTTAGCTTTTCTTTTAGTTTTACGGTACTTTGTACTCTTACGTATAGCAACACGAAACGGTGCTACAGCAGAGGTTTTTCAGGCTGTTATGACAGCTATAATTCATTTCTGGATAATAATTTCTGTTACTTTATCAACGAAATTCTCAAAGGATTTGAAAGGAATGTAAAGTACGTTTCGTGAACTTATTTGTTACAATAAATTGTATTATATTACGAGTTTTACGAATATTTTTAGTTGTTGGACTGTCTATCAACTGTCATGCTTTTGCGCGCGCCATTTTAAGGACATGATATTCTTGTAAATGTAAAAACTATATGGTTGTAATAGTTTATTTATAAACACTCGTTTTTCAAAAATACTTTTTCATCTAATGAGAGACTGATATAGCCAATATCTGACAAAAGACATCATTAAATGCTTTCAATTTCATTTCATGATCCCCTTTTTAATCCACAGTGAAATATTTTCTAGTAAAATAGTACTTTCATAATAAATTGTTGTTGTTGTTTTTAAATACGATATTTAGCTCTAGACTTGAAATACTAAACAGTAGTGAAATATGAGTTGAATTTGAGAAAATTGTCAAATTTACCATTGAAATTGATCTTAAATTTAAACATCAGTGCAATTCAAATGCCTGTACCAATATGCTGATATGCTGTTTGGATTTTAATTATGTTTTAATGTTGAAATGTAAAACAAATAATAGACGACGTCTTACAACCTCAACGCCAGCAAAGTAATGATGTATATGTTGCTTAATCCTTATGGAAAATTCGCAATTCCAAATTCAGTCAAATTGTGAATTTTCCTGATAAAAAGGCCCTGTTCCCTCCCCCATTTTATTTATCATTAAGAATAGCAAAATTTGACAATTCTTTCCATGCTTGTTTTCTTGTTCCCATTAAAGAAGTTTTACATAGTGAAAAACTAATGGGAGATATGTATAAATGAAACACTTTTTTAAACATGCACTATTTATTTCAGGTCCAGATCAAGGATTTTGAAATAAAACCATGGTGTAATGTACAGCAGTGTTATGTGAAAGTAAATGAATACAACAGTTCAAGTGTTGAGAACATTCTGAACAAGTCTATAAAAGGTAAAATAAACAAAATCAAATCAAGAACTTTATTTAAGGCATGCACATGTATACTTTTTACCAAACTTAGGACAGAAATAAACATTAAATAATTATATAGCCACTTGTACTCTTATATACTGCAATATCAATGTTTTAAAATTTAAAAAAAATCAAATTCAAACACTTAAATATGTTATTGACAATCACTCAGCTTTAATGATTTTTTCTGTAAATGAAATCTACAAAATATATAGAACACTACCTGAAGAGATTCATAGGTTTTATTCATCTACATCAAATTGGAAATAAATTCTTACATTTATATAAATCCCTACCTACGATTCCTTGACTGGACCAGTGTTTTGTGCCTCCACTTTGGAAGGTGCATAGATTTAAAGCCATTTCTGAAAATGATAATTAAATGCTGGTTTAGTTCTAAGCAACTGAACCACACACAGACCCCCTAATCATATAATCGTAAAAACGGGAAATATTCCTTTCATATCTTCTGATAATATTGCCTGTAAAAATGCATTGATGGCCTAATGAAAAAAAAACTTGGGTTGAAATTGTGTGTGTGTGTGTGTGTGTGTGTTTATATATTTTACATCGATTACGAAACAAGTTCTCACAATTTATATTTATCGCTCTCGATGGCTCTGGTGGCGGCGTAAGTGTGTGTGTTTATAAGAATTTTACATACATGTAGATTTAAATTTAAATTTACTTTAAACACCATCTTACATGTAAAACTCTGTCTTATCATTGAGATACATGTGTATTTGCATGTTTCCATGCTATTCACAAACTGCATTAATATTTCGTGCTTGTTTTACTAAATAAACATACATAACCATGACATTTTAAAGGAATAATTTGGAATTTATCGCAAATTACTATGATGTAGTTCTTTATCAAAATTCAGCATACAAACAGTTCTCCCCTCTCTCTCTCGTAAACTTTAAGCACGCCCCTCATTGAATACACTTTGTGCCGTTTTGAATTTTGTAACCCTGTAAATTTCAAACTGGCTAAAATAGACAAGAGTGTGTCAAGCATCCTGGTTAAGTAGACATTTTATCTCAGTTGTGGCTTGCAGTAGGTCGGTGGTTCTACCCGGATGCCTCCGTGCATTCGGGGTCTTCCTCCACCTGTAATTAGCTGGACGTCACTATATGACTAAAATACTGTCGAAGCGACGGTAAACTCAAATAGTCTAGTCTCAGATGTATTCTTTATTATGACGTAAAGTCAGGAAACAAAATGGCCGCCGATACCTTTCAATGTCGACGTTGGCGTAGTAAAATGATATCGCTAAGGAGTCGATAAGCAGAAGGAATGTGACACGACGGCACTCCTACCGTATGGGCAATTTCGTTTAATCGCTAATTCTCTGTTAATTTAACATTCCAGATTAGATTTTTTTTCCTTGCCTTCATTTCAGTTCAATACGGAAGCCTATTAGGGCCATTGTCTTAGGCGTTTTGTGTTCTGAGTCAGGTATTATATGTTATGGGCTAGGTCTTATGACTAAGTCCTTAGGTCTAGGCCTTACGCGATAAAAAAGCAAAACACTTGCAACATGACAAAACGATGGCGGACGAGTCCTTAACTATTCATCAATTTCAAAGGGAATGAATATGAAAACGATTTTTAAGTAGGCGTGAGTAAAAAAAATACCTCGTTTGTTTAGCCTGATAAAACTTAGTAGATCTATGGTAGTCATATAATCTGAGCGCGTTCGGAAATTACACTCGGGTCAACTCGGGATAACCCAAGTATTAACTTGTCAAAACAGAGCAAAGGGAGTGGAAGTGAAAATGAAGATTGTTTGGTAAGTATTGAAATGTTACCTGAGATTGACAATTATTTAATCATCTTTGAACGGTATTGCATTTTTAAGAATATTATTAATTCCTGAGCTAGTTTAATTAGCAAATCAGTAAGAAGTTACTAAAACTGTTAACTGTTTAAAGAGGTACAGCTCTACTAACGTTACTCAGTAAGCTATTTTTCGATCATTGAGGACGAGGAATAATTTAAAGATATATTTTCGATCATGGAAGAGAAGGAATAACAATTTTGAGAGTGATTTACTCATTATACCGGTAAAAGGTGTTAAAACAACCATGTGTGTAAACAGTTGTACAGACGAGGGATGGCAAAATTACTACTAAAACTACTACTTTGACGTTGGAAAGAACAGCTTTGGTTATTACAGTACTAACTGTTACATATCATGGCGATTCTTGAAAAGCAGCTATGCGGTAACCATGTACAGTCACATATTATCCCAATAACAAGAGCCAGCACACGAAAGAAACCCCTATATGGGGTGTGGAATTGAATATCATTTTATCTTCTGCAACATAGTCAATAGAATTAATGTCATTGAAACCTGGGACGCAGATGAAAACTGTTCGATACTAATAAATGTACTCAGTAGAGTTGCTATTCTAAATTTTAGCTAAATATTGTTGAACGATGTCCATTCAATAAACAACGAATGTCAATCTAAGATAACATTTCATTATTTACCAAACAATCTTCATTTTTACTTTTACTCCCTTTCTCCGCCATGTTAAGCAAATGTGGGAGTTTTGTCGCACTTTTCATATACACAAGTTATATGACATAAGGCATAATTCATTACACATAATTACTAAGACAAGAGTCAGGCTGCAATTTTGTCTTATGATTATGACTTATGTATTAGTGATTACGTGTTATGACTTATGTCTTATGACATAGGAATATAGATCTGCTATCACAGGGTGTGTTCGATTTGATTACTCGGGTTAACCCACATGTACTAGAGTAGTCCAGGATAAATCGGGTTACTTAGGTGAGGCCGATTAATCCGAACGGCGAGGGGGGGGGGAATAGTTTGCTTGTTGGGATTAACGTCACGCCGACAGTATTTCTGTCATTTGGAGACGATGTCTACTTGAGACAGATATAGTGCTGCCACACTGCAGTATCATAACGTAGACATGTGCCATAATACCACACCCAGTCACATTATCCTGCCACCGAGCCAATCAGTCCTGGAGCTATCCTTATATGCTGAGGCGGGGGGGGAGGGTTGGGGGGGGGAGGGTTGGGGGGGGGGGGGGCTCCGTTGCCGAGAGGGTAAAGTCGCTGACTTTAACGCTCACTCAGCCCCTCACCGCGTGGGTTCGAATCCCGGCAGGGTCATTCGGATTTTCATGTGAGGAAGCCTTCCAGCTGGCTTGCTGTAGGTCGGTGGTTCTACCTGGATGCCTCTGTGCATTCGGGGTCTTCCTCCACCTGTAATTAGCTGGATGTCGCTATATGACTGAAATACTGTCGAAGCGACGGTAAACTCAAATAGTCAAGTCAAGTCTTATATGCTGAGTGCCAAGCAAGAGAGCTATACCAGTACCATTTATTACGATTTTGGTATGTCGCGACTGGGGATTGAACCAAAACCTCCCGCTCCTGAGGCGGACGCTCTAACCACTCAGCCACAGGGGACGAAAAAAATGGTTGCCGCAAAAACAGTTATGAATATTGTAGGATTTGTGATATAATTTGTTTTGAGTTCCATGTTGGATTTCAACTTTATGCTGGCTTTGAATGATGTCCTGTTTATCAGCCGCATAATGAGACGAGGCCATGTCCCTCGTATCATGAATGATATAGAGTCCTTGGGGCCCATGTATAGTTTTTCTGACTTTTATAGTCATTTAAAAAAATGAACATATTTGCCTAATTGCTGGATAATTTAATACACAACATTGTAGTTCATGTTAGTTCTAAACTACAAGTGTAACATGTTTCGGATAGCATCGCCCGTTGTACCTTGCTCACGGGGCAGAGTAAGAAAATTTAACCCGGGAAACATCACCTGTCTTACCTGGGTTTTTGACAAGTTATCACTTGGGTTATCCCGAGTTGACCCGAGTGAAATTTCAGAACGCGCTCAGATTATATGACTACCATAGATCTACTAATTTTTATCAAGCTACACAAAAAGTGTTTTTTGTACTCACGCATACTTAAAAATCGTTTTCATATTCATTCCCTTTGAAATTGATGAATAGTTGAGGACTCGTCCGCCATCGTTTTTCATGTTGCAAGTGTTTTGCCTTTTTATCGCGTAAGGCCTAAGACCTAAGGACTAAGTCATAAGACCTAGCCCATAATATAATACCTGACTCAGAACACAAAACGCCTAAGACAATGGCCCTTATAGGCTTCCGTACCTAATAGGCTTCCGTAATACAGAGACAAACGCTATCCTATGGAATCCCTGGAGGGCAATTTTGACTTGCGACTTATGACTTTTGACTTTTGAGTTACGACTTGTGCTTCTTGTGCTCGACACCTCTCCTCTGTCGGACCTACAGACCTGTGAAGTTTCAAGTTAATAGCATTTATATTTTTGACTTATGCTTGACAGACAGACAATATAATGTCTCACCCATTTAAATATCGGGGGAGGGGGGGGGGGGGGGTACATAACGATCTTGACATATATTGTCTTTCGAAGAATTTACGAAATAAAATTTTTATTTATTTGTAAAAAATGGCTGGTTTTTACAATTTATTATCCCTTGTTAATTTCGACGGATTATATAGTATTGTATTGTGAAACATTTGAACAAAGTACAGTATAGTCTCAATGACTCATAGTTTGGTTTCCTAAAATGGTCAAGAAATGTTTAATAATAAGCAGCAATTATTTTACTTACAGATTATAACTAGTGACTGACTTGTGACTAGTGTCTTTCAACTTGTGTCTAGTGACTTTAAACGTGTGACTTAAACTTGTGACTACTGACTTCCAATATATGACTAACAACTTTTTGCAGCATGCGTATCATTCCCTAAGTTGCTCATCTGAGAAAACTGCTATTAATTGCTATAATATTTAAAGTTGATAAAGTACATTACATATCAAAATGTTCATTAAAAGACAGGAAGACTTAAATTGCATTTCCTTATACAGTACTGTGTAAAACAAATGTCCAAAGGGGCAAGGCTGATTAACACCCAAAGGATATGACTTGAACAATGATTGTAGAGGACGACTAAATGATTCTGCGTATCAAATATCTAAGCTCTATCAGAGAGTAGGACCCCAAAAAAAAAAAAAATTAAAAAAGGTTTTGGTTTAGAATATGTATTTTTTAACCAAATATTAAAGATCTGGTATTTCGGTTTCAGACAATATGGTAGATTTTGCTTCATACTAAATATTAAAGATCTGGGTATTTCGGTTTCAGACAATATGGTAGATTTTGCTTCATACCAAATATTAAAGATCTGGGTATTTCGGTTTCAGACAATATGGTAGATTTTGCTTCATACCAAATATTAAAGATCTGGGTATTTCGACTATCATGGAAAATATGGTCAATTTTGCCATACCAAATTAATAAGATTGGTATTTCGAATTCTGCATATCAGAATTTTGCTGTTCATTCTATGTTAAAACCAGAAATTTACAAGTTCCTACTTAAAATGTTATAAGATAATCACTATGAATTTCTGGCAAAATCAGTATTATTTTAATTCGTTTTTCCAATTTCTACTAAAATGAAAACTAAATTGAATGTTGTTGTAAGTTTCCGTCCTGCTAGTATTTCAATCTATAAGATAATTACAAAGTCAGTGCACAATTATCCCGTGTAAACCAACTACGAGCTATTCTCATCTGAAAATGTAAAACTGACAGACGAATTTATCAACGAACCTCGCAACTAAAATGGTAAACATATGTTATTAAGCGCGGTACTAAAAATGTTCCGCTTGACACCGAAAGTCTACTAATTTTCAACAACTCTTGTATCTCTGTTTTATGCAAGACACCGCCTCATGGCTGAAATAAAAATGTTAAAGGGTTATTTAAACCTTGTATTAATATGAAACACATTTCGTTAGTGTTTTGTTTATTTTTGTTTTCCTCATTTGTTTTGATTGTACTTTATTATAGTGTGTTTGTTGTTTTAGTGGTGTTTTGTGATGTTGTCAGTGTTATTTTTGATGATTTGTTTCTTTCTCGAAATTAAATGATTGCATTTCGGAAGAAAAAAATCGCGTGAGTCACATTTTGGATTCCAATATCCCCAAATCATGATAAATTGATTAAATTATCAATTTCATCATCTGTCTGTCCTGAATAAAGATCTAGATCACGCTTAGTTATTTAAAATTATCGGCTTGCGAAGATTTTGTTTTTAATATTGATTTTCAGTAAAAAAAATATCCGTTGTTATTGAACATTTTCATATTATGACTGTATGTAAAATAAATCAGAAAAATATATCATTCATCATATATAGTGTATTGCATCTGTCCGATTTTCGCGCCGTGATATTGCTGCCACTTTGCAGTGGATCGTTAGCGCCAAATACGTTTTTCACCTCGTTAACCCTTTCCCTCATATAGACTCATTTTGACCCTTTCCCTCATATAGACTCATTTTGACCCTTTCCTTCATATACTCATTTTGACCCTTTCCCTCATATAGACTCATTTTGACCCTTTCCCTCATATAGACTCATTTTGACCCTTTCCCTCATATAGACTCATTTTGACCCTTTCCCTCATATAGACTCATTTTAACCCTTTCCCTCATATAGACTCATTTTGACCTTTCCCTCATATAGACTCATTTTGACCCTTTCCCTCATATAGACTCATTTTGACCCTTTCCCTCATATAGACTCATTTTAACCCTTTCCCTCATATAGACTCATTTTGACCCTTTCCCTCATATAGACTCATTTTAACCCTTTCCCTCATATAGACTAATTTTGACCTTTTCCCTCATATAGACTCATTTTAACCCTTTCCCTCATATAGACTCATTTTGACGCACTCAGTAGGTACCACATAACGTTAACCTATTATTAATAAATGAGCAGCGAACAGCATAAAACCTGATCAGCCTGCGAGTTACTCGCAGTCTGATCTGGTTTTATGCTGTTCGCATAGGTCTTTTCATGGTGTCCTCTATGAGGGAAAGGGTTAATGTCTCCTCAGCTCACTTATGCGTCCAGGGTTAGAATAAAAGGTTTAGACTGGAAAATCCGCAGTGAATTCGTATTGATAAGAGTTATTAATGCAGCATTATATTCCATTATTTGTTCCGTCTCCCCTTCGTGCGCTATATGTTTACGCTGTACATGTCGCGTCAGTAGATAACTGGAACAACGACTTGGTCCTATGATAACATAAATGACTGCGAATCCGAAGACCGTGGGTTAAATCCAACCGGGGCTAGAGTTTCCGTACACAAATTACTGGCACAACCTAGAAACTGTCCAGTGTGGTAAATACAAATTCCATTTGAAGTAAAGATGTCTATTTTTCCTAGTGAGATTAAATTCCTATGATATTAAGTGACATACAAAACCTATGTCATTTAGTGAGAAAAAATGTCCAGTCTTACCGGTACTCGAGCCCCTGCCTTTTCGTTTACAGGGCGAATGCTCTACAGACTGAGCGTGCAACAGACTGAACTACCCGGGCGTTCCGTACACATTTTGAGTTATCGGTACCGCGACACCTACACATGTCTTTGACGGTGTGATGTAAACTTTGATGTCCGCTAGGGTGAGAAAATCAATGAATTCTGCAGTATCTTCAAACTAAATTCATCAGTTTGTAGCCGTTAGAGACAGCACTACTTGTCGACCTGACACAAAACAGGCATTCCGGTTAAATTAATTGCTCGGAGAGGAAATACGGTCGTGTATTTCTGTTTAATGCATAGCAATGGGCACATTCATTTACGAATGAGAATTTTACTTACCGAATAAAGACGAGAAAATGGTAAATTATATCCCAGTCAATATTTATTCATTTATTTATTTACTTATTTATTTTTATTATGATATTGTGCTTTATTCTATCAATTTTATCTTTATTTGTGGAGTCTTGTTTTGATTCATGTTTTTTCAGAGAGGAACTTTGACTTATCTATTTTAAAGCAGCTTGTCCACAGATGTTCGGTAGAAATTTAAAAAAAACTACTCTCTCTCGTTCATGATGGTAAAGCACAGAACAGAATATTTAATTCAGACTTGTACATAGTACATTGTCTACAAACGATTTATATGTATCAAGTTATAACATACGTGATTAAGGCATATCGTCTCATCTCTTTTAAGTTTAAAATGTATCTAGTTTATATGCAGTATGGATTGTTGTTGTTGTTGTTTTGGAGTTTACCGTCGCTGCGATAGTATTTCAATCATATAGCGACGTCCAGCCAATTACAGGTGGAGGAAGACCCCGAGTACACAGAGGTACCCGGGTAGAACCACCGACCTACCGCAAGCCAGCTGAAAGGCTTCCTCACATGAAAAATCCGAAGTCCCTACCGGAATTCGAACCCACAGCGGTGAGGGGCTGAGAGATTTGTAGTCCACGACTGTAACCGCTTGCCCCCCCCCCCCCCCCCCCCTATGCAGTATGGAGAGAGAAGTAAAGTTTTACATATATAATGTGAAACAACACATTTTTTCATATAGTACGACAGTAGTATTGGCTACTGAATAACACAATTTGCATTATCTCTAACTTTAAAGGCTTCCTTCGTGAAATATGCAAAATTATATAGAACTTTTTGATCATGATTATTCAGCAATTCATAGAATTTAAAAACTGATTGTCTAACATAATAACGGCGATCAATAAACTTTACCCTAAGACTTCTATACTTTGGACATATACAGACAAAATGATAAGTATCTTCTATATGTAAATTACAGTTTAAACACAGTCTTTCGTTCCTAGGTAATCTGTTTTCACCAAATCATCCCGTATGTATACGAAGAGAATGAACTGAAATACACAATCTTGTAATAAAAAAAGCACTTAAATTATGAGGGACTAAGTTAAGAAATTGTTCATAACTAAAACCAGTTTTAAAAATCTTATGCTCATCTAAGATGTGTTTTTTATTAATCGAGCCAAACCATTCTTGTTTATAAAATTCCATTATGCGAGCTTTGAATATTGGTATGTAATTTTTGACTAGAGGATAACCCGAATTCCCATTTATAAACACCTCAGAGAAACCATAATCGTATAACAACATTTTTACCCGGCTGACCCAATTTATATTCCCTGCTAAATAGTCACCAACACCTATTTTATATAATCTATTTAAAATTATATTTTCCGACTCAACAATTTTGCACCAATATTTTATTATTTTTACAATAACGTGTAATATATAAAGGGAATCTTTCTAACTCACCGTATATTGCAGAATTGCAAGAATTTAAAGGCACATTCAAAATACGCTTATTTTAGCTGTATTCGTTCTAATTCTTGGACTTTCTAAAACACATATTTCACTTGAGTAGTTTAAAATTGCCCAACAAATGAATCAAACAATTGACACTGAACTCTTAACTTTACCGGTATGTTTTTACAGTTGAACAATAAGATATGCAACGCCTTGAGCGCCATACCAACCAACTATACGTTATACATATTAAAACTACCATTATAAGACAATAAAGTACCCAATAATTAAAGTGTCCATACTTCAACATTTAATCCGTTATAGAACCATTTTCATGAATACCATGATTTTGTTTTCGCTACGTTAACCTCAACACCCCATCTGTTACAGTACATTTGTAGTACATCACTATGCTGCAAATCTTCTGGAGTTTTACCTAGTATAGCCATATCGTCGGCAAAAAGCCAAATAATCAAAACTATGTCATCAATTAATAATCCACTGTTTATATTATCCTGAAAAAATAATTCTAAATCTCTAGGAACAGTGATGCTAAAACTGGAGACATTATCACTCCTTGTCTTAAACCAATAAAATACTAAAAAAAATCTGAAAAAGAATTACAATGTTTAACACAGACTTCACTACTTCATACATATCTTTTATTATTCCAAGCACCTTACATTGGATCCCTGAATCAGAAAGTTTAAATCATAAAGCGTTTTACATATAGAATCGAAACATTTTTTGAGTTTTATTTTCTAACAAATAAACTAGAAAAGTGTAGGTCACATTGCACAGGAAAACGTTATTTCCATAAACTCACCTTCGACAAAATCGGTGGAATTTAGAATACCTTATCCCCGAAGAACACGTTTCGCAACATGACGTCTTCACCAGTTCACGGTAGTGATATCGTAAGTTCATCCCGTGAAGTTAACGCATGTAGGAAAAGTGATTGAATCTAAATATCGTTTCAATACCGTCTGTGAAGGTATTGCCTGTGATGGGGAAACCATCATTTCTTTACGATATCGGATGGTTGGGTTGCATTGCGCCTGTAGATGAATTTTGATAGAGGTAATACACACTTGTAGTAAAAATCTAGTGTTAAGTCAATAGCCATCTGTGACTGACGAGCTGCTTTAAATGAGAAGTAAAGAAGATTAAAAAGTTAACGATTAACAGAAAAGTATAAACACCTCTTATGATTATATTTTGAAGTATTGAAAATGATTTTCTAGTCTTTGTTCATGTCTGTGTATTTTCCATGTGTATTATATCGATAATAAAAATATTCCATAGCGTCATGATATTTTTTTTTTTTGTCTTCATGTTTATACATATGAAATATTTTGTTCTAAATGTGTTTGGGGTGATATGTTTCAAGGAATACAGCAATCTGATTTTTTTTAGTTTCTTTCGATTCTTGTCCTTTTCACCCTCTTTAAATCTTATCAATTGTCTTTATTCTTTCCTTTCTTTTCTTTTTTCTATCTCTTTTCTATCATATCAGTGACATTTCTTTATATTGTTTTGAGTTACAAAACATAAGGCAAAAGGATAATAAAATACAAAATAAAGCCCGCTTTGACGCAATGTAATTAATAAGGAGGGGCCCGATTCTATTGTTAACTTATAAATATAATGATACTCACTTTTAACAAAATAAGTATTTTCCAATTAAAATAAATTTTAATAAACAAACAGTGCTTGGTATTTGAAGACTTTGACAGCATGAGAAATGAGACCTCTTGACTATTCATGCCGCACACGAATGGTATGTTACTACGCATATTGAACAGTACTTGGCATTAATTTATCAGTCACTTAAATCTATATAAGTTAGACTGAGACTCATGAATCTAAAAATTGGTTAACATACATTTTTTTCCTGAATAACAAATTAATTTGTTTTTGGCATTTATTGTTTATACATGTATCATTGTTCATGTAGTCAAAACAGACTGTTTGACTCCGAATGTGATGTAAACCCAGGTAAATCAACGAGCAATTCCCGAACACCAAATCTACGTGTTGTTGTATAATTTCACACATTCTTTAGTGGGAAATAAACATACATTTGAAGTTTTCCCCAATCAATGATAGGTCAATTTAAATCAGCGAATTATACCGGGAATTGCCGATCCTCTGGTGAAATGGTTTATAACTTTGTATATTTGCACTTCTTGAGCCTACGTCTTAAACATAGACTCAGAAGATTGATGAATTAAGACACTTGGATTTGCGTTGTGTTTGTTTTGAATGTATGATGGATTGATATTTTCGAAAGGGATGAGGTTGTGTATTATTTACAAACGCAGTAGGATTTTCAGCTTCATAATGTACATCATATATATATAAACTTGACAAGACAATATATAAACCATACACTAAAACATTACTACATTTATCAATTATTTGGCAGAAGATGCAACTACTCTTTTTCATAATATATCAATGGAGTATAATGTTTGTAATGTAGGTTCATTGAGATTTATGCTTAAAATGTTTTGTAACTTCTCCTTACCTGACATTCAGACAAATACTTTTCCACTATGCTTTATATGTTTCTACAGTAGAAACAATTTGTTCGTGTACAAAACCATTGATTGTGTTCCCTCTCCTTTGTAACAAAATAACTTTTATTCAAGGTAAAACACTTCCGCTGAAACAATATATATACATGTATATATATATATATATATATATATATATATATATATATATATGTATGTATATATATATTGCTTTCCCTGTATGTTTCTCCCTATTTCTTTCTCTGCCTTGTGCATGTTAATAAAATGCGTTTATTATTGTTTCAATAACTTTCCGTATATGTATTTGGCATTTCGATGTAAACAGATATACAACAACAACAAAAAATAAAAAAATAAATAAAAAAGCGTCCTATTAGTCTAGAGGAACTACAGAAGGGAAGCTATTAATACGAAAAAAATGCAGCGTAAGTTCTTCGCCTAAAAGATTTACTACGTTCTCAATACAGTAATTACAAAAATATATATTAAAAAAAAATGGAATACAAGCAACTTGTTATTGAAATATCTTAGTATTGTTCATTTAAGTAATTACCAGGATATAAACATGTTGAAATAAAGATAACCGCTTTTAATGATCAAATAAAACAATTTGATATATTCAGTAACTATGTCATTGTAACATGTATATGATTAATTATGAAAAGGGTATTTTAAAAGGAAATCATATCTTTATATGATCCGCGGTCTTACTATGCAGATGTGTTGTTGTTTAATAGTTCATCGTCCAATGTGGAACTCCGGTAGAACTGCCAATCAAGGTTACCTCGCAATTTAAGTGACCGGAGAGAGATTCGAGCCTACAGTGTTGAGGCGTTCATAATAACCACCAGACCACTAATACATCGCTTGCATCCTTAGTAGATTTTATTGAGATTAATAAGACATACATAAATGTATACCAAGCACCTGAAAAACCCAAATACGTTTTCAAAAGATTAGCTAGGTCTAATTTCGGTTTAAAAGAAGTTCGTTCACAAAGAATATATTAATACATGGGTAATGTTTTGTTTGCATTGCCTTTTTCAATGCTTTGTTTATAATGTATTGTCATGCCATATTATATGAAAACATTGTACCTCATGAGCCTATAGGCCTATACGATTTGCAATTAAAAGATCTGTCTATCTATCTATCTATCTATCTACTATCTATCTAAGAACGTGTTGCATTCAAAATCCGGAGCATTTTTAACACATTCCGCTTTCAACAAAAACCAAAAGAGTCTTGTTTTATCGTATACTATCTGTGAAATTTTGTTAAATGTATAAAACTTTGAAAAATGAATTAATTGTGTGATATGTTGCAAAGAATTATTGTTCCTAGGAGTCGACATCAGGCTACAACAATAAAAATGATTCTAAGATTAATGTTTAAAACGATATTTGCACATATAGGACTTGACTTTCTGATAAACTTGAAAGCTAGCAATGCCTAAACTTGTATAATGATCAACAAACATAATCAAAAGTATATAACCTGCATGGAGACAAAAGGTTCCTGCTCTAAATTCTTTAATTTTCCCGTAAAAAAAGTATTATTTATCAAATGATTACAAACAAAACTTCATATTTCAGCTAAACCGTTTTAATGTAAAAAGCATACTGCATTAAATATACAATATTTCATAAATGCAAAATAAAATATCATAAATGTGACATGTTGTCAGGTAATAAAGTTAAAAGTGACGCAAACATCATTATATTCACAAGGCAAACCATACAATCCAAGTTTGTTCAGACCTCTGTCTGCAATAGTGGGACAAAATGTCTCTCTTTTGGGAATTGAGTATTCTAATCGACATCCCATTTTGACGTTCGTCAAGAAATTGTAGATTTATTTGTTTTCTTTCCTCATAAAATAACAAATTAGTGTAAATGATTACCCAGAGTTTAGAAAATAAATAGTTGAAAATAAAATAAGATATTCGGCGTAAGAAAAAGAAAACAAAGCTTTGAGAGTTAAAGAAAGTAAAAGTGTTACATTTAATATATTTAATTAAATAATGCTGGCAAGTTTCACATGGAGTGTGATTTTAAAATAATGCTAGAAAACGTATTTATCGCTAAATTTCGAATATGCAAATATACTAACCAGAAAAAGGAAAGGGGGGAAATGTTATATAAGGGGAAAAATCCGTCAGTAGGATACGATCTCGGAGTCCTTAATTTAGCAGACGAGCACTTCACCAACTGTTTACTTATTTAACTGGGTGTTTTTATATTTGAATTTTTCAACTGGATGTGTTTTATGTTTAAATAGGTAGATTAAATTGTTATTTGCCAATAGAAAATCATGCAAAGAGATATGCACCCTGAAACTCCCATTTTATGACGCAATATCCTAAAATAATGTATGCAAACCAATGAAACAAGTGCTTTTCCGAACTCTTCGGTTGTTAACCAAGATTAGATTAGTCCAAGAAATAGGTCAAAATCCATTTTAAACAGCTTACGCCGAAAAATTCAATTGTATGCATGCGTTTGCCAATTGTTCTGGATATACCGTAGTGAAATCATAAAAAGGCAAAGACCGCGTCCGCTGATACCACGTAAGATGCATTTTAGTGTCATGGCAACCATAACGGAACAGATAGCATTGTCGTGCTTAAATATTTTCGACTCGTTTTTGTACGTTTTTAGCCTAGAGCTTAGAATAATATCGGGCGAAGATGAAAATCTACGAAACATTACTGCTGTTTTGGCCACATACGTCAACGGAAATCTGACAAGAAAACTCGGAGAGATTTTCCGTAAGATTGCTTAATCCTCTTCATAATTGGGGACAGGGAAGTGTCGGTTTATCTAGTCTTCTGATTATCCGAGATTTTCGTTTTTTATACATTTTATATTGCATCACATATTATTATGTAACCTGTCGTTTACATTTGACATGCTTCCACATTAATATTATCTAGAAACCAGAAAGATAAGTCCAGAAACTAACGTACGTTGAACGTCAATTAAACATTCTATTGTAAGACAATACAGTATCTTCATCTCGACTTAAGTAAACTAAAAAGGATATTCCGAGTCGCGATTTTAAGAATATAATTCTAAATACGGTATGCTCCAGTCCCGGGAAATTACAAAAGCTCAACGCTCAGTGAGATGTATTTCGTCATCGGAAAGTCACGTGTATTTGAAACCCGAAAAAGTATTTTCATTGTTCGTTTAGTTCAATGGAGATGTATACCCCGGAATAAGCCCCAACCGCGTGGGTTCGAATCCCGGGAGGGTCATTTGGATTTTCATGTGAGGAAGCCTTCCAGCTGGCTTGCGGTAGGTCGGTGGTTCTACCCGGATGCCTTCGTGCATTCGGGGTCTTCATCCATCTGATATTAGCGGGACGTCGCTATATGACTGAAATACTGTCGAAGCGACGGTAAACTCAAATAGTCAAGTCAAATCATACCCCGGAATAGCAATGCAATTTGGGATATCGCATTTTAACTGTAAAGTTTCAAATTTCTTCTCTCGGTTTTCATAGCCTTGCGATTTTCAGGCTTTCTTTAAATATGTGCACTTGATATTGGAATGGTTTTAAGTACTTGTTATAGTCAATCAAAAATATCTAACCCACCACGTCCTCGTGCTTCAGAGGAAGACACCCTAAATACTCGGCTCCCCGAAGTGTCATGGTTAATTTCGTTTACACGAGTTACAACACCTGGAGAATTCTAATCAAATAGGAATCATCTTTTGTAAAAAGAGACTGAAAGCGGTGCTATAAATCAAGTAGATAAAAACAATACTGGAATAATGACATGATGATTTGCTGAAGAAATTAGCTTTTAATGCCAGAGTAGGTCGGTGGTGTAGAATTCTTAAATATTTTTTTATGTGGGAAAATAACAGGAAAAATGTGAACCAACTCGATATTGAGAACAATTTTGTAAATCCTATTAGCTTTTGATACAGGATTATTTCATTCGGAGTACAGCCGTTAATTAATCTGACACGATAAAATTTAAATTAGAAAATCACTCTCTCTATTTCGTCTTTCATCTTTACTGGGTAAAAAACACAGAGACTTAATTTAATTCATCGTGAAATATTCTAGATGTTTTCTTTACTGAGAAGTAATTGCAATTATGTTAAAAGCATAGAAAATTAGGCCCTTGTGCAGTTTCGATTTTTATTTCACTTGTTTGCGTGTAGTTGTTGTTGTTATTATTGGTCTATTTGTTGTGTGTGTTTATCTGGTGTTTGGAACTTGTGATTATGTATTGAGCTGTTCGTCAAGCTCATATAGTGCACACAGCAATACATTGGATGAACATTCCGCTGTCTCTACAGTTCGCGTGTGAGTCGTTGACTTTTCCTTAATATACTATACATTTGTTAGACATGTGATAAGCATCAGAAAAAATGTCAGGGGCCTCCGTGGTCCGAGAGGGTAAAGTCGCTGACCTTAACACTCACTCAGCCTCTCACCGCGTGGGTTCGAATCCCAGCAGGGTCATTCGGATTTTCATGTGAGGAAGCCTTCCTGCTGGCTTGCGGTAGGTCGGTGGCTCTACCTGGATGCCTCCGTGCATTCGGGGTCTTTCTCCACTTGTAATTATTATATCATCATTTGATAAATATAAGGCTGAATTTCATCATTTGATTAACACGAGGGAAATATCGCTGCTTGATAAACCTAAGTAAGATGTCATTGTTTGATAAACACAAGGAAAATCATGATAATATTTAGGTTTTATTACCTCAATTTCAATTATTATAATCTATATCTCTAATTGTATAACTATGAGCAACGGGACCAATAGTCCAGGAACTATCCTGCAGAACTGACGATGATTGACCCACGACCTCTCCGTTGTTGGTTCATGCTTAAACCAGTTTGTCATCTGGGCGAGTTACTTTTGTTTGGACAAAACCTCGATCAGCCTGGCCCCGTGTTCTCGAAAAAAATAATTGGTACGAGTATGATTTTTATACTCAAACACAATCTACACCTATTAGTTTCAATAGGGATTTAAAATTACCCAAACGAAGAGAGTCTGAACATTTTTTCTTGGTCTACTACGTACTGGACTGGAAAATATTCGAATTAAACAGCGGCATAGGAGCATAGACACTGTTAATTGTCCACACTAACAATTCCTTACATTGCAACTAACATATTAATCATATAATATCAACATCAAATATAAAGAAATTTTTATTATAAAAAGCAATTAAGTATGTCGCAATGTTTTAGCGTATTCATTTTTATTTCACATGTAGCATCATGGTAACATCGCCCGTAATGGGAAACCGAGGTCGTTGGATCGATCACCGGCCATGTCATAACATAGTCGCTGAAATGGAGCTTCAAAAGACAGATATATCATCAGTGTGTCGTAAACCCAACATACTATAGCAATCAACTCTTCTTTAGCATATTAAAAAGGTTAAGTCTACCATAGTTTCTGTCATCCAAAACATCTTATTTACCATTTATATTACAAGATTTGAAAGGAAAGCGAAACCACTCTTTAAAACCGCTGGTGTTTGTGTGGTCTTTTTAATGGAAATAAACAAGTGAACGTGAAAAAGTGTCCGAACGGGCAACCAAATATCCTTTCACATACAATTTTATTCCAACCTAGGATCGAACCAGGGTTACACTGCGTAAACCATTGCTAATCTATCACTCTGCACCTCTGTTCTTTTCAAGAACAGACACAGAACTAAAACTAAATGAATGTAACCTGGGTCCACTTTTAACAATTCGTGTGACATCATGAAGAGTTCCCCATTTGAGATAAACTGTAAAGTCGCGTTTTCTTTCGAGTATGCAACATGTTAATACAATTATAATCGTGTCTCAGGATATCGTTGCAAATGCAAAGAGTGATCTGTTAAATTACATTAATAAACTTAGTTTTTATATTCAGTTTTCACAACAAAATCAATAGAGACATTATATCCAAACGCATACTAATTATTCATAAGTGGGAAAAAGTGTTTCAATTTCTCTGTGAGAAATATTTTACGACACATTTTCGAACAGAATTCAAAGGCGTGAAAATGTTGAATTGTCAATTTTATGGCAAATGGTACACATGTAATTCAAGTAAAAACGTTCAATAAAACCTGATATATATAGACCATAGATCTCTTCATTAGGAAGACCACATTATAACTGAAACCACCTTACTGATCAGACTACCTCAGCCATGAGACCACTCATAATTAAGACTGTCTAGTAATGATACCACCTCTGAATGAATATCACCTGAATATTGAGACTACCTCAGTATTTAGACTACTCCACAAAAAATTAAAAATACCTCATTACTCCTTTCTAACCACTTCGTAGTTAAGACCACCTCAATATTAAGACGATTTCGAAATTAAAACAACCTCAGTAATAAGATACCTAAGACCACCTCACTATTGAGACTACTTCACTTCAAAATAGTGGTCAACTTAGAATAAGACCACCTTACCATAAAGACCACATCAGTGGTAAGATAACTTCATTATTAATACCAATTCAAGTGTAAGACCACGTCAGTATTGAGACCACCTCAGTATTTAGATAATCTCATTATTGTAACCATCTCGGTATCAAAACCAGGATTTTCCAATATCTGTCCGAGGAGAAGAATTGATATAAGTTTAAAGAATGGGTTTCACAAGTAATGAAAAAAGTACATTAATTCAATAAGTTTAATTATCAGACCATATCGTCACTAAGACCATTCATCGTTGTCAAATGTGTTTGTCTAATTATTGACGCTTCATTGTTCATCGGAATTTCGATGAAAAATAGTCTCCTGAAAAATATATGTTTAAAGGCCCATTATTCTTCCAAAAGCAGTGTAAATTCTTCGAACAGTAAAGCAAAATATGTGCACAAATTTGTAAAGAGATGCAATCTGTACATACTTGTTGACGACATCATTACTACAACGAATAAAACAGATTGTTTTAATTAAGATAATTCAATTATAAACAACAATACCTAATTTGCATATTTTCGTGAATTTTCGGACGTTTCACATAGGCCTTTCGTATGTCTCCGTTAACGAATGACGTGTGCATAAATTGGTAACGTAGCAGATAAACAAATTGTGATTCGGCAACTGTTTTTCAAATTAAATATTTCCGATTTCATAACGTCTTTGAAATACATGCCAATGCAAAATGTGAACAATGAGAGGATTTTGACATCCATCCAAAAATACTTAATTGCGTAATATGATATAATATAATATGACATTTTCAATGCATTAAAATGTTACTTTACAGCAGATATATGCAAATTATGTACCTTTTGTGTTAGTCTACAATAAATCGATGTTTATTTATATTTTCTTTTCATGAACATTTTATCATTATGAAATATAATGGACCTTTAAGTAGTTTGCACCTTTTTCAAGTGTTTGTAGTAACACTGTTTTGTATTCTTTCGTGATGAATTTGTTCCAGCACTTTCATTTACGTAAATTAGTTCTGCAAATGTTTTAAATGCATTTCATATCAAAGCAATATCTGTTATTATTGTAAGGAATTGGCACGAATTTACCATTTTTATATCACTATGTTTCCAATTCTGTTACATTTTTAAGAGTCAATATTTCCTAAAAGTTTCAAATTGTTATAAACCATACACTACCTCTGGGTTCGTCGGGAACATAGAAATTTGTTCTCTATGCTGTAAATTCGGGGACGAAATTACTAACCGCTGGGACCAGGGTCCTGGTTTGGTCCCTTAGACTCGTCGTGTGAAATATCCTATCTATGTCAATGGTTTTTTTTGTTGTTTTTTTCATTTAGGAAAACCGTTAGCTATTTGATATCTAAATAATACAACTCGAGCACAACGCAAAAATTAACTGTTGAATTAACGAAGTCCTGGTGGAATTATATATACTATTTTTTTTGGTCCTCCCTGTAAAAATTATAGTGGAAATATGACCGCCCTAAAAAAAGGGGGGGGGGGGATACGTGGGGGTGTATTGTCCGCCTGTGTCTAATTCCATGGAGGGGATAAATACCGGTGGACGATTGTCACCTTGTGTACTGGAGGTGCTCCATCAACCTTACTGGGGGGAACCTAAACGACTTAAATAATGGCACAGAGACGGTGAACTCGAAACACCTTTATGATAAAACATCAAATTTTTTATATATTTCATCTCAATTTTTATAATTATTTTGAAGGATTACATGTCAAAAAAGTCTGATCTTTTTTTTCCATTGGATTTAAGAAAAAACATTGTGTGCAAAACTTATAATCTGTGCATAGATCTCCAGCGAGACAGTGGATGAAAGCACCAAACAAATAGTTTAAACTGCTTGAAAAATCTCGAGAATACCCATTTTTCAGCACCACATCTTGCTGAGTATCCTGGGACGGAGAGTGTTACTGTCAGAGATTGCTAGATCTCGAAGGTTGTACAATTCGGTTCAATACAAACATGAATATGAAGGATATATACTCTGTAGTGTCTAAGAAAATAGGAAAATAGGTGCCATTTAAGAATATTTGCTTTTTCGTTAAAGCGTTTTGACGAAATACAAGATTGGTGAAACATATTTTTTTTCTTTTCTTTGAAGCGAAATCACCTACTATCGTAGATATGAGATTGATTTCCTCTAAGATGAACGGCTACAGAGAATGTACTTCTCATATTTGATTGAAGATTCTAGGAATATCAAAACGATTCCTGGAATTCATCTTGTTCTGGTGATTGGCTCAAAAATGACAAGATATGTCACAAGGAAATGACAACGCATCGGTTTTATACACAAGTATCAAAAGGTTAAAACATGAATGAGGAAATAGCACTCATATGGTAAAATAGACGCGTGACTTTATATATAATAATAAGGATAATGCACACACAATTGAAATTTTTTTAAGTTCTTCTTAATGCAAGGATTTTATTGTTGCTTAAGTTTCTGGCATATATTCTTTAGTTCAAACTAGACATACCTAGGCGGATCTAAGGCGGAAAATAAGCCTGCATTTCATGTACGAGATGCAATCTGATTAATGACGCTTCGCTATACTACGATTAATATAAGTTTTGATTACTTGTTTCGTAATCGATGTGAAATAATTAAAGTTTAAAGTTAACTATTAGTCCTACACTTCTCCTTTTTGTTCGATTTTCTCCCAAAATAATATCTGCATACAATCCATACGCGCCATCTAGAGTGATTTGTTTATACTATGATCTAGAACTTTTTTCGTAATCGATATTAAATAAATAATTAAATAAAGTTTAAACTGTTCTTTCAAAGTTATGATACCTATGTTATGATGAGTTATGGTGTGAAAACCTAAAAAAAGAGGCAGGAAAGGCACTTAAATGCTTTGATCATGTAGAAGTGTAGGAAATTTAAATAATTATATAGATAAAAAACATGTGTAAATATAAAAGGTTAAAATATACAAATTGAATATGAATGTAAATAACACTAAAATATTTTTGCAAGAGCTAAAAAAATGACAGAAGGACAAAATTGAACCTAATATTGACATAAATTGTTGGTTTGCACGTTTTAACATTCTGTTCACAACAGCGACAGATGAGAATTGTGAACAACAACATTTGAAGAAAATGTAGCTGATGACATGGATGATGTTGAAAATGTTTATTTTATAATTTGATTCAGAGAAAGAAATCATTTTCAGTGTTAAAATCATAAATGAGAATAAGGCAAGTGACGGAATACTTATACCTCAACATATATTACATGGTATTGATATTTTATTGTTTCGTAATCGATGTTATATGAATAATTAAATAAAGTTAAAACTGTTTTTTCAAAGTTAGGATAACACGTGAACTGTCTGAAACAAGGGTTTGAGATAACAATTCCAAACTGTGCAGGATTCTTGTCCGATAAGCAAGAATCGATTTTGTTAAGATGCAGACGGAAAAAACATGCACGGGCAGTGTATGATAATATCTTGACAAATTGTTTTCGATATGATAAAAAATAGATCAATATGCAAGTATTGTGCAATTATTTATGGAATGAAATTCCTTTCGAATACATTCATGGGATATTGAATGTTTTGCTCAATCGTTGTTCCATGAAGCGCGCTAAAATGATCACATATTTGATATTATAGAATTTGTTTATGAGTTGAACTTTTTATGTTATGTCTAATTCGATGTTTTATAATGTCTCTATATACATAGCAACTTGTGCCAATGACCTGCATAGTTTTTGAGAATAATAACTGTAAACTTGTTAAATGGTCTCGGAGATTAAATAATTAGAAGGTCCGCCAAGACACCGTGAGGTCGTGGGTTTCATCCTCAGACGCGTAATACCAAAGTCGTTAAAATGGTGCTGGTACCATCCCCTGTGTTGTGTCATTGTGAGAGAAGATATGACTGTATGCTTTATCATGCAACTCGTCCACGGCATGATTTTGTATTGAAAGCACAATTATACCTTTTTTGTATAGAGAAAACATACACAAATGACTGAATACTGTCAGTTTGACGTTGAGGACGATAAAATTGAATTGGATGCATTTTTTTTTTAAATCAAATATGATCATGCATGGATATTTCAATTATAAGCCTCCCATAACGTGTAGCTAGTTGTTGCTGTTGCTAAGAAAGTGACTCGATTTCCGGTCGAATCATACTTAAAACGTTCCAAGGTATTAAAATATACCATGCGTTGTACCCGGCACATTAAAAGAATCGGCCTTGTTTCAGATTTGCTGTGGTCTTGTGTTTATGACATTATTTAGCAGTGAGGCAACACTATGTCTGTCTCAAAATGACAATGTATCAAAGTGATTATAATACTGTCGCTAGATCGTAAATCAAACAAACACACTTATACCATATGTATGTTGTTCTCGAAAACACAAAATGATCATTGAGCTCAAATTCAAACATGGACATTATTTTGTTACTTGCACTCAAGTATATTCCAGAATTATGATTATTTCGCTTCTGTCATAGACGTACATTCACTGGCAAAAGAAAGTGTGTCCTGATCATTTTTTTTTAAATTAAGATGTATTTCATATATTTCATTAAAACATATTATGTTTCGTCTGAAAATGGTCCCCTAAAGTAGTAATATCTTCGACTACACCTACGAGTAATATTGGCTATGCAATGCTCATTTTCATCCAACATTATATATATTTTGAAGGAAATAATTCCTCTAATTTAATATCGACCTTAATATACAGTTGTTATTAAGAAAGATTGAGCACACAAATACATTCAAATCACGAGCCGACCAAAATACTATGCAATTAATTTATAAATATTGGGATCATAGAGGAACATATCGAAGTATCAACTAACGACACACTGATCCTAATGGCGAGGAGATTTTAATCCGCTATTATTACTTTATAATGCATCTTTGTTTTGTAATGCCCGAATTAGAATATTTTTTATATGTTTCATTAGTTTGTAACCTTATTCCCATACAATATCTATCCATTACCTAATCTTAATCCATTGCAAGCATTATGTTGTTTGAAATTAAGCTCTTTGGAACCAGAAATATTCAATGTAATGTCGGAAAGCATTAATATGACTTGACTTGACTGTTTGAGTTTTACCGTCGCTTCGACAGTATTTCAGTCATATATAGCGACGTCCAGCTAATTACAGGTGGAGGAAGAGCCCGAATGCACGGAGGCATCCGGGTAGAACTACCGACCTACCGCAAGCCAGCTGGAAGGCTTCCTCACATGAAAATAATAAGCTTAATTATTTGTACAGAAACATCAAAAACAACTTTGAATATGAAAACTACCTGGACATTTTATTTGGAAAACACAGAGTATGTTTGAGTAATATAAGAATTAGTGCACATAATTTATTTATTGAAACCTTGAGATATGGTCGAGATAGAAAAGAGAGAACTGACAGAAAGTGTATTTTGTGTAATAGAAACGATATAGAAGACGAGTATCATTTTATATTAATATGTGACAAATATAAAGATTTACGAAAGACATATATAAAAAGTATCATTACAAATATCCAAGTATGACCAAGTTTGTTGAATTACTGAACTGTTCTAATAGGAAAACATTAACAAATCTTGCAAAATATATTACAAAAGCAACACTAATAAGAAACGAATTTTTGAATCTGTGATGTGAAAATATGTAATTCATTGTTTTGTTAATTATCGATTCTGTGTTGACTATGCAGAAATGATAATATTGGGAGATTAATAGGGAGACTGGTACAATGTAAAATTTAGCTATCCCATTATCAATATGTGTAAATAATGTATACTGTTATGTGAAATGGCAAGTTGTGTATGAAAGGGGGTGTTGTATGAAAGATAGATACTGTTATGAGTGGCTATTATGACAAGTTCTTTAACTTCTGTGTGTGCTGTGGTATTACATTGTGTATTATAATTACAACTAGTAGTCGTAGAAGCTATACGTTCATTATTATTTATGCATTTTAATGGTCATTTCCTTCTTTTCTCTAAATTTCGTTTCGATAGGGATATAAGAGGGAGAGAAATATAAGGCAATTTTTAATATACCTTATCCTACAATCTTTCTAGTGTATCTAGAAAGATATTAAGGGACAGGTATCTTTTGTATTTCGTAAACAAAAGCAGTATATTGTAGCTTTTTACTGACAACTTTACACATTGGGTGTATGCATTTATATATGTATAAGTTAGTACCATAGGCATATCGATGATGATAAAAGTTTTACATATACAAGATTAAAAATCATTAAAAATGTATGCATAATAGAGATAGCAGTGAGGATCCATTCTCCGCATTATCCTATCATTAATAGAATCCATTCTCCACATTACTAAAATATAATATTCATAAACAAGGTATCAACAATTTACGAGAAACTAATGATGAAGGTAAAAGTGGTATGATGTAGTAGATGAGAGAGTGAGTCGGAGAGAGAGTGTTGTTTTGTTTCACGTGTGTAATTTGTGTAGTATATTAATTATGTATTGACAATGTACATGATTGTATAAGTCAAAGAATTAAATAAAGACATAATAAGAATACCTTATATGCACTTTATTATAGGTACGTGAGGATATGTTATGATATGCAAGTACATTTTGATAGTCTAGAATATAGTAATTGGGCAAGCAATGTCCGGCAACAATTATATTCAAATGGCTTTGGTTATATATGGGACAGTCAATATGTACCAAATCAAAAAGTATTCCTTGCCATTTATATTACTAGATTAAAGGACCAGACTTGCAAAATTGGTATGCACAATGTTGTAAAAATGTAAAATTATCATACAAAAGAGATTATAATGTTGAATGTTATGTGAATTCAATAAATATTGACAAGTTTAGGACATGTTTAGCAAATGTTTGAAGTTCTGCACACTGTCTTATATAGAAACAGGGCTCTATTACAATATACCTAGTGAATACAGAGACTGTCCTTATTGTAAGTGTTATCTGGAAGATGAGTATCATTTTATATACATTTGTCCATTGTATAAGAATATTCGTTCTATATATATCCCAAACATTTATTATAAAAATCCATCTGTTGAAAAATTCCATAGTCTTATGCCATGTAGACAATGTATATTTATTATGCAGTTAAATTAAGAAATTAATTACATTTATAGGTAAAGTTTACAATATTGTTCTAATTATATGATAATTTATATTAAAAGTGTATGTATGTATACTTGTCATGACACAATATATGATTGCATGTTTAAAATAATTATGTAAATATTTTGTGTATGGGCTGGTGGCCTTATCATAATAAAATCTTTGACTTGACTTTACAACAAACATAGATACTAGTTTCCTAGTACCGAGAAATACTAATAGACACGGCAAGTAAAACAAATTAGCGGCATCTCTCTTAATATCAAGCACAATCTTGTCAAAAGCGTTTTCGAAAGTGTGGGGAATATCATTTTCATATGTCCATCTAACAGACCATGGTCAATAAATAAGTGTTTAAAGAGGCTTTAAAGACACCGTATCTACTTTGACATTATGATAATGGAAAACACGACTTTTTTAAAATCAATCTGTTTTGTTCTATGACAGAGATAAATACGCCCCAACCCCATCGTCGGAAAACCCACGTTCGTTCAATACACTTTGATTCTTAATCAACCGTGGATATTTGGTTAGCAAACCTTCATACTCATGAATGATTAATAGGGCATTTCTTTGGATCCGTGGCTTCGACAGCATGGCAACAGCAGGGATCATTTGACCAGTGAAACGGCGCGGGATTTTGAGAGGTGGCGTCACGCTCCTCGTCTAAGCGTAGCGGTATATCTTGCGGGAACGACTAGTCAGTTTTGCTACTTTTTTTGTTAATTCAACGAAGAGTATTAATAATATTACGCGTGGATTTATTGGTCAGTATTAAGCTGATTAATATTCATAAAACGAAGTTTTGCCAGATGAAAATCACATGGTATGTACAGTAGTGATAATAGAATATATATCGTGGGTGTTCGACGATGCCCCCCCCCCCCAACACACACAAACACAAAGCTACTTGACACAAGAATGTAAAGAAACATAAAATCAACGGTAATAACAGGCCTTGGATTTCTTGCTGAAAGGGACCATAACTCTTGCAAAGAATAACGTTTGGCGAGTTGTGCATCTCTCCTGCGATGAATATTCTTCTTATCAATATATACAAAGGAAGTGGAAGTTTCTATATATATATATATACTTAGAAGTCAACTTAAATCTGTGGCCAATCAGAAGCTTTGAAAATTCACATTTGTCGGTGATTTTTTCAACAGAACACCTTTTTATTTTATTTTCTACTGTGTACCAAATATATGTAGATCGATCTATTAGATAAAATCAAGCGTTTTGCAAACAGATTGACTTCAAAGTTTGATAGAATCAATCAAGTGAGTCATTTCTCCACACAAAAGAAGCCCACGCTAGCTGAGCTCTTCGGTCTTTTGTTGTCTGTAGAAATTTCTTAATATACACTATGCTATACATGATTTCCACTTCACAAGTTTTTTTTCTTTTTTTATACCATACTTACATTCTCATTATGTGTATCTAAAACATAATAAAAGTAATGAAAATTATTTTAGATAATAGTAAAAGGCTAAGAGATTTTGCCTGAAGTTATATGATCGGGTTGTGAATAGAACATTTTGTCAAATGCCACAATTGGATTTTATTCAAAATCAATCTCAACAAAGACTGGAAGATCATGTGGAACAAGTTCATCATTGACCAATTAACAGGCTATGTACAACTGTCTGTACGCATAGACTTATGCGGACAAACATATTCAAATTGAAATAATGTCGGTTGGACGTCAGACGCAAATAAATAAACAAAGGAGTATTGAAAGTTCTTCATCTGCAATAATTAATATATAGAATTTATTATTCATCATCGATTCAAAACATGTGACAGATGTGAATCAAATAAAGGTAAATCATAATGGAGAATGAGATGAAGATACGACAAATATCCCGGACATCTTGAGAAGCATGCTTCTTATCATGACACCGTGCCACGAACCATCGTAATTTGTGACTTTCTGCACTTCAAAATTTGAAGATCTAATACCCGGTTGGCCGAGTTGTGACAGTCTTGATGTAAATTGATCATTTTCCTTCGATTTATTTTGGTATTATATAGAATTTTTGGAGATGTTGTGTTAGCCCCGACTTTTGTTTTCAGGCTTTTAATGGCGACCACTATATCGATTATAGCTTAAAACAATAAATTCTCCGTTTGAAATACTACGAAAGGAATACAAAAAAGACCAAAAATAGTTCTTTCTTTTGGTGTAAAGGTTATATAAGATTAAAAACCTAATTGTTAAAATACCTTTTTACCAGTGTATATATTTGATTAGATTGAGACTTAAGAAGAGGTAGCCAATCATTCTTGAAATAATAGTAAAATGTTGTAAGAGGCTCTGGTCAACATATGAAATATACGGCTGGTCAAATCTAAATTGATTCTGTTTCAATACTAAGAAAGCAGTCTCCGTTCTATGAAATATTATTTATTTCACAGGGTATTGATAACGAGGCGGCAGACATTTCTGTGGAAAATTATTAACAAGAAATCTGATAAAGACAGCATCGTTGCTGAAAGGTATCAGCATCTTAAGGTATCGAACGATTAAAAATACCTAAATGTTGGTATTTAGAAGATAGATGATAAAAGTTTAGCAATATGTTTTGCTATAGTAATTGAGCCTTTCCTAGAATAATATACATATCTCAATACGGTTATATCCAAAGGCATGGATTCAGTGACAAGGACACTTTCCAGAAAGCAATCTCCCTGTAGAGACAGGAAAAAAACAAGTAAAAATAATTCCATCTGTATATGACACTCAATTATTTGTGGAAAATGAAAATCATAGGTTTTTGTTTTTAAAGTACCTGTTGCTACGAATGAAATGATGGTGCAATTATAAAACGAATAAACAAACAAAGAAAACAAAACAAAAAAGACAACAGGTACCTTTAAATATCAATAGGAAAAATTGTAATCGGTTAAAACATTCGTTTTTGATGGAATGATACTGTTCTTGCATTAAATCTAAATATTTCGGAGAAATTGTAGTTTTATTTCAGAAAATCCCCTTCCATATTATGTTCATTTTAGTGAAATAATCACTTTTCTCATTCCAATAGTTAAAAATCTGTTAGAAAGATTTTCTTTGTATTCTCTTTATTTTTATGATAATCGATTATCACTAAATATGGGGAAAAAGAAAATTTGTATTACATATTTTTAGAAAACTGTATTCAATTTAACCACCGTATTTTGTTGGTCAACCCGGAAGATGATTTATTATAACTTGTTTATTTGATATATCAAAATATATTGTATGTCATTTGTTGTTCATTGCATAAAGTAAAAACAATATGTGAAGAAAATAAAATAGAATATGTTTTGGCTAGTTTTTTGAGAATTTCCCGAAATTTATCCCCTTTTCGGTTATTACGGTAGTTTTTATTCTTACGTACAGCAACACGGAAGCGGTGCTACAGTAGAGGTTGATCAGGCTGAGATGACAGGAAGCGTCTATTTCTGGATAAGAAATTATGCTACATTATCAACGAAATCTTCAAAAGATTTGAAAAGGAATGTACAGTAAGTTTTCGTGAACTAATTTGTTACAATACATTGTATTATATTACGAGTTTTACGAATTATTTTTAGTTGTTGGATTGTCTACCAACTGTCATGTTTTTTTGCGCGCGCCATTTTCATCGCACATGATATTCTTGAAAATGCCAAACCTATGTGGTTGTAATAGTTTATCTGAAAAAAACTGTTTTTTTTTTTTTTTTTTTTTAAATACTTTTTCATCTAATGAGATTTATATTGAGACGTATTCCATACGTCATTATCATACACATGCAGACGACTTTGTAAAGATAAGTTAGTGGATTATAAGAGGATAAGAGTTGGGTTATGTTTACTCTTTACTTTCCTATATAACATTTGACGCATATAGTCATACATCATGCAGAAGCAAACTACCTTAAAATAATGTAAAATGCTCTTCAGACATGGAAGTATAAACTGAGTGGATTACTCGCAGTGATCGGTTTGTTTGATGGTTTATTTCTCTTAAATTAAGATTAACTGGTGAAAATTTGACTTCTCACTAGCAAATAAATACCTAATCAAGTCCGTCCATCTGCTTCTTTTTTTCAACATGAATTTCTATGTTTCACTCCGCGACCCCGTGTATTGAATGGGGATTTTTTCAAAAGCGTTTAATATGAACAAATTCCACAAGACATAGCCAATATCTGACCAAGGACATCTTTAAATGCTTCAGTCTCATTGCATGATTCTCTTTTAATTCACAGTGAAATATGTTCTAATAAAATAGTACTTTTATAATAAATAAGATATTTAGCCTTATACTTGTAACACTAAACAGCAGTAAAATATTAGTAAAATTTGAGAAGAATTACAGATTAACCATTGAAATTTACCTTAAATCCTAATATCAGTGCAATTTAGATACCAGTATGCTGTTTGAACTTTAATTATATTTTGAGTATGTTGAACATTGTAGCACATTGATATAAAAGGATGACCTTTGCAGATACACACCTGCGTTATAGTTTCTTAATCGGATTGTTTTTGTTTTTATTGTTATTTTCATTTCTAGTTATTTTTGATACTGATAAAAATTATGTCCAGTCACACATTTTTGTGTGTCTCCGTATTTTTGGTCTCGGTCTGTTTGTGGAGACAAGAGCTTGGGTAAGACTCTGACGCCATTGAGTTTTTTCGCGCACGTGTACACCTGTATGCTATCTACAGCATAGCATTTCGTATTAATCAAATATCTGATCTTCAACTTTTGCACACTATGCGTTTCACAAACTTTCTGTATTTTTGATTGAACGCACAAAATATGACAGGATTGATGACGCTGCTTAAATACGGTAACCGAAAAGCAAGTTGGATAAGCCAGTTGAGCTCCAGGGTACATGGGTTGAAATATCCGGACTGCAACCGTGATTATTAAGTGTGGAGTGACTTGACTTGACTTGACTATTTGAGTTTACCGTCGCTTCGATAGTATTTTAGTCATAAAGTGACGTCCAGTTAATTACAGGTGGGGGAAGACCCCGGATGCCTCCGAACCCCGGATACTACCGACCTACTGCAAGCCAGCTGGAAGGCTTCCTCACCTGAAAATCCGAATGACCCTGCCGGGATTCGAACCCACGCGGTGAGGTGCTGAGTGAGTGTTAAAGTCAGAGACTTTACCCTCTCGGCCACGGAGGCCCTTTAAGTGTGGATTGAAGCAGAAGACAAACCCAAGTGAAACTACAAACATCTTAATGGCTAATTTTCTCTCAGACTGCTTGATGATTTTTTTTTTTGTATTTCCAGAGACTTTTTATCAATATGTGTAGCAACAGTTTTTGCTTCAAAAATCAAAAATCTTTGGCATTAGATGGAGAATTCAGTTGCAAAATTGTCTGAAGCGACTGTACACGATTCTTCAATGATACTTTCCTTTATCAAGCGTTTCAAGTGTCTCTTGAAATTATGCCGGTGTATGTGGAATCTTTGAAAAATACTTCCATAGGTAAATATGAATGTTAACAAAACTACGAAAAATAAAATAACATTAAGCACGGAAGAGACAATAACAAACGACCTGCTATCAATGTCTATTGTACCTATGCAATAATGGCCGAAAGCAGTTGTGATGTTTCTTGTTTCATAGACGTTGTGCTTACACCATCAGATGCGGTTATGTTTACAGGAACTAAGTCAAAAAGTTGTGAAGGCTCCCATAGAGGGGAATATGGCAAATAAAACACACATTAAAATAAAAATCCTTGCACCCTTTATCGATATTTGTTTGCCTGATTCACGACAGATCTTTAGGTATCGGTCAATTGAAATGACCCACAAAACAAAAGGAGATACGATCACACACACAATTTCAGAAAGTTCTTGGTCTTACACAGATATATGTTTGCGTACTTGATATTATCCACAAGTTCCAGTATCGATATGAAAGACACCATCACATGATCAGATCTACAATGGAAAGAACGGTGATGAAAATCACTGTCGAGGACTCCGGTGGTTGACTACGTGAAGTCTATGATAGGCGCAAACTCAAAAGCTGGTGATGTTTCTGACTTTTCAAGATTTTCTTTGCCTTGTGTCCATCTTATGCTGTCCAAATCAAATCAAAACGTAGAATCGTTTTTTTTTTTTTTTTTTTTTTTTTTTTTTTGTTAAGCTGTCAATTCCAGTTGTTGTTTTGAGCAATCTCATTAAAATACGCCACGAAGATCTGACAACATCCCGTGAAATCTTAAGTCGACCTTAACATCATGAACATTAATAAAAAAAATAGTGATATCGAAATTGTCCAATCAGAATGCGTGTTTCAGAAAAATTTAAATCTAAAAATCGGAACTCCTTGGTGATGTCCGCAAAATAAACATTTCCATTCGTTGCCGTTAACTTGCGAATATTCGCAAAGCCGACGATTTGATTGGCTAATCGAAGATCAATATGAGTCCACCTTTAATGGATGTCATCAGATCTTTTTAATGAGATTGTGTTATAACAAACTAAACAATTGATATATTTATAGAGGAAATGAATAAATGAACTCGTGATTTATAGGAAGTAAACATTCTAGTTCTAATCAATTGTGTTATACTTAAACAAACTCTCACTATCTTTTTTTGTATTTTTCCCCTATGCCAAATTTATCTGTGAACTGAGTGTGTGGGTCTGTTGTTATTGCTGTTTTATTTTATGGTTATATATTTCGCTATTAAGATCTATCCAAAGTCTACTTTAATTGTTTGTATTTATTTAACTGGTAAACGAAGGAGATAAGTAAGTGTCGTATCTGTTAAACATAATATGAAATATGGCATTTTCAAAAATCTTATTAGAACAAGAAAGTTTCCTGTGGAAGAGACAAAACACAATTAAGAGAAGAAGACTTACATTGAGGGAAAGACAAAGTGTCTTTATAGAATAAGAATCTATCTTGAAGAGAAGACACTACAACTGTGTATTGATATCATTAAAATTAAGGTCTGTTTTTCTGTAGTCTCCTCAGGATAGTTGATCGTTTTCATGAAGTACCGTCTGTATCCGTTCGTTATTCCCTCTAAAATATATTTTCCATTACGCATTCACTTTCAGTACAAAGTATATATGAAGCTACGCGCCTGACATAAATTTATAATATGTTTTTTTTGTAATATATTAAAAACAATTTTAATATAGAAAAAAATGTTCAATAACATATAATTATGATGGCAATTTCGAAATACACAGTAACATGAAGTGTAAAATATGAATTAAGGGAACATATGACTGACATATCAACTCCATAATATACATTAATTTTTTATATACATTACAGAAAAACTGGATAGACCAAATTATGTATTAGAACACAGTGTACAGAAGAAATATGACGGTACTGGACAGGTCGTTTTGTTTGTAAATGATTTCAGATTACAGAGCGTTTATGACATTTCCAACTTACAACCTTTTATTGGTCAAACAGTTAAGAATCTATAATTGAATGGTCACGTGGTACTCAGTATTGCGGTGAGTCTACTGCTCCGGAGTTCGTCAGAAACATTATAAGCATTGCTTTCAGATGAGAATACTTTTTAAAATAAAAATTATGTTGTATGGATCAAATTTATTTTAGCAACTTTTGTGAAAGGCCAGCCAAGAATCATTAATTAAGTTAAATTTGTCATTTTCTATCCAGTGGTTTCTTTTACTGATGACGACGGCGACGACGGACAACGGACACGTGATCATCAGGATAACAAACCTTGAACACGTTTGAACAAATATCTGAACTCAATGCCTTGTGGTTTCTGACAAGGAGACTTTTAAGATATAAGTCCATGTAAAATCAAGTGACCCCTGGGGCGGGGCTAATTTTGACCCAATGGTCATGATTTGAAACTTGGTAGAGGTCTACTAGATGATGCTTCACACGAAATATCAAAGCTCTAGACATTGCGGTTTTGGAGAAGAAGTTTGCATAATTAAAATTTATTATTAGCTCCTGTGACCTACTTTGCCAACCAATAAAAATAAGTTTGAACAATGTTGAAAGGGAATCTCATAAGGGTCAATCAGTTTGTGCAGTTTGGTCAAAATCCATTCAGCGGTTTCAGAGGAGATGTTATAAGTTAATTGATGACGACGGAAGCACGGACGGGACGGACGCCGGACACATGGCCATCTTGTGCACGTTTTGCTCATGTGAGTTAAAAATAGTTACTCTTCAAATAGATTTCCCTTATTTCATTAGGGGCGGACAACCATAAGTAAATTTATGTATTCGAAAATCTTATATTTCTAAAAAAAAAAAAAAAAAAAAATAGTGTTTGACAGTTTTTGAATTACTAATACATTTCGGAAGTAATACCAAGATATAATTATGATAATTTCTATTCCCTTTATCATGGTTATATTCGTCTGCTTCTAAAACAGTATTTACTTCCGCGTAACATATTAATCAATACCATTGTTCTGTTCGAAAATACATTATTGTACTATCATGTAAGGACATTTTTTTTTCCTTTAAATTTGTTATTTCTCTCACACACTAAATACTTTTTCCTCTCAAACACAGACTGGCCCTGATGGCCGATTGGTTAGACCGTCCGCCACCTAACCAGGACGTCGTGGGTTTGATATACCAAACCGTTCAACATTGTACTGGTGTATCTCCCTTATGATGGACGCTTAGCACATAACGTCCAAATCTGACCGACCCAGTATCAGGATAATGTGACGAGATGTGATATTATGCAGTCAAGATGCAAAATTACCCCATGTAGACAAAATTATTGAATTACTAGAGAGAGAGAGAGAGAATTTAAAATACAATGTTAACATACCCGATAGTAGTACCTCGTAGTAGTAGTACCTCGGGAGACAGCGTTTTTTCAGCCAAGACAGCAAACAGTGTTGATTGAGTGCATGCAAGATGAAGATGTTACAATTAATATTTTCTTTGAATGTGATGCCAAATCTGAAACCTCTTTGCAAACTGTATTCTCTTATATGAAATAAATGTGTATACTGAGAAAATGACATGATATACTGTAAAAACAACAACAACAACAATAAAACAAAACAAAAAACAACAACAAAAACAACGTGTTTTCACCACCCCCATCCACTTTGGGTTGACAGTGACCTGTTAAATCAATATGTCACCAGTTGATTAATCTGACTGGCAGTCTAATTTATCAAAATGAGTTTGTGCTAGTTGTGTTGTGGATCATGTTGGTAAATATGTCCATAGTAATGCACATTAAAAGTATGACTGTTGGATGACTAATATAAACGTAATATAAACTATTTTATATCATGTCGATCGGGAAAGGAAATTTGTATTATTCAAGATAAAACCATAACCAACATTACGAGTGACCTGCAACTGATTATCGTGCTGCCATGTTTTGCACGGGATTTTCATAAAAAAAAACGTACCGGTGTAATTATTTCAAGTGGCCTCCCATAGGTAGATATTGTCAGGCAATATTGACCTGAGACTGATTAATCTCCGGGATGCTCTTCGTTAGTTTCCGTGTTTATAATAATCTAGACATTTGTTTCCAATACCAGTATGGAATAAATAAGTCCGGATGTCCCAGTGGTAAGCTCAGCGATCTTATAATCACGTAGTTGCAGGTTCGAATCTCGATGCAAACATTCCTTTTAAATTCATAATTATTTTCAATTATCAATTTTCTTTTAATTATTTGCAATGAAAGTTGATGAATTAATATTTTGTTGAATTGCCTTTTTTTTTATTGTATTTTCTTCTTCTTCTTCTTCTTCTTCTTTAAATCCTGTTGAGTAAAGCATCTCGTCTAACCAGAATAATTTCGATAAAATCGTGTGATTTGCATGTAGTAGATTTTTAAGAATAAAATTTTAAAAAAAAATATGAACACAATTTGTGGTCTGAGCTAGATTCGAAACCACTTGTTTTACTTCGGACGATTGCCGAAGAAAGGTCACTGAATATTTAGGTGTCTCAGGTTAATACAATACGCCCGGATCTATGTGGTGACCTTTTAATCTGGTTACAACGTGTATAATGAACGTTACACACAGACATTGGACACATTAACAGTATACTTTGGTTATATCCTTACTTGTTGTAAAAATATATTTGTAATGTTTTGTTAAATATGCACATTTAAAGGTTATGGATCTGTAATTTCAAGTGGCCGATTTCAAGTGGCCCGCCGAGAATATGAAAACGCTCCCCTGCCAGGAATTTGAAAACGTTTTTATATTCTCAGGTAGGGTTCCTTGAAAACGTTTTGAGATTCTTCCACAGATTTCCAAATACTTTATCCCGGGGAAGTAAGTAAGCCAGATATAAAATACATTTTCTTGTTATACCTCAGTGAAATTCGTAAATGTTTTCAAAAAAAAAAATGGGGTCATTTGAAAAAGTGTTTAAGTTCCTGAAAGAGGGAAAGTTAACCCATCGTAAGGCATTTGAAAACGTTAACTTTTATGTTCCGGGGAGGGGAAATTGAAAACGTTAAGTTACCGGGCGGCAACTTAAAACGGGGGTGCTTAAAAATCACACATAGATATCAAAATTTACAGATGTACATGCTGTAGTATCGCAATTAATACTTTGACAAAACCAACACATAGTTATTGTGTCACTTGCTTTAAGCAGCAGGGATCACTTTTCTGTCGTCTGTCTGTCCGCCGTCTATCATACTTTTTTCCGTCACGCTTCAGTAGGTGACACACGTGTTCCAAGGAACACTCCTTTTAATATTATAGTAGAAAGTTGAAAAGGCAGCTGAAATATAGAGGTTATATACAAACTCGACACTAGCTTGGCATATCAGGTCATATATAATGACCATATGCATGTACCGTGTGTCTTCCGTCAGATGTCTATTGGACTACGATAGTGCTGCCTCATTTCAGTTTATACCAAACCTAAAACCTGTCCTTATATACTAAATGCCTAGTATGGCGAACTAGGATATCTTAAAAATATAATTTATGTCACGTATGATGAAGATTTTTTTACATTTTGCAAAATGCACTTCGCTCATTTCTTCGACATCTAACGGGTTCGTCCGAGAATAGCCGAGTACCGATTGATACGATTTCAAGAATGTGATTTTGAAAAATTGTACAGCATCAAACTTTGGATGCATTTTACAGATGATACCGGAACAACTTATCAACGTAAGCTTAGGGGAAGGAAATTCAAAACGTGTCAAAACCGCGCTGAAATTTTAAAGATTTAAGATATGCACCCGGAGTGTTTTGAATAACTCTTACAGTCAAATTAATAAATCAGTAATTTGGTATAGAACAATTAAACACGATGCACAGTGCATATTATATGAACATGGTAATAACAATTAAAATACCAACTTAAAGACTTAATCCCCTTTTATTGCTGTTTTTGTCATGTTACCAGATACACATTTATTTAATTTTTTTGAGCGGACGGGAGTTTTTTCATTATTTTCATGAAATACCTATGTAGAGTAATACCAAACAAACAATAATAATAATAAATAAATTGAAACTTAATTTGGTCTGTAAAGAAAAATACAGTGATTAGTATAGATTTTGTAATAAAATGGTGTTAAAGAACTGGTTGACACTGTGTCAGGATAATTTGACTGGGTGTGGTATCATGCCACTTGTCTACGGTGTGATATCGTAATGAGGCAGCACTATATGTCTCATACAGATGATTGAAATATTGTCGGTGGGACGTAAAATCCAACGAAATAAACCAACAATAAAATGGAAATACCCTAAGCAGGGCCTCCATCGGAAAATAGCAAATGCTTACAATGCCTGGGGTACTTCACGGGATATGTTTATTAGTGGACAAAACTGAAATAAAGATCTTAACATGTTATTCAATATCACCCGCACGGAACCTCTGTGGTGTGGCTAACTGCAGGATATCCGAAATTTTCCTATCACGATAACTCAATATTCACGTGATCACTCAATATTCTCGTGCGAATCGAATGGGGAAAAGGCGCGCTCGACTGTATTGCAGTGGGCGACTCTGAAGACGGCGGTTGACATTTTAAAGTTAGATTTTTTAACTGCGGATGCCAAGATATGAAAAGTCAATATCCGACTCATAAGTTCAACTGGCAGTGTATCAACATAAGGAAACACGGTGTTTTAGAAGGTATTGACAAGCAATTTCAACCTGACTTTGGACGGAGTTGAACAAAATGGCGTCTATCGCTTCGAAAAGGTACGTGAGATCTTTACTAGGTATTAGAACACATTTTAATTACACGGGACATTTTTAGAATCAAAGAGGCAGCCAATCAGTCTATCACTCCCCGACCATTTTCAAAACATTTCTATTTCTTTATGAAAAGTCTTGCATTCGTGGAGTTGGAAATGATCTAAAATGATTCTAGAATATAGTAAGAAAACGACCTTTCCCTTCACAAGTCATCTTTATTAGTAAAATCCATACCATATCAAACACTAATTATGCCAAATTTATATATTCTGCAAGATTTTAATAATCGTAATTATTGAGTTTTCCGATTGACACCTGAAATTCTTAACTTACTGAAGGTCAGATTAAACTCTGCTCAAAGAAAATAACAATTGTTTCTAGTGTTTGTAAAAAATAAAAATAAAACTCTTACTTTAGCTGATTGCACATCCGATAGTAATGTAATGACCTATAAAACATAATGAACATAGGAAAGGCCAAACTGAGATGTTTTTGAAACCGCACAAATAGTTTATATAATATACGGAAATTCAAAGAAATTAGAAATTAAAAAAGGGAGCAAAAATGGTATTGTAAAGCAAAAAATGGTATTGTAAAGCAAAAAATGGTATTGTAATATTGTATGTAACGTGTACGTTCATTCGTAAATATTCATACTTAAGACTTCATGTATTTTCAGGTTTATATTCATTTTAAATGTTAACTGATATGTTGATATCTTTTATTATTATAGTTTCATATACTTATAATTGTTTGTATTTATTTAACTGGTAAACGAAGGAGATAAGTAAGTGTCGTATCTGTTAAACATAATATGAAATATGGCATTTTCAAAAATCTTATTAGAACAAGAAAGTTTCCTGTGGAAGAGACAAAACACAATTAAGAGAAGAAGACTTACATTGAGGGAAAGACAAAGTGTCTTTATAGAATAAGAATCTGTTTTGAAGAGAAGACACTACAACTGTGTATTGATATCATTACAATTAAAGTCTGTTTTTCTTTAGTCTCCTCGGGATAGTTGATCGTTTTCATGAATTACCGTCTCTATGCGTTCGTTATTCCCTCTAAAATATATTTTCCATTACGCATTCACTTTCAGTAAAAAGTATATATGAAGCTACGCGCCTGACATAAATTTATAATATGTTTGTTGTTATATATTAAAAACAATTTTAATATAGAAAAAACTGTTCAATAACATATAATTATGATGACAATTTCGAAATACACAGTAACATGAAGTGTAAAATATGAATTAAGGGAACATATGACTGACATATCAACTCCATAATATACATTAATTTTTTATATACATTACAGAAAAACTGGATAGACCAAATTATGTATTAGAACACAGTGTACAGAAGAAATATGACGGTACCGGACAGGTCGTTTTGTTTGTAAATGATTCCAGATTACAGAGCGTTTATGAAATTTCCAACTTACAACCTTTTATTGGTCAAACAGTTAAGAAT
>CM037779.1:73930982-73946867 GCA_021229015.1 Solen grandis
AAAAAGATAAACTTAAATATGAACTTAATTCCAAGAAATATTTATTGATTGTCTTGATAGCCACTATGTTTATATTATTTATTCTTATCTTCTTCTTTCACAGTTGGAGAGTATGGACTTTGCTACCATATCCAATCAGATTTCAAGCGGGAAAAGTCGGCAGTTCCTGGAGCGTGCAGATCTCAGACGTGCCTATTACTTTGTATCCTTTCTAGTCCAATTTTCATGATTAAAGACATCCCTGCATCACATTAATATCATTTTTTTTAATGAAATTTTAATTTCTTGATCTGTTATTAAACTTTTTTTCAAACCATAAAGTTCTTCAAAAGATTTTATTTGGAAAGTGTACATATTTACATTTGAAATATAAATTATATTCCTTTACCTGAAATTAGATTTTCCTAGTTATGACCAGCTTGTTTGGTACAGGAAATATTGCAAGCGTCAACAGGTTTGTACTTTATTTATTCTCTGTCCTGTTTGCCAATTTGTCAGAATGAGTCTTTATGAATAAAGTGTTAAAACTGTCTTTATACTCAATAGATTCTCAATAAATGCTTCCTCTTCTCTCATTTCTCCATCATGGTCCAGAAGTAACAAACAAAAGATCCCCTTTTACGGGAAAATTATTCTTCGAGGCCCTCCAAGGTGCAAAGTACTGGTCCAATCCAGGAATTGTAGAGAAGAATTAAGATGTGTTGTTGACTTGTTTACCAATAAAAAGAAGTTTCGAAAAATAAGTAAAGAATATGTTTTAAACTGGATTAATCCACATTGAATTATGTTCCTTTGTGTACTTTTCTTGTGTCACCTGTTGTAAGCAGAGGTGACACATAGGGATCAACTCTCCATCGTCTGTCTTGCCCATCTAAAGACCTGTCTCTCACACTTTTTTCACCATGCTTCAACACGTGACACACATGTTCAAAGGAACACTCTTGTTGATAAATCCACCAGAACTTTGGTATATCATCTGCATTTTGAATGATAGGAGACTGGTGGTGTTTATAGATATCTATATAAGGGGAGTATATATGGTCCATGAGAGGGGAATATGGTGAATTACATATTCAATGATCTCACTCAAAATTACAGGTTTGCTTTGTAAACAAGACAAAGTCATATAGAACAGGTTTCATAAACTTGATCAAATATTGTTTTGATGTAATTGTCTATTTTCACCAAGTTCTTTCTTTTCCTTGTCCATATAATAATTACAGTATGCAGAAAATAATTTCAAAATTCCTTTCGCCTGCTCTTTGACAACAAAGGTAATATGGACAATGGATTTTACCAACTTTGTTAACCCTTTCCCTCATAGAGGACACCATGAAAAGACCTATGCGAACAGCATAAAACCAGATCAGCCTGCGAGTAACTCGCAGGCTGATCAGGTTTTATGCTGTTCGCTGCTCCTCAGTGGTCTGGAAATGAGGATTTTGTAATTAAATTTGGTAAGGTTTAACTGTGGTTTTCTGCAGATCAGGCTTTATGTGATACCTACTGAGGGCGTCAAAATGAGTATATATGAGGGAAAGGGTTGACCATACTGTTGACCATATTTTTTTTTCTTGAAAGTTAAGTATGTATATTTAACTACATAATTTTTACAAAATATATTTAAGTGTGATTGCAAGCTCAAACCGAAAAGTTGGATGATAAGTAAAATAGGATAGTTTAGTTGAAGCCTGAAATTGTTCTAAAATATGTTTTTCTGTGTTTAGCATATGGAGTATTGAAATTAATTGATATATGCTGCTTGTTTCAGCTTCGATGTTGCAAGTGTTTACTGTTTTGTTACCATAGAAAACCCTGCATTTGAAGGGTTGCTAATCATATTTAAGGTATACTTTGCAGAGGACTGAATTCTATCTGTCTGTTTATCAGGGGAGAGGAATCTTGTCTTAATTTGCTTCCTATCCAGTGCTGCACAGTCATTTTCTTTCAGAGCAAAATTCAGACATTTGAATTTCCTTTGAAACTTAAAATTGATTTAACTGTTTTCAGTTTCTCATATAATGTAAGAAATGTTATTATCAACAATACTTAGAGCGAAGTAAAACTTATATTCTTAAACTAGGTAGACACACATTCTACCTGTGCATTCTTATTTCATGAAATATTCAAGTACATGACTATACACACAAAAAAATTTGTATTTCATAGAAAAAAAGTTTTTACTTGTTTCAATAAATTCAACATCTGAAGGAAAAAAACAAGTTTGCTGGTCTGTTACAGTGATGATTCTGGTATCAGAACAGTTTCAGAGTTGTCATTCTCATGTCTGAATTTTGTTCTGTTTGAGCAACCTGCTGGCAAAGTACATGTATCATTCGAATGCTACATGATAAAATCTTTTTTTAACAACAAAGCCAAACAGAAATTTATTGGTTAATTTCTAAAGTAAAGCTGATTTTGCAGTTGAATGCATGGAAAATATAGTTGAACACTATGTCTCTTGCCTATTAAAAAAGAGTTCATATAGTTCCTGTATTTATATTGAAATATCTACTCCATTGATGATGTTCTGTTATCTACAAATACAATAATTGATGATTTAAGAAAACTTAATGCAACATTTTTCGTCAGGAGAGTGTTTAGTCTGAAATCATTCAACAGAAAAAAAAAAAGAAAATTGAGAAAAATCAAATTTGCATATAGCCAGCAATATGCTTCTTTGGTTAGAGATATATAGCACTGACAAACTATTAAAAAATAATATGGTTAGCATTTATAATAGTTATGTCATTCTTATTACAGTGTTCTTTTTGCTTTTTTAAGAATGGAGCGCTATTTTTTTTCTATATTTTAAATTATGAAAAAACAACAACAAAAATCATATCATTAAATTTTAAAGTAATTCTATTCAGCTACTGTCTGCAGTATAATTAACAAATTGATTTCATTTTTTGAATTGATTTGAATTAAAAAATTGAGAATGGGATACATTCGAGTATCTGTTTAGGTACATAAAAAAATCTGGATTTTTTTATATTTAAATTATTTTTTTATGTAACTGTTATATAGAATTCATAATGTAATATTTCTTTCCTATAAAAACGGTCATAGTTTATCATATATTCTGTAACTGGTAATCACTCAACATTAAAATGATTTTTCTGCCTCAAAAAATAGAACCACTAAATATAATCATTCAAAATATGTCCCAAGATATTATTTAGATTATTTACATGAATTCTATTGAATAATAAGATACTCATGTATTTTCATACAAGGTTTTACTTTCTTTCCCCATAAGTGTATTCAAGACCAGTAGATTCCTATATATCTTACTAAATCTTCTTTTATTCCTATTCAATTAACAGTATAGTCATTTTACGTTTTGCAAATTTAAATTTGTATAACCAGGCACTTTGTTTTGTAATTCTTCTAGAATTTAACAATGTTTGTGAAGCGATGGTGAGAGGGAAAGCTGCACACATCTGTTTATGTTTCAAATATCAAGGGTCTTAAAATTGACGGTTTCTGCAGTTGACCAAAAAAAAAAAAATGGATTTTAACCCTTTCCCTCATAGAGGAAACCATGAAAAGATCTATGCGAACAGCATAAAACCAGATCAGCCTGCGAGTAACTTGCAGGCTGATCAGGTTTTATGCTGTTCGCTGCTCCTCAGTGGTCTTGAAATGAGGATTTTGTAATTAAATTTGGTAAGGTTTAACTGTGGTTTTCTGCAGATCAGGCTTTATATGATACCTATTGAGTGCGTCAAAATGAGTCTATATGAGGGAAAGGGTTAATAAAGCAAATTCCCTGGTATATTGTTTTGAACGGAATCATTTTGTGTCCAGTCTGGGAGCTCTAGGATGACTGTAAGAGAAACGATGTTGTGATTAGTTATATAGGGAGAGGAATGCCTGATGTTGCAGATGCTGTAATGGATATTTGGCATGTGTATTTCAGTTTTGACCCTGCTGCAGTATTCTGTTTCTTAACAGTCTCAAACCCACCTTTCATGGGTTTGCTTATAGTGCTGAAGGTGAGTCCCCTGTCTTGTTGTTGTTGTAGTAGTAGTAGCAGCAGCAGAAGTAGCAGTAGCAGTAGCAGCATGGTTTAGCTGGCTACAGATCTACATTGTCCTAGTATTCTGTAAGTGTCAAGTTTTGTTGAGCCTGCATGTCATTTGGCTCTGCAGTTGGTGTACATATTAATTAGCTTTCAGTGCTTTGTGTAATATAATTACTCAGTGTATTCAATAGCTTAGTGTAATTCATTACTCAGTGTACATATCAATAAGCTTAGTGTAAATATCAATTAACTCAGTGTACATATCATTAAGCTTAGTGTAAATATCAATTAACTCAGTGTAAAATTAAGTTATATGCCAATTAGCTAACTTTAGTGTACATATCAGATAGCTCAGTTATATGTAAATAAGCTTAGTCCACATGTAAGTAAACCTGTACATATCTTGAGCTTAGTGCTCATAACAATAAGCTCAGTTAGTGTACATGTCAGGTCTCTGTGAGTGGACATGTCAAAACTTGTGTGTCTGTTGTAAACTAGGTAAATGTCAATAATAAATGGTAGTGATGTTTTAAGAAAAAAAAACAACAACCATAAAGCTGACATTGTTAAGTCTGAAAAATATGAAGCCAAAATTGTTTTCAAAAATTAATTAATGATTATCTGTCATTTAGCTCGTTTAGCGTATATGTCAGAAATGTAAATTTCTATATATAATCATGTATGCATCGCATTTTCATGATTTAAATTTTTTTGGGTTGCAATTATAACACTACAAGTGTAAGATGTTAATAATAGTGTATTTCCTTTGAAAATTATATCAATAAGTTATACTTATCTTACAATCTATAATAGTTTTATCAGTTATTAAGAATTTTTTCATATGATAATTTTCATATTGTCTAGAGTGTTTTTTTTTTTTTTTATTTCTTTCCACTGTAGTGGCTCCTACTAATACATAGTTTTTGTGGTTGTCTTTTTAACCCTTTCCCTCATAGAGGAAACCATGAAAAGACCTATCCGAACAGCATAAAACCAGATCAGCCTGCGAGTAACTCGCAGGCTGATCAGGTTTTATACTGTTCGCTGCTCCTCAGTGGTCTGGAAATGATGACTTTATAATTAAATTTTGTAAGGTTTAACTGTGGTTTTCTGCAGATCAGGCTTTATGTGGTACCTATTGAGTGCGTCAAAATGAGTCTATATGAGGGAAAGGGTTAAACTAACGGCTGTATTCACACATTTCTGGTTATATATTTCTTAACTTGCACATTTATTGTAAAGAAGATAATTATTTATAATCTGTATTACATACAGATTAAGATAAGGTTTATGAAGTATTGGTATATATACAGATTTTATTTTAATAATGAGAAACAAGATAAAATAAAGAGCAAAATTTTATATTTAAAAAAAAAAAAAAAAATTTCTGTTTCTGTAGTCAACTACTCACTGTAATGATTATTTTCAAAACACTTTTCCAAACATTATTGAATATTTAATATTAAAATTTATTCCTCATGATGAGTTAGCATTTCCATATCATTTTTTATACTGGTGAAATTTGATTAAGAACTTATAAATTCTGTAGAGCTTTTATGTCTACATACAGTTTATTATCAAATTGTAAAATTTCCCCTACAAATGATAATGTGAACATGACTTGGATAATTGTCACTTTTACTGAGTAATCAACCTGTTCAAAGCTGCCACATTTCAAAGGTTCAAAGTGAGTTTATAATCATCGTCGAATAACCCCGGCTGACTTATTCCATTCACTACAGTCATGACATCATGCCGTGGGGAAATAGGCAAGCAAACCATTGTAAGACAGTAGTTATTGATTGATTTATCGACCAATGAAAATGTGACTATTAAGTGCGACACTCTTCGGCATGGATGCTTGAAAGTCATTTAAACAATAAAAAAATGACTGCGTCCGGCAGCTGTATAAAAATGACATTTATGATTGGTTTTAAAAACGAGATGCGACCAATGAAATAGCGTAATTTGACACACCCTAAAACGACCAAATTCATTCGTAATATCTCACGGCCTATAGATGATCTATCAAGCTGCCGTGCGTGTTCGACGATGATTTATAATATGGAATAGCAGACTCCATCTGACCCTTTAAGTGAGTTTATGATATAGGTTAGCAGACTCCTTCTGACCCTCAAAGTGAGTTTATAATATGGGTTAGCAGACTTCTCCTTTTCAGAATTGCCACTTCCCATATTTCCCTGTGCTGGTCTCTTAGGACAGGTTGAACCGAACTGCAACCATGTAAAAAAGACATTTTGATAACTTTATTTTATATTTTTTTGTCATTTTTCTAAACTGACTGAAATACTGTTGATGAGACATTAAAAACAAGCAAAAAAAAAAACACTTTGTGTCACATTAAGTATAATACCTATTTTTCCATGTTCATCATGCAGATATAAAAATTAAGTCTTTTTAAAATGATTTTTGTTTGATTGAGATGATGAAGATTGTACTAAATTTAGCAAAATTCGACTTGGCATCTTCTTAGTTTGTATGCTCAATTTTTCAGATTATAATTCCATTCATCCTGATCGCCTGTGCACTCCGAGTTGTGAACCTGGTCACTCACGTGCCTATGAAATGTTTCTACTTCCTCATCATGATACTAGTGGATGTAGCTGGCTTGGTAAGATATATACAGTAAATGTACAGCGCAAAAGGGTCATAACTTATATGTATTAAAGAACAAGTTGAGACAATTTGGCACTAAGCCCTTCCTTAAGTATGAGGGTTATTTCCTGAGCACCGTGGGATCTTTTCAACTACCTTGAGATCTTTTTCCAGTACTTTGAGGTCTTTTCCAAGTACTGTGAAGTCTTTTCCAAGTACTGTGAAGTCTTTTCCAACTACTATGAAGTCTTTTCCAAGTACTGTGAAGTCTTTTCCAACTACTATGAAGTCTTTTCCAAGTACTGTGAAGTCTTTTCCAAGTACTGTGAAGTCTTTTCCAAGTACTTTGAAGTCTTTTCCAAGTACTTTGAGGTCTTTTCCAAGTACTGTGAAGTCTTTTCCAAGTACTGTGAAGTCTTTTCCAAGTACTGTGAAGTCTTTTCCAAGTACTGTGAAGTCTTTTCCAACTACTATGAAGTCTTTTCCAAGTACTGTGAAGTCTTTTCCAACTACTATGAAGTCTTTTCCAAGTACTGTGAAGTCTTTTCCAACTACTATGCCAAGTACTATGAAGTCTTTTCCAAGTACTGTGAAGTCTTTTCCAAGTACTGTAAGGTATTTTCCCAGTCCCAATGTTGACTACATTTCTTAAATAAGAGAAACAGAATGGGGGAAATTGTAATCTTAAGAGAAAAAATACTCTAAGTTTTCATAGCAGTTTTTTTTCTTAGAATTCATTTTCCTCATCATTTCTTTTTTTATGGTATATTTACTCCACTTTTAAACTGATCCACGTTGATATCACAGTACTTAAATTGATAGAAAAACATTTTTCTGTTTAATTCACGCCTTAGATATATATACATGTATGATTTTGGTAAATTGACTGGTGTTCCAGCACATTAAAAAATGTTGCATATGTAGGAACGCTGAAGTCTATTTTGCAAATCATACATTTGTACATGAACATAGCGTAAATAAAATTTGTTTTTATAGAATTAAAGATTTTTTTTGTATACTATGTTTGGTTAACAAATTAAGGTTATAATGGTCGATAGCTATTGTGCTTACAACAATGTTAACCCTTTCCCTCATATAGACTCATTTTGACGCACTCAATAGGTACCACATAAAGCCTGATCTGCAAAAACCACAGTTAAACCTTACCAAATTTATTAAATCTCATTTCCAGACACTGGGAGCAGCGAACAGCATAAAACCTGATCAGCCTGCGAGTTACTCGCAGGCTGATCTGGTTTTATGCTGTTCGCATAGGTCTTTTCATGGTTTCCTCTATGAGGGAAAGGGTTAACCTTGCTGTTACAGCTCATTTATATATTCAACACACACATAAAAAAATTAAATGACAAAAATAACATGGTGTGTCAAAGTGTATGTGAGTTATCAGTAGGCGCTACTGATTTAATCCTTAAGCTTCTCAAGTTTATTTTCAATTACAAATTTATGACATCATATATATCAAGTTACAGAACTTTAAAAGGTATAAAAAACAATGGATTTTTCTTTGTCATGCAGACCATTTAGAATCTCAGTTACAACACTTTATGAGCAAACAGAGAAACACTGATCAAACCAGAGGAGTTTGAAGATTTAGACATGTATAATAAAGTAAAAAAATATATGTATGGGACTCATTTTTTTACCATATTACTTATTTATTGTTAGAACTTCAAACTCCTGTGATCAAACATATCTTAGAAAGTATTGTCTGATCTTAAATAGTCTGTTCTGCTTGCCAAAATGAATCCAAATGAATTTAAATGAGGTAAAGTTTTAATACTGAAATCTGAATATTTAACCAGCCTCTATTATAGCTGTAAAATTTGTTGATGAAATCATTATAATTTGTATGAGGTGGAATTGTGGGGGTATTAAATACATTCTTTGGGAGAAGAAAGCTCAATATTTTGCAATTACTTACAGTGAAAGCTCTACATCTCCTTGCATTTACTTGCATTGAAAGATCTACGTCTCCTTGTATTTACTTACTTGCAGTGAAAACTTTATGCCTCCTTGTATTTACTTGCAGCATTTCTTCCTGCTTGTGGATGATAATGGCTCGTGGGCGCAGGTCGGGCAGACGGTTAGCCACCATGTCATCTACCAGATTATCAACATGGTAATCATGCTTCTGTTTGGCTTCTCCTACCTCCTGACCACTTGTAACATCTGCTGCTTCAGAACCAAGTGATCTTCCCGTAGTAACCAGTTGCCAGGGCTGCCAACTTGTACTTCTGGTCATGTCAGTGTCAGGCTTCCCTGGGATGACTTGCCATGTAACATCAGGATTTTCAAGTGATGTGTAAATGTATGTGTGTTAGAGTGTGCGCATACTGAGGTGTTCTGAGTAGTTAAAGCTGACTTTTGGTCAATATCATTTTTACATGTGTTTTTGCTGTTGCAGACAAGTCACATATACTCTCCTTGGCCAATCAGAAATTAGCACTTATGTTGGGTATCTGATATAGTGGTTTGAAGAAGAACAAGCTGAGTATGTTACTTCCATTAAAACTCATTTGTGGCCTAGCAATTAAGTTATTATCATAATCATCTTTGCTCTTATGTTTTCATGAATATACATTTTTGTATACATATTCGTGGCTTGATTTGCGCTTAACCCTTTCCCCCATAGAGGAAACCATGAAAAGACCTATGCGAACAGCATAAAACCAGATCAGCCTGCGAGTAACTCGCAGGCTGATCAGGTTTTATGCTGTTCGCTGCTCCTCAGTGGTCTGGAAATGAGGATTTTGTAATTAAATTTGGTAAGGTTTAACTGTGGTTTTCTGCAGATCAGGCTTTATGTGATACCTATAGAGGGCGTCAAAAGGAGTATATATGAGGGAAAGGGTTAAGATTTGGATTTGCATTGAATACCTATAGGATGATTTCTTCTTTAATTTTTTTTTTGTGTGTGTGTTAATTACTTACCTATTTTAAATGTAAAATTATAGTATGTGTAATCCAAAATGTTTATTTAATTTTTAGTCATATCAAAATATATTTTTATTTCTCAAAGTATCATATTTTGTGTCATCATCTTGTTTTGAGTCCCTTGTTAAGTTGATGTAATATTGCATGTACAGATCCACTATGATGTTATATATGAGAACCCAACTAGATACATTGTTACATTAATTTAAACATACATATTGTAGTCAATTGGGAGACAAGTTCTTACAACTAATACTAATCCCTCTTGACGGTTCCTGGGTTGGACCAGTACTTTGCCCTTAGGAAGGTCATGAAAAATCATTGTCAGGAACGGGGTTCCAATCCACACCTTCAGATATGCAGTCAGGCATGTTACCACTGGGCCATAGTGCCATTTGCTACATTCAATTATACTCATGTGGACTGCCAAAATGACCAAGTTCTATTGTAGTCCATTGGTTTTGTTGATTGATTTCTGACAAGGGTTGTAGGTTTGGTCCCCTTTGAGCGATTTTTTCAAGACTTTCAATGGTGCATAGTACTGGTACAACCCTGAAATGGTCAAAAAGATCAAAATGGACAACCAGGAGAACATCATTGTATATTTAATTTTATGAACGTAGGTGAAAAGATATGATTGTATTTTAATTTCATGAAAAGTGCTACATTGAGACTATGGTTGACCTAGGTTAATCAAGAGAAGATATGGTCTTGTTTGTGGGCAGTTAAACTAGCTGTGAATTGAAAGGAGGGGCTTAAACTTTTCTGCTAAACACTGGAAGGTACATTAAGCCTGTGCCGGGTCGGGGAATATGTCCGGGATGAAGCATGGCACCTGTAGCCTTTTTGCTTTATTAGTCCCCAACTGGTGTTAACACTGGAGGGGACTATAGGTTTGCCCTCCATCTGTCTGTACGTTCGTCTGGATGTCCAGAAATATGGATCCCGTGATAACTTAAAAACCGTTTAAGAAAATATTATGAAACTTGATATATGGATAGATGGCAGTATGGAGATTGTCTACGTCACTTTGTTTTTTTTTTTCTTGGACCAAAATTCTGGTTGCTATGGTAACACCAGTTACTTTTTTTATATAAGCATTTGAGTTGTGAGAGTGCTTGTTATGGTGGGTCTATACTCTTTATGTTCAATCAAAACCTTGATAACTGATTAACCCAATGCAACATTCTCTAGTTGGTGCTGAATATTGCTTAAGTATTTATTATCAATTGTTACTGATCATAAATCTCTATCAAGTATATGATAATTTACAGGGCCTTTCAATGAATTTTGAGGGCAGACCACAGTGCTCATCTACCTCCTTCTATTTCTTTATGCACATAGGATAGCTTTATGGTCAGCCCTCAACAAAGGGATTGTTTGTAGAGATAGTTATGACATTTTATACCCCTCCTCTCCGCCTAAATTTGATATGTCTGGGCTATATTACTCTGTATCCTGTCCCATGGCATGTTGCATCTGTTGTCCGGGACTTTAACCACATTATTTATCATAATGACAGCTGTAGTATTTCATGTAGAATATGTAGAGATTCTTATATATCAGTTTTACATCTACTTAAGTGGTTTTAAAGGCTTTGGATCATTTTTATTGCTTGTGCATGTCATTTTTTATTCTCTGGTCAAATTGATTTGCGCACATCATAATGATGGATCCATTTAAGTACAGTTTTCATTGCACCTTAATTCAGTTTAAAATTAAAAATATGCAAAAAAAAAAATGTCACTGGCATCAGGGTTATAAGTTATGACAATATTTTTATAGAAAAAACTTTGCATATGAAATCATATTTCAAAGGAAATCACTACTGCTTATATATCACTCTGCTGATTGGATGCTCAAAAATCTATTCAGGTTTGTTTGCTTGTTATTCTGTTTTATTTATATGTATTTAAATGTTTAATTTATGTAAAAGATATTTTTTTGAGTCTGTATAATAGAATGTCCCTCTGGTTGATAAAGCTGGTGAAGAATATGAGTTTAAAGCATAAATTTGTTAGTTTGTTGCCATTTAAACAAAATAGCATTCCATTATTTTTTATGCCCCCACTTTGAAGATGTAGGTGGGTAGATAGGCTTGCCCTTATTTGACTGTCCATGCATTCAGATTGGAATTACGGACCATCTAATTGTTAACAGAAAAAAACAAAGACTTCATTCCGTTACAACAGAATAAGGGGCCATGCATAGCCCTTTAAACAAAAACAACAACAACAAAAAACAATAGAAATACCCCTTACTCCAATCTGGGCATGTTGGTCCTTCTGTTTATTACAAAATTTTCTATAAATTCAAACTATATGAGTCAACTTTATTAGGAATGTACTCCATCTAGGGAGGTGTCCACCTGGGACAGCATAAAGCATACTTATGTCCCCTGACCTTTGTGAAAATGGTGTTAGTTGGGGACAAACGTGTCAAGTGGACATAGGATCTTTATTCTCAATTATGAATGGTATTATGATATTAGGTACACAAATGGATTTTATAACCAGAATATCTTGCTTTATCAATGAGCTTTATATTAGTTACACATAACTGGTACATGTATTATTTAACCAGCTTCCTGAGGGATTTTTTTTATTATTATATATGCACAAAAAATGCAAAACCATGAAGCTAAAGTTTTTTCTACTCCTGTGCATCGGGCCTTAGATTTCTACTAGTAAGTTTGATCTTATTTGTGAGAATGACATCATGCATTATAATGTCTGTTGATTTCTTATTTGCACAATATAACATAATGAAAAGTGAATCAGTTTATTGCATATTTCAAACTTATCACAGACAGGTAAGAAAAAAACACAAGAAACAAACTATTTACATCTGTGAATTTATGTGTTTTTTAGATTTGGTTTAGTATAATGTTTAGTGAAACATCCCCAGAATGTATTAGGATATGATAATATGTCTACTGTGTATTCAGTTATTCAATCATTTTGGGTAGCATAATAGAATAATGATCTCTGATATGAAGAAAAAAGAATGGACAAAGATGGGACATAGAAGTGCAGTTAGCAGTCATTTTGAGTGCATAATAGTACATAAAACGATTTTTATACAGCCCTCTCTTTATAATGCAATGGTATAAGAAAAACTATGTGGTTTTAGAAACACATGTACGAGGGATGTTTGATAGAAAGTATGTGGAAAAGTTCCATCACTTTTTCATGGATATGGTTATTAGAATGAAATTTCCAAAAGTGATACTTTAATATGTTTTGAACTCAATTTGAAAGCAAAAAATATACAAATTAAAATTGCATATTGCAGATTTCAGCCTATGACATTATGAAGGCATTGCAAAAATGATTTTGGATGCAGTCCATATATTTTGGGCAGTTTTTGACGTTGGGAGTATGGACTATATGTGATCTTTAAAGACAAGTAAACATGGGAAGATTTTCAAAATTTGCCTTGCTCAATGTTACCATAGTGACTGTGGTTTTTGCATGAGTGCAATTTGTATCACTTCCCTTGTTGGATGGATTAAGTTAAAAATATATCAATGTATCACTTTTGAAAAAATTTATTCTAATAACAATATTAATATGTTAAATAAGTTTTAACCCTTTCCCTCATAGAGGATACCATGAAAAGACCTATGCGAACAGCATAAAACCTGATCAGCCTGCGAGTTACTCGCTGCTCCTCCGTGGTCTGGTAATGAGGATTTTACAATTAAATTTGGTATGGTTTGAGTTTGGCTTTCTGCAGATCAGGTTTTATGTGGTACCTACTGAGTGCATCAAAATGAGTCTGTATGAGGGAAAGGGTTAAATACACCCCTCATACTTCAATAATTTTTCATATAGTTGAGTCAAGGTGGTATAGATCTGGTCAATAGCCACTCTAGATTGTTATGAAAATAAAAAAAAAACTGGTTTGGAATTTGGAATGAGGATATATTCAGATAATGTATGTAATCTTGCATGCACTTGTTTGAAATCCATATTTGTGATAAAAGCTACTTTTATTTCATTCTGCTTTTATACACCTTTATCTTCTCATCCTTTGTACACAGGGATGAGGACACCTTACAATCTGGTATAACTTAAAAAGGTCAGTGACAGTCAAACATAGTCACCTAGGGATTTACTAATTAATAAAGACATGTTTATTAGTTACGAGAAAGTTTTGTTCCCATATGAACTCTGCAGATTTTCAGTTTGAATTTAATACAACTGATCACAATTGACATATTTAATCACTGTATGATTTTTACTATCAGAACATCATTATACATTGTATTATTAATAAATATATATAGTTTGTATGGTCAAACTAGACATCAAAATTGTTTCAGCAGTTAATTTTTTTAGTTCAGTTAAAACTGTAACCAGTCAAAACTGTACAAGGCAGCCAAAGCTGTAACCAGTCGCCTGTTGAAGGCAGCCAACCTTTTTTTATACAGCCATTTTCAAGATTGTGAAAAGACATGTTAATATACCTTAACCTTTTAGCTCATATAGACTTGTTTTGACACATTGGCAAACAGCGCAGACCCAGATCAGATTGCTCCTTCAGACAGCTGTCTGATCGGGGTCTCCTCTGTTTGCTGATAAAATATTGTAGCTCAGATTCTACTGTCCACACAGCAAATGAAAATCTTTTTTCCCCATATTATTAAAGTTCCAGTAAATTAATGTTCATAAAGTTATAAATTTATACGTAAAAATTCATTAGGCTAAAACCAAATTACGCAGTCATGGTTACAAAGTGCTAAATGGCTCTTTTTTTCCCTTGACTGGCTGCACTTTGACAGGCCTGACTATATATTATTTACTGGTGTGTTACATTATACATAAACAGAGTGGTAATGCTATTTCATTTTTTTCTTCAAATTCACTGCTAAATATGTCTAACAAATGTTTTGATGTAACTCACAGTATTAAAGATTAATTTTTTCATAGTCTACTTTTGTTGATTGATGTACACCAATGTTTATTTCATAAAACTGTTTTTTATTCCTGTACTATGATTTTTACAGAACTCTCTGTTCAAACACATTCTTTGTAGCAATGCAATTTTTATAAATATAGATTTTATTTACACCAAATCATAACTTGACCATTCTTGTATATAAATTGTTTTGATATTTTTCATAAAATTACTTGAATCTTACAGAGGGTATGCACAAAAAGAAGCTCCAAATGGTTTATTCTTCTCATATGATAGGTTTTATTTCTAACAATGATACGTCCCTTCAGTACACTTACATGTATAAAATTTATTATGAAATCATGCTATTTCAACTAGATATTTTGGCAGAAGTATGAGACAAATTTATGTGTTCCAATAAGATATGCAGACAGTAAATGCATGTCACATAGCATGTTTCTTGTAGACTTATCTTGTCTTATGATGGCTGACTGCAAAACTGTTCCATTGCTTATTTCTGTTTTCACTTTCGTGGTCAGCCCCCTGTTTCTGTCATACCTGTGATATCAATATAAGATTGTCAAAATGTTGTTCATGAGAATGATGAAAATCGACCAAAGTATTTTAAGTAATACTGAGCACTTAGTATAATGGTTGATGGGTTATTGTGTCACCTGCTGTTAGCAGAGATGACACATAGGGACCACTTTTCCGTCATCTGTCTGTCCGTCACAATTTTCCTGTCACGCTTCAGCAGGTGACACACATGTTCCAAGAACACTCTTGTCCTTACATATAGAGAATACTTTTTTTTCAATGTAATATTAAAGTTATGAAGGAATTACAGAAATTCTTCTGAAGATAAATAGGAATGCTATTTGATATTTTCTTACTAGATTGATAAAAATATACTAATGAAATAGCTGTTTTTAAATTTAATGAGATATTGTTTAACACTGAATGAATCTTTAAATGATGCATATCTTGTCATGGAGATATGTAGATGTAACAGTAAGTATTAGGATGTTAACGTGATCTGGTTCATACTGTAAAATCATTCATTTTGGTTGACATTAAATTTCGTTGATTATGTATCTAAGTGAATTTTATAGGTAATTTTTATTTTTGGATCTATGTTCTAGAAAACGTGAGGTCTATATAAGAGACAAGTTTTCATGGGGATTAATATTCGTGGATAAAACACACCACGAAATCTACAAAAATTAGTGTCCCACAAAAATTAATGATTTTACAGTATTCCACCAACCATATTTAATGTTGAGTAATGTGTATGTTTCTCTACTCAATCTACCAAAATATTTCATTTCTCAACATGTATTGTTAGTTATTATGGTTATTATTTTTTCAGCTTTAATACTATG
>CM037779.1:73946967-73996967 GCA_021229015.1 Solen grandis
TAGTCCAAACTGACTGTAATAAATAGCGGGTCCGTCAGAGAGAAGTTTGTCCCTGACTATGCTTGTCTACATCAGGATCATTACGTGGTAATGCCCCTTAATAAAACATGTTTCTTTGTCGTAAAGTGTCTCAAATGAAGACACTTACTCTGTTAATTTGTCTGAAAGTGAAACGTCTTTCTATCTTGCATTGTTACGTGTTTATGAGAATTATTCGTGAAGGATGTTTTTGTAGTTTTAAAGGTTTGTTGATAAGCCTGACTTTCTATTATTTCTGGATCCTTTAAGTAAGATAGTGAATATCAAAGTTAATATTAATATCAATGAAAGAGACAAAATAACATGCGCAATATAGGGAAAGTTATTACATGTCCCCGTACGCATGTTATAACAATAAAATTGTATGTGGTAAATTACGTTAAGCATACTATGCTTTCATGAAAATCATGGTATTCATTTTGGTGATTGTCATCGAGTGCTTGTTTTGTCAAAGTTACCAAGCCGTGAAATGGCACCATTAGAAATTACAAATATGGAGCATATCTAATTATCAGTTATCGTAATTATTCGTACTAGTTAAGCCATTGTTATAACATATTAGATAATTAAGCACTTAGTTCAGGTACAAGTTTTTTTCCTTCTATTTTAATAATAATAAAGCGCAACAGAGGGGTTTTATACGTCCATTTCAGGATGTGTACTGCGGTTATTCAAATCTTTGTAAAATTGTATTGAAAAAAAAAATAAAAAAATCACATAGTTTTGTATAAAAGCTAAATCTGCAAAAGATGATAATTTCCATGCAAAAAGTTTAGAAACTGTTAAACTGATGACTCGATTCAGGAATGAAACTGTTAAAAAATAAAATAAAAGATAAAGTTCAGAGTTAAGCAAAAGTAGAAGAAGACTTTTTTAACGGAAAAAATAAAGAGAGCTCCTCAATAAGAATCCCCGTATTGCAATCCTAAAATAATCGAAATGCCTATGACCATTCACATGTAACTACTAATTATGACCACGACCGGTTAACAAACATACAAACAAACAAAAAGCAATATGAACAGACAAAAAAAACAAAAATATAAATAGTCCAATACATTATCTATATTCTAAACCAGAACTACTATTTGACTACTTTTATTAATGTTTTAATCGATATATATCTTTACATATATCAACATTTAAGAAGCAGCTAATTGATTGAGTTTATCTGCTCTCGGTTTAAAAGCAATGACAGAATATAATTTGGAGACATTTTGTATTGTTTTGGTGTTTTTACTCTTCATAAGTGATCTAAATTTAGAAATGGTTGGAAAAGATGATATTATACTTTTGTGTAATGTGTATATAAAGTGGACAACACATAAAAGAATGATATTCTGACTCGCATCTATTTCGGTTACATACTCTACACACTATTTCCTTTTTTATTGACACCATCAGATCTACGAGACTCTACTTCAAGACAATGGGCAATTAGTCTAAGTTTAGTTATCTGTATTCTAAGCTTCTCATTTGTAACAATATCGAGATATTTTTCGTGAACAAAATCATATTTATACAGTTTGTAATAAACCGTTTCCACATCAAGAAATCAAATTGTTTACAGTTTATTTTCACGTTTTAAGTGGAAAATAATTTTACGATTGACGAGACTTCAGGTAAGAAAAAAATGTTCTGCTATGACAACAAAAGAAAGAAGTAAAATCTTAAAGTAACAATAATATTATCGAATCTTTCATTAGAGTTTAAGGATAAAATTCGAAAATAAATTATATTTCATGATTATAATTTTAATCTGGAACTAACCGTAAGATGAAACAAAAGATTGTGTTATGTGATAAAGAAATAAATACACTCACGTGTATATGAATAATTATTACAAAATACATACATTGAATAAAGCATCACTAATTCAAGAATTTGTTTATAAAATCAAGGTTTGAAGATATACTTAACATTATCTAAATGTCAGAGTAATATCTAGAAATTATTTCATTACTTAAAAGCTTTAAAACAGTTTGCATCGTCCTTTGGCTGTAACAGCAATTGAGAAAGAAGCTGAAAACAAATGTTCTGCAAAAACACCCTCTGGATATGATCTCCTTCAACTTCCACAACATCAAACGGATGTTTACAAAATCCTAGTGTTCCATTTCCACGAGACAAGTTACCGTGCAAAATTCATAAATATGATATTACAACATAATCACCTTCACTAAATTGTCTATGCCATTACAGGGGACAGGGATTTGTTAGGAGGCCGAAAGAAATGCGAATTCTCTGCAGCGATTCTGGAACTAATTTTCTGTGAAATAATTCAATCCACATTTTCATTGCCGGTCTTAATTGGTTTCTTGTCTAAGGTGAAATTTGGACCCAGAGGTCTTCCAATTCGTGCCTGTTTATAGAAGCATTAAGTTTAATATTGTGCATGCATCGTGTTGGATTTTCTTGAAGTATAGTCGATTGAAAGGAAATTGCATGATATTTTGGCTACAAACGAAATACTGCCTGAAATGTTTGAAGATTTTGGATAAAGGTCTTTCTTTAAAGCTAAACGGTCCTTCATATCTGCTTTGAAAGTTAAAATGAATATCATGCAATAAATGTAGAATATATATAGATTCGTATATAATGTTTTCAATGAAATAATTCAATGTTCTCTCTCTGTGTGTCGCACACACACACACACACACACACACACACACGTTTTTCTCCAGCTTCTTTTGTAAAGTACAAAATATTATAACGTTCATACGTTATATATGCCGTAGACGCTTGAACAAATCAGCCATTCTTTACTGTCGACATAGCATGAATACACTGTATAATGTATGGGACAGACATCCAGAGGAAGCTAAAGTTATGGTCCCACAAGATACAAGCGACACTGACAAAGAGGTTGTCAAAAAGAATCTCCTGACAGTTTGATCAAAACATTTCTTGGCCCTTTCAATATGTTTTGTGTTTTTCTCTTATACATAGCATTTTTGTACATAAATAAATGACACCTCTCTCGAAAACTTTTTCCCCTATTTCCAATCATTTCTGAATGACTAAGTATTGTGTTTTTCAATATACTAAGAATTAAATCAAAGCGCACAATGCGCTGAGAGACAGCGACGGGGTTTCTGGCGTTTTTGAAGCAGTCAGAATGACAAAAACTTCACACGCTGTTGCTATACAGAGGTTCTGTTTAGTTGTTACATAATAATCCGGAGTAAAGGTCATGAACATTTCATTCATAAAAAGTTGCATACCTAAGTAGGTCATTCCCTTTCTTCAGCATGAGCGAACCTGATGTATGCATTCTACCTGTTGTTGTGTACGTGAAGAAATTGACCAGGTATTTGATTATTTAAGATACTAGAATGTTTGCCTTTCTATTTCAAAGTTAAGAAATGCTCTGGGAAGAACCTAACTCGCCATCATGCAAAATTACGTGTAGACTACTTTAGGTCAATACAAACATACGGAGCACTACTTTTTTCTTTTTACAGGAGTAGATCTTCATGTACGTAAGATGAGTTGCTGTTCTGATTAAGAAATGTCACGGATATTTTTTTCACGCTTAAAATTGATGCTTCCGGTGCAAAATAGTGGTAAAAGAAAACATGTTAACAAACAATGACACATTAAAAGCGGTTACGGTTATGACTAAAACGTCTGTGTAACATATTCCACTCGTATCTAAAAACATCTTATGACTAAAAATAGATATTTAAGTGTCAAAGTGTGTCCATTTCAAATACGATAAAAATCAGTTTGCCAGTTTATTGATACTCTAAGCACATACAAATGTGACATGAGGTAATTAATGAACAAAAACATTTATTATATATGGTGGCATATTTCTGCCAGCCACTTACCCACTTAGCTATGTCGAAACCTTTCTGAAAAAAGTGCCGCATATTCAACATATTCTGGAAAGTAGTAAACTTTCATTTTATCATCATAGGTATCTAAACATAACTAACTGCTTGTTTGTGCCCACTACTGCCAGCCATATATTCAAATAAGATAACTGGATATCATGTTTTTTTGTTGTTGTTGTTGTTTTTCCAATTACTGAAAAAAAGAACTTGCATGGAAAACATTAACCTTAAATATTCCTAACTTCAAGTGAATCTGACATTTTTTCTAAACAGGAGCAAAAAAAAGAAAAGACAAAGTTGAAAAGGGGCATAGCAGTGTGAAAATGAGTTTAAAGGTAACTTGTCCTTTTGTTTTGTTTCCCACATTGCAAGTGATCAAGTATTCCAACCTTAAAGTGATTATGTTGATAGATTTTGAGGGAAAAAAAGTTCTAAATCTAAATGGGGCCTTAGCTGTGTAGAGCTGATCCCTTTTCATCGAAAATTTCGGCTTAAAATAAATGTAATTTAAAAATAATGTTAGTTTTATACAGGTATACTAAAGTTTTACACATAAATTTGATATTTTTGCAAATATAAAAATAGTTTAAGTACGAAACAAATTAGTAATGCATTATTGTAACATTATTGTCATTTCAGATCTAAGGGCTATGTTGCTAACTATGTCTTTTAACGTCTCTTAAACTTCGAGACTCATTGTGGTATCTGTAAAGAATTTGTTGTGGCATAATCATTTTGAAGCATCCCAGTATCAATTTAAATCCAGCATTATCAAATTAAGCCCCCATTCTTACCTTAAACAGTTTTCTATTTTCAAATTTCTATTCAAAGTTTATTGATTATGTAAACAAAGTTTGTTTTTCATTTTCGGTAGTTATAAATAGAATATAGACTAAGGATCCGCAACCCAAGTTAATAACACTAAATATTTTCCATACATATTAAAAGAAGGCAATCTAAGTCAGTTAATGTATAGATAACAGGGATGGGTTACAGGCATTTTAGATAAATAAACAAAGACACCGCTATATACTGGTGCTAACCGTGGTCAGTGTCTGCTTATATACATCATTTTACATTTTTAATATATCAATTATTAACAAGTGAGTTAATCTTATTATTTCTTTCAGAAATATATTTTCATAATTTACTATCAATCCAATCGCTTTTACCTCGAGTAGTTATTTTTACAATACTATGCAACATCATTTTCTTGTTGTTGATTGCATATATCAATAACAGACACTATGTTACACAAGTACAATAACATAAGTTGGGATCAAGGCACATGCTAATGTAACAGTCAAAGTTTATCCAAACATAAACAAACATTTCACATTTCCAGAAATTCAGGACGAAAAATTATGGAAACAAATACCATCTCATTTAAAACATTCATGAAATATAAGGCTTTAAGCCCTTAAAACAGCATATAGTACCACAAAATAAAAAGGAAAATAAATAGATAAGGGCCTAAATGAACTTGTTAATGATTTGAAGATACTTAGAGGGCCCACTGTGATATAGTTTGAATCCCGGGCAAAAGTCTGACACGAATGTAGAGCTAATGACGTCCTCAGTCCTGGTCCAGTTTTCTGTCTATGACTGGCATGTTATCCTCCATCTAAATTGTAGTCAAACAAGCATGTAATTACAAAATTGACCAAAGTGTTCATTGCCTGATAAACAAGCCTTTTCCTGTAAAAGCCATTTCTTCTTCCGCCGGCCATAATCTCTTAGACGCATTTCATTTCAAAACGATGTTTTTGTAAATTTATCTATGCCCTTATATTGACTGTTTGCAACAATTACCAAGACATGTAAAAACATCAACAAAGAAACAACAGAAATCAAAGAACAAACAAACCAACAGATAAAAAAAAAATAATAATTCGCGTACATACAAGTGCAATTAACTATTTGAAAGTACACTTGAGATCAGATCGTATTAGATACTCTTTACTATATATTTATTGGTAGTTTCTCAGGCATCAAGACTAGGTTAATGACATCGACTCCATAACTGTTAACGACCTCTTGTTCTTTCGCGGAGAGAAGTAATGAAATATTTGTTTCGATTTTTCTACGATTATGTGTTTAATCAATGGCCAATGAGCTTAGTAATGACCGTTTTGCATGATAGCAAATCGAGGGTACATTGAAACTGAAAACACGAGAGTATTTGAAGACACAATGTTTGGTTGTGTCGATTGATCTTATATTCTTTTATTAATAAGACTGAACTTTTTCCCCTTCAATAATCATTTATATAACGACTATTTATGGTTCAAACGAAACGGTGCCTGGTATTGGAAAACACGTGTACTACATGTATTAAGAACTCTCGAACAAACAGATCAAATTCAAATTGTATATGCGGGTCTATGTTATTATATTGATCTAACAGGTGTCGTATTTGCCGTCTTGAGAATCGAATTCTTTTGTCTTCTTTTAACAATGTCTCTTGAAATGCCCTATTTACTTAAAGCGTCGTATAAACGTAATGATGAGTGAAACACACAGTATACTAAAGTCTTCTTATATGCGTTTCGTTCTCTAATTGACACACTTATTTGAGATGTATACAGACCACCCTCGACCCCCCCCCCCCCATACACACACAGAGAGACAGATAGACGGACGGACGAACAGACGGATAGATAGATAGTGACTGTATTGTCACTATGGAAACAATCAGGACGAATTTAATATTATTGTTATGAATCATGTTGTTATATTGTCATTCAAAATTTTAACTGAACGCGCTATAATGGCTCTTTATCGTGTACATATACATATAACACAATATAACAGTAAACCTGTCAAACATCACGTTGTTTTGTGTCTGGTTGCCTCATCTGACTATTGACTTTGTTAGGCAATTGGTTACATACTGGGAAGCTGAAATAACAATGGGAACAGAGTCAGCCCAAATGTCTGGGGTCAGGTGATCCATATTATACTAGAAAAAGCTGACATGCCACAGTCCTGTATACTGTCAATGTTACAAATTAATTCTACACAACCATCCAGAAACATACGTGTTTTAATACAATAACATCATTACAAATCAATTGAGAGTTCACGTGATCTTATAGCGGTTCGCTTTCTTTATGAAATACGTCTGTTGGGTATATAATTATATACATTTTGCATATATAAGTTTTATTTAATTTGGACATTTTGGTGTAACTGTTGACATTTTGAGAAGAGGTTATAGGAGAAAAGTATGTTTGTCCTGCTACATGTTTGCCTGCAAGAACAGGGATGATATTGTTGATGAAACAGATATAGCTTAATTCATTTCCCCTTTGTTGTATCAACTTTGTATATTTTCGTATCAAGAAGCGTTTATATTGAGAAAAAAAAAACACACACAAAAAAACAAAAAACAGTCAAGTACTTTAGGCCATATATTATTCGGCAGCCGGGAACGTGCGGACAGACGGACAGATGAATAAATATTTAGATAGGTTTTTCACCAAGTAGTTCGGCAGCCAGGAAGACAGAATACATACGAACATGCGGACGGATGGATAGATACGTTTAGACAGATATTTCACAGTTACGGATGAAATCAGCGATTAAACCTTATTAAGCCAGGTGAAATGTTTAACTAATTATGGTATCAATTTTAATTTAACTAATGCTAATATCTATTATCATGGACACCATGAATTTTTTGATATTCTGAGGTCCACACTTTCCACTTACGTCAAAATTATGATCACTACAAGGCTTCTCGTTTCTTTATCTCACATATTGACATATATTTCTTGCGGCTTGCGTATTTTGCCCTGAAACATTTGTAATTTGCATAGTAAAAAAATTCTGCATTTCGTATCTTCATTACAGGCTCAGCTTTGAATAACCGTTTTTGGAAATATTGGTCTTAATTGGGACATGGTGAACATATATTGTATCCTTATATCAAAGGAATAACACATTCTTTTTATTACTTTTGTTTGACGAGTAGTTTGTAGAGCGTTTTAGTCATTTTGGAAATTTTGTCTACATAAATTGTAGTGCTGCTTAACTGCAACATCACGCCGTAGACAAGTGACATAATACCACACCCTGTCGGATTATCATGTTAATGGCTTTGGTATGTCGCGGCCTGGGATGGACCCCCCCCCCCCCCCCCCCCCCCGTTATCGTTACCAGACTGACGCTCTCACCACTCGGCATATAAAATGACCTATGTGATTAGTACTAGGTTGGTCAGGTTTTACACTGAACAATACCCTTAAAGAGGAGAGGTCAACATTCGGCATGTGACCTAGACTAGGAATCCGTGAGGTATTCATTCAAACGGAAATGTTTTAAGTATGAAAAAAATAGTGGCTGTCCCCAATTGCTTCACAGTGTGTTCGAACTGACTATCTAGCTTCAAATGACGTATTTTAATGGTTCAAGTTTTAAGGTGGGAAATTAAATCTAACCCCTTTACCTCATGTACTAAAGGTGAGACACATCTTAAATCAGAGCTCTCAGGCGTGAGAAGGGTTTTCGGGTTAAGATAAAGTTTACCTACTGTAGAATCAAAGGAATAAGCAATCCGGTGTATTCGGTGAAAATAATGCAGTTTTATGTTATGGTGTGTTATGAAATTAGATGCTTGGTCTGATAACACGATAACTGCATGTTCCCAAACATTTATCAGCTTTGATTCTCCTTTAAATTTCAATTACATATTTAAAAGGGAATAAAATTTAAATTGAACTGAAATCCATTAAGCAGCTCGTTTACAGATTATCGGTAGAAATTTAAAAAAAGAAAATGTTCTACTCTCCCTCGTTAATGTTGGTGAAGTCTTATGTTCCTGGCAAATAAACTTGGGGTTTGTAGGTCACATTGCAAAATAAAAAAGTTATTTACGTAAACACAACTTCGATGAAATCTGTTTGATTTAGAATACGATATCCCCCGAAGGACACATTCCGCAGCATGGCGTCTTCACTAGTTCACGGTAGCGATTTCGTAAGTTCATCCTGTGATGTTAGCGCATGCAGGAAAGTGAATGAATGATCTAAATGATTATAGTTTTTTGTTTCAATACCGTGTGTGACGGTATTGCCTGTGATACAGAAAACATCCATTTTTTTGCGATCACGGTTGGTTACATTGGGTGACATTGCGTCTGTAGATAAACACGTATAGTTAAAATAAAAATAAATAGTCAATGACTATCTGTAAACAAGCTGCTATACATAATTCTGACTACTTCTATACATGTAAATCATTGCGGATATTTCTTTAATTGAATTTTGAAACAAATGTTACCTTGGTTAAAAAGAATAAACAGTTTATGCTGTTGTGAAACTCATTCTCTTTTTGATAAAAAAAAAAAGAGAAGATTAAAAATTGAGTTAGGTGGCATTATAACGGTACAGGTATGTCTGTTCTGTTGGGTACTCAAGACATAGGGTAGTGCAAGGACTGGTTTGCCCGGTGTCACTGAGCATGGGATCATGTCACCATTTGTCTATGGTGTTGCATATTTCAGCACAATATCCATCTCAAAATTCTACTGCTATCCTGATAATGGGCGTTAAAACATTAAGGTTATGGTTAGCATTGCATACGACAAGCTTTGAATGTGATATTTTTAAACAGTTATGAATACATACTTTAATTAACATGAGCTTTTGTTATCCAATAACTTGTTGTTCTAGTGCAAATGGTCTAAAGGCGATATTAGGTCGTCCAGTATCTACAGGTGTTAGAAAACCCCGATTATATAGAAAGCAAACGGACAGGAAACCGACATGTTGCGAGCAAATATGCTTCCATACATGAAGAGATCGGACCCGAACAAGTAAAGCTAAAAGCGTCTATATTACTTTAAGAACAGTGAATAACAGCTTATCAAAAGTAAACGCCATCAAATATTAATTCCTCACCTATGTAACCTAATTATTATGAAATCGGAAGGTTTCTTGTTGATGTAGAGACCTCGCCTTATCGATTGTACTGCAACGGAGGTTCCCTGGAGGTCGTTATGAATATTAAAAACAATTTTACCAGGGGGTAATTTTCAGATTAACATGTAAAACTAATTCATCGGAAAATAATGTACACAGAAGGATATGACTTGTTAAGTTATTCCAATAGTAAAGGTCAAGAGCTCTGATATTGTGTTTAGTCGGAGGCAGAATAATGCAGGTGAATTGGTTTTTCACATGTTGGAATAAATATTAGATGCAATATGGCTTTTCATTTCGTGCTATATGCGTTGTAAGTGTATAGGCTTTTACAAGTCAAGACAATAACGGTGGATCTCTGATATATTGCATCTGCACTTTCAAGAAAATGCTTTTATTTTAAGAATATGCGTTTGGTTAATTGATATAAATTAAAACAACTTTATTCCTTTTTTACTCTAAGTAAGTCCTAGAATCGAATCATATTTGCTTATAAATTTGGAAAATGTCATACATTAAAACAGGGGGACATATATTCGAATTGCGATGTGGGATAACCGTATTTTATTAATTTACTATGTTTCTATGTAATCTTGATAAAACTCGAAAATAAATCTTGAACCTGAATTTTCAAGAAAAAGTAATCAACTATGTATTACATTTAAAAGGACATGTTATTTGCATTTCCTAAGTTTTTAAAGATGTATTTATGTAAATACTTTAACAAAAATAGAGAGGGGAAAAAAACATATAAATTAGACTGGCTGTTCTGATCTTTTGACACTAGGCTTACATCACATTATGAGTATTCTTCAAATAAATATTCAAAGTAGGAGTTTAACACATTAATGCATATATTAGTACAGTGTACTGCAAGGCAGTCTTTTTTGTTGTTTTCTTTTGTTTCTTTTTTGACCTTTTCTTCTTTTATTGTAATGGCTAGCATTCATTTTCTGATTATTATTGCCATATTTAGACCTTGCGGGCAAGGATCTTCCACGTATTAGTTTTTTTCTGAACAGACAACATAGGAAGAGACAGTGGTTGGATGTTGGATACAAGGAAAGAAGTCCGGGTTGCAATACTCTAGCTTATTTTGCGAATAGGCCCCTTGGGTCTTTCATGTGCCCGGTGTATAGCACCGACTTACGGGAGACAAGTTCCTAGGTAAAACTAGTACTGATTACTCCGAGTTCCCATAGCAACCCCATTTTGCCGAGTCCCAGCCAAGGGTGCACCTGGTACCAATTTTATATGTCTGGTTTGACGCAACACAGGAGGAAATGTCCCGGTTGGGATTCGAACTACAGACCTCCCGAACATCCTACCACTGAGCTATTCTTTTCTTTTACGCAGAACTACAATCTTGCTATTTAAACCATCAGAACCTTAAATATAATAACATTTTAACACATGGGAAAATTGCATTGCAATTACGAAAGTGACAATTTTGTTGCACTTGAAAGCTTAGCAAAACCTACAAAAACGTGCAAATTTCCGCATGTTTCCAGCTGGTCGTGTTACACATTTCATTTTCCTTGACTCTTTCCTTGTTTTAAGTGTGACCTATCACCGCTCAGCCATCGGTCGGTGTCTGTTTATTCATATGAGTTCCTTGTTCCGTTATCGATATTGCGCGAGTTTCATCAAAATAAGTTTTCATAATAATTATATTTCTGTTCCAGGATCTGTTTTGTTTTTTTTCCATGACTTTTCCAGGCGCAAAGTAGTGGTCCAATCCAGGTTTCACTAAATAGTGAGGGGTGTGTATCAAATATAAGATTTTTTTTAATAGACGTAAAAGGTAATACAAAGTCATGGAAAGAAATAAAAAATACCAACCCACGATTCTTATTCTTTCAGCTTCAGAGACTGCAATATATGGTGTTAATTATATACCGAAAAAAATATAAGACAATTAATGGTAAAGGTTTAGTAACTTTAAGCATGTTTTACTTACGTAATGATACTTTTTTTTAAAATTAAACTACAGCATAACGCCGGAAAACAAAAAGGAAAAAGTTTACGTTGGTTTCTTTTTTTTTTTTTTTTTTTTATTTTGAAATGTGGACACATTTTACCAAAACTTAATTTATATACAGGAACTGGAGTAAGAAAAAGAGGCTTTTTTTGGTATATATTTCATTTGTTTAAATCTTATTTTTAAATATGACATATTTTCAGCAATATTTCTTATCATACTTTAGCTTTAAAAGTATACTACCTGTAAAATAGTGTAATTGTAATAGTTGATGGACTCGCTTCAAACTTGCAGCATTTTATTTTTGATATGTGTGCTATAGACACAATGACGAGAGAGAAATATAGAAATGAAACAAATATCTTACTGGGATTTGTACCCAACACCCTGAGCTGCACAGTAATCAACAGTAATTTTAACTTATTTGTTTGATTCTCCTCTGTTTGAGGTTATAAAATTTAGTTCCAGAGCCTAAATTTATTTTCTGACGACATTCAATATGAAAAGTGCGTGTTATTTGAACGTTAAAAAACCAGATGTGTGCCACTTTAGATCTTTTAGCAATATAAACTGTATTTTTCTATAGACATTTGAGTTTGAGAAATTCTTCAATACACATCTTTACTTGCATTTGTTAGTACCTACAAGTTTTCTTAAAACGTGTTTAAAAACAGTGTATCAGTTAACAGGAACTTGAAAAACAAAGTTACGGTAAACTCGTGAATATGTGAACAAATTGAAAACTAGACAGTAATCAAAGCAGCTCGTTCACAGATAGTCATTGACTAGGTATTTGATTTTAAACAATATGTGTGTATTATTTCTATCAATACACATCTACAGACGCACGTTTACCCTCTGCAACCATCCGTAACTGTTATACAAAATGGGTGGTTTCCCCGCCAAAGGCAATAGCGTCACTAACGGTAATGAAACTATTTTTAAAATGATAAAACATATAAAAAAATTTATTTGCCGTCATTTGGCTTATCTCATTCACTCGTCGCGCATACAAAAACGTGGTATTGCAAGCACCTGCTTCGGTGATACCGTGTTTTATATTTAACCTATTTCGCCGGAATTGCGATTTCGTAAATAGCGTTTTCACGTACAATGTGACCTGTACTTGCCGAGTATAAAGACTTAACCAACATAGACGAGGGGGCGTAGAAATTTATCTTTTTTTTCATTTCTACCGAGCTGTTTTAAAGAGTGTTGTCATTGGCGAGTCAAGGGATTTGATTTTAAATGCCTTCAAATACTTGGAAAAATATCAACGTAACGAGAAAATATAATCACAGCATATGCTGCGTAGAAGACTGTTGCGTCGGAAATGCTGGCATGGTGATTGGATTTATTTTATCTAAATTATTTTAACATTTTGAGGAATAATTGCATGTTCTGAAAATAAGATAAAGCCATATTTTAATCAGATTCCACACAATATTCATTTAACACGCGAAAAAAAAGTCATTTAAGAAAAAGGTTATCATTTCCGTCAGGCACTAATAAATCTAGAATTTAGATGTGTGATTAAATGTATATGAACGCATATATGGTTCTTTGTGAAAAAAAAATGAATGACGAGTTTTCTCTTGGGGAGGAACATAAGACCTAGTGTCAGAATACGATAGTAAAAAATAGCTATAAGCGAAACTTGCAGATAAAATAGAATAAAAAAAAGATTCGTGTTATCAAATTTTGAGATATTCGTATTACATTCACTTTATTTTTTTACTTTGTTTAATTGTCCGACAGACAATATTACACTCAATTTAGGGATTTTCTTTTATTTTTTTCAAAATAAAACCGATTAAGTAATGCCTCCCGCAGACTAGTGGAATGGAACGTCTTACCTGGCGCTAGCTTAACACATCCAATACAAGGGAAATGTACCAGTACCATTTTTACGACTTTGGGTATCCCATGACCAGTCACTCAATTTCTTTACTCTTCACAGGAATGACGCCTGAGATGCGGATGTATAAATCACCTTTAAGGTTTGTTCTAGTTTAAGCTATGTAGTACTACATACTGTTTTCACATATTTGGCAATTAAAAGATGTTTGATAGGAAACGGTTCCATAAAAGAAAAATAGGGTGCTATACAAATATGTATAATTTCGATATTTAAAATGTAAATTAAAAAAAATCTTAATTTATTTTGTTACGCAACCCCTTAATTATTGTCTTAATTTCCTTTCCCAATTTCGCTTCTATTCAATGACATAATTTAAAGATAATAATATTTTACGAGGCATAGCAAAGCATTTAATAGTGTTAGTTTCTGGAAAGTCTTTCCCTCTGGGCGTTTACTTGTCCATTTTGCTACTTGTAAGGAGGGCGTTAATCAATATTTACTTCTCTGTTGTTGTCTTGTAGACGAAGTGAACGCAATCTTACTGCAGGATTAAGTGGTTTTATGTTTATGGTCTCACAATTAATGAGGCAGTAATTAACCAATCCCCGCCTGTTATTTATGGACTTGACGCACGCGACGGCGGAGTTTATTCTCTGTTCAATGCATTGAAACACTTCATACTCAAAACTCATCGGTGAAATTCTGTTATACTAGCCGGTTCGTTCGTCACATTTTTTCTCAGGCTCTAACATTGCGGAAATTCAGTGGATGTTCCGATTATTTAGCACAAATCTTTGCCTCATTAAAATAGAGTCGCCCGTGCAAAGACCATATTGCTAGCTAAAAGGTTAATGCCATACTAGTGGGGTCAAAGGACAAGAATCGATATTTTGATATTCAAATAACTTAGCACACATGTTTGACTCATTGAGACGGAGGGACGGAATGTAAGTTCAAAAGTCAAGGTCATACTCAGGCGTCAAATATATAAAAGTCAATGTCAATTTGCTTGTCGAACTCTAAATTTACAAACAGTGAATTTTCTATATTTTGGCACAAGTTTGTTAATAAAATGGAGCGTCACGCACAAGAACCAGCTCAAAGGTCAAGAGCATACTTTGAGGTCAAAGGTAACAGGTATATGCCAAAAGGCCTGTCTTTTTCACTGATTCCAAGATGTTCAAATTACCATGTACTTAATTCAAATGTTTGCCTTGGTGTATGGAATATGGTGCGCAAAAATAACTTCCTCCAATGTCAAAGGTCAGAGATTGAGGTCAAATGTAAAAAAAGCTGTTTTGTTTTTTTTTTGCAATGGGGAAATGGGTTGTATGATTTTGCCTGATGTTATGTAAGGTGCGGTCAAATGTATAAAAAGGTTAAATTTTGCAAATAGGTGATTTGTTTTTATTTAACATAACTTAAGCTTTGATACATATGTCTATCGGCGAAAACGACGACGTTTTAATATAAATAATGTATTTATTTTTAGATCGATTTCACAGAATATGTTTACATTATCTATAAAATAGGAAAACAATTTCAAGGCAGTGGCACTCCTTTGAATTAAAAACCGTTTTAAAATATTTACTTTTAGAAGTGGGTTTTGTTGAGAAAGACCTATGCTCCACTTTCACATAAGCCATTTTACTAATAATTTAGCGGCGGAAAGATATTGGCGAGGCTCTGAAAATGTTTTTGAAGCTGACACGTCATTTGTAGGGATTCGTTCCCGACGTGGGATAATAAATTATCTTCTTATCGGAGAAAGATTCCCGTTTACGTAACGAAAGCTTCTGATGCTTATCGTTAGAGTGTAAAATATATCAAATGGAAGTTGATATATAAGCAATCATTTAATCGTCTAGCAGGATCTGATGTTAAATTACAAGCATAAATTTCGTGTTTCAAATGTTTGTTTATGTTTATGTTAAACATTTCCTCCTTAAATTTCATGTGAACAATCATATTACTGTCCATGTCAGACAGTGTGTAAACATACTTGTGCTCTCTCTTTTCGTGCGTTTCTGTTCATTTTTTGAATAGTCTTTTATTTTTATTTTTTTCAATTAAAATCTTACAAATGTGTATGGTCAGTAACTGGCTATAAATTTTCATTTCAAGATAGAATATGAACAGATATAGGTTGAAGTTTTGACATTATGCCACTGAAAACCATGTGCTAGCAGTATACATGTACTTCATTATAATTCATAAAGATATGTTTGAAGAACAAAAATTAAAAAAAAACAGCATCTTGAATAATAAAGGAAAACCAAATGCCCAAAATATCTGCCCCTTCTTTTGTGAACCGAATAATCAAGCTTATTTCCCCGCAGAGATCATTGGGCTAACTTAACCATAAAGGAGAACCCATTTTAGATTGTTTTGAATATTGATTTATCTACATCCTTAACCCAAATAATCAATAGAGTAACACAGTATCTCGATAGTTATTTTTTCAAAAAAATCTATCCATTTCGGCAACCATTCCATTCTTAATTAAACTGGCGTAGTTTCACGTTTTTTTTCAACGTCATTATCATACAACTGAATTCAAAACAACTTGATTTCACCGAAAACAAGCTGTTAAACTCTACTTTGAGAAGAAATTCATGTGTTTTAGAGAATAAACTATCATCAAGTGTCGGTGTTTGATTTATCTCCAGAAAATTTCTCTCATAATGAGACTTGGGATCGTGTACAATTTCAAGACAAATGCCGACGGGGAGGATTTTTGTATCGGCAAATATCAACATGCATGTTAAAGAGAAACCCGGTTCTTTATGACATGTGTGTGTGTGTATCTTTCGAAATTAGGGTCAGTAGGAAGGTTAGGGTTAGGAAAGTTATAAGTTGATGTTTTGTGTTTAGGTTAAGTTGGGGTTGTAATATTAATCCTGGTTTCAAACCTGAATCACAAAGTGAGGTGTACCTAGGAAATCATACTTCACTAGCTATGACAACAATAGGAACAATCCATAGGTATTGTGGCGATGATGGAATAATGCATAAGTCCAACTAACTAGGAAGATTTTGTTTATTTCGCTGCATGGGTCAGGGGCTCATGGTAAGGGTCTAGGTAAGTATGTGGGTCGTATTTGTGATAAGTTTGATTTGTGATGTGAAATAAAGGTAAGTTACAATGCTGAATTTGGCACTGAGGTATAATTCGGTATATTATACCTCGTTATGACACTATTCTATATCTTAAAAGTGAGGTATGAGTCGCACGTGGTATACCTCACTAATGTTAAACTTTTTGTGTGTTTTAGAGATGGCCATAGCTACAGTATCAAAAGTCTTTGCATTTTAGCGAACTATTTTTCACCTGTTCTCCGTTGAACGCCTTTCTACTTACTTTATCTTATCTTGGTATAGATTTATTTAGCTTCTTCGCCTAACACAGAAATGTCTTATTTTCTCTGAGAGGAGGATTAAGCAAATATTTGTGTGTGGAAAATATAATTCCTCGTAAATCAGTATTTATGTGGAAAGTTACCCATCATCATCATCATCATCATCATCTCTCTCTCTCTCTCTCTCTCTCTCTCTTTATGCATGACTTAATTAAATCAGGAAAACTTTCACACGCATATCCCCCTCTGTATGTCTGTCCCTCTTTCTCATGCACACAAACAAACGAAACATAGTTGAAATTCTCTACAAGTAAAATCAGTAGAGAGTGAGAGAAGAGATGAGGAGAAAAAGAGAAAGAGTCGTTAGAAACGGTACAATGAATTGTTCTCGTTCTAACGCTTGGTATGTAAGGGTAGTTCCAGAAGTGATAGATTTATCATGGTGAACAGTGTTGTATGGTAGTGAGGCAGCATGTTATACTGTAAAAGATTTCTCTCGTTTTCTCACCTCCCTCCCCTCCCCACTCAAATACATTTATGAGAAAGAAATATATATTTATATCAAGCATTGAAACATCATACGTCAGATCATTTACCATTACATTATCCTCTGTTGAACCTTGATTTTCAAACTATTAATGTATTTACATTTAAACTGGATTTAAGGTAAAGCCTCTGTAATGGTTCCGCTACATTTTAGACCACATGGGCTTTCACGCAGATAACCAAGGTTTCCTAATATTTTATTAGGGTACCTTGGTTATCCTGGTAGAGGTTAAGTGGCCCAAAGACATAGCGGCACCATTACAGGGACTTTACCTTAAAATGAAAGGGCGCGGGAAAGAAAGAGAAATCGTTCGTGTTTGATAGCGTTTGTGTGCACGTTTCAAAAGAAGATAAGCCAAACGTCCAATTCTCCACCACACGTAACCATGGTTTTCAGCACAGCCGCATCATCTTGTCACTCACCCTGTTTATTGCTGTAACATCCCAGGTTCATGTGTTAGGTTGCACATCAGGCTGTTAAATATATGGAGGCAAAAAGAACATCCACATTGCGCTAATACATCACGATGTATTTTGGAATGTACGGAAGCAAAGTTTTGTCATACAGAATCACAGTAAAATTGCAAATTATCCAAGGACAGACAAATCATCGACAAAACGCAAGGCTCGTAATGCATACAAAATGAAAATGATTGTATGTTTGATTTCATGAAAAAGTAATTAAGCTACGTCGGAGCTAAAATTATTCATTCTCGGTCAATCGCATATGGATAACAGTGACCATTTGATCTAAGATATTAAGCCTGTTTGAAAAGAAATTTCCACAATGACTCTTCGATGATAGGACCAAAACTTCGACCGTTAAATGGTCCTTTCAAGGTATATTGTAGATCAATTAAAACATTTATATTGGTCTTCATTGCGAGCTGGTCTGAATAGCGAGCTTTATAATCATATAATGTCAGCGTATAAAATTGTTTTAACGTAGAAACCAATATAGTAAAAAGAAACATTTGAATTCAAATAAAGGAAAATTAGTCGATCATTTTAATTCTAAATATGCCCTTACAATTATGTTCTTTAGAAATGAATATCGATCTAGTTTTGAGCTTAATCGTTTTTTTTTGTGTCATTATGTCATATTAAACAGCTCATAATAAAGAGTATTTGTTATCTCTAACAAATGGTTTATGCGAATATAAAATCATTAAAATGGTATTTATTTTTGTATGTAGTTATTCATTTGACATTAGCTTAATTCAAACATTTTATAGCTATTTGTTATACATTTTCGTAACTTGTTTAACAAGTGGATTATTTTTTCCCTTGAATTCTTAATTTATCTATTACTTACATTTTATCATGTTATATTATATGATATTAACAACTCATACTCAATTGTTTTGTTTATTTAACTCATTATTAAAAGTCAAAGAACAAAGAAACAACTCATAATTATGACAAATACAATTAGACCTACTTCTGATGATCTTGACATTATATATTTGTGCAGCAAGAAATTAAGTAAGCTGGATGACCCATCAAAGTAGACCACTTTTAACCATATAATGAGGCTGGTACCAGCTGTTGCCACGCTATGTAATACATCCCCTCACTGTATTTTTATTGCATTGTTTTATTTACGTGTATTTCGCGTTCGCTGTGTTCTCACCATATGTTTCCACTTGCTGTACATGAAAAAAAAAGATATTTTCTTTGACTAGAAAAGTGTCAACGGATAATCGAATCCATGTATATTTAGATGTGTTCTCACATTTATGTACCAGATCTACAAACAGTAAGTGTATGACTTAAACATCACTCTTAACGTTAGGTTTGAGACATGAAGCACATTATAAACAACAATAATATTACAATTTATTTTGTAATTTATTACGTTTTAGTGATATTCACTTTGTATGTCGAATATGGATCAAGCTATTACAACTTATATTTATCTATTTTGGAGATTCCCGGGTTGGACAAGCACCTAGCGCATGAGAAAGCCATTAAACATTCTCTATTAGATGAAATATGGGTCTTAAAAATTACTTTAAAAATGACATTTGAAAAAGTAGATGAAGTAAGGACAAGCAAATAAACTTTACAGGATATTGCCTGAAACAAATTGTCAAGCTGTAGTTTTAATTTTAACTTCAATTAATGCTCAAGGAATATAGAACGACTTCGGTTTACCTAATAACAATCTCGCCTTGTCAAACTCTCAGTAAAATAAGGAAACCTGAAGTAACTTATTACAGATTTTTTAAATCGGATAAATGCAAAATTAATAGAAACAACGATAGAACGCATTATTTCTGTTGGAGGCCGTATTAGAGACTGTAGCGACAAATAAAACAACATTTGATACTTAATACCGAAATCATTCCCACTACCACTAAAATAACCACTTTAAAACTTAAAACTGCGTCAAAGACTACAGAACTGTGTTTGACAAAAGAGTGATTAACATGCATTTATCATTATAATCATGGGTTGTATCAAGAAAACTTATACCCTTCACTTGAAGTCTCACTTTTCGGGGGACATTAAAATGTTATTTAGAGTCATGAAGTGCCATGTGATACGGAAATCTGATGCTTGGTTTTTGAAAATTCATTGCTTGAAAAAAATCCATAAGGTTTCTATGGCAACAATTGTTCTGAATGGAACTAAGTCCCTGTTTTGTGATTGGTTGTTTGTTCGTTCGTCTTAAATCTTCTTATCTACAAATTATGTTCAGCAAACATTTTTTTTTGTATCAACATACAGATTTGACAACTGAAGTTTAGTTTCGGCTTCTTTGTCTTTTTGTATGTTGAGTAAGAATGCAGGGAACTCGTATATTATCCAGAGTATGATTTGTTGCTTTAATAACATTGACTTCCCATGCGGTCAAGGAGACAGGGTTTCCACCTAAAAAGCGGGAGATCACAGGCTCGCCCAGCGACCACTCTCTCGAGTAGAGAAAGTAGACAAATGACTGAAATATTGCTGGTGGGACGTAAAGCTAAACAGGCAGACATTTGTTTTGTATTCTCCTTTTCATATTTTGTTCCTCTTTGATGATGATGATAGTGATGATGATGATGGTGTCGGTGGTCGTGAATTCTTTTGTCATCATCAGTATCCCATTAATATTTTTTGACTCACATGGCTCCTCTTCACACTTCATCAAATCATGAAGATATATATTTACCCATATTTTTATTTTCAGGCAGGCGGTTCCGAAGTCTCATGGGAGTACATCAGACCCATTAATATAGCGATGGGACAAACTCATTGACAGAAATGTGTCATTTCGTGATATCTACGAGAATGAATTTATATGACAAAGTGAGGCCATCGGAACCAATATAACTGCCCGAGTATCTATTAAACAGTCTCCGAAACAGCCCTGCAATAATATTTGCTAGTCGTTCAGACCGCCACATCGTCCTAGAGTGTTGAACACAATACTTAGTTATGAACAATAGCGGGAGAGTCGTTTATTGAGTTCAGGCCGCAGTTACAATCTGGAAGTGCTGAGCTGTGATCCGAAAAGTGAACATTCACTGTTAGTCTTCCTCGTGTTATTATTTAAAGAAAAGGCTGGCAGCACTGAATATGAACATGGGGGAATCCCAACTCTGCATCAATACTGTCTCTCAGTCGATACAGCACGGATTTCAGATGTAAAGTTAACGTTTGACAGTGGTCGCGTATTTCACTGTGTTATATAAACTTGGTTTAACTCAAAGAATAATTGAGTTTTGTCTCAAATGGATTCCATGCAAAATATACTGATATCCAGGTGTGTTTGACGTAAATTAATTCTGTCTAAATAATCGTGATTTCCCATATGATAAGACAATACGTTTTCCATGGAATATATTACAGCCTCATCGATGAAGCGCAAGCGCCAAGAGAGAATCAAACAATTTAAATGTAAGTGGACATGTTTGAGGAAGCGTTGAGTTGTTCGCATGTAGCCTCTACTAGTAGCAATAGTGTAGTATATCAGTACCAGACCGGGAGATTTACTGCAGTGCACGGTAAACGAGTGTAAACCACGGTTCTAACAAGGCAGCCAGAGGGAAGATGAAAACAAACAGTGTTTGATTATTTGCAAGTATTTGGATTTGTGTTGTACTGTTAAATACCTGCATCATCATCATCATCATCATCACCATTGCCGTGACTTGTGGCGGGGAATATGATATTGCCAACAAGATGGATATTTTACGGACAGTTATTTGCTTGGATATCTATCTGCAGCTTAATTCAAGCAGAGCCGTTAAGCTTCAACGCCACTGTCGAGATAAAGCCTGTCTCGGCGCACGTGGAGGGGGACGTGATGCTAGGTGGCCTGTTTCCCGTGCATCAAAAGGGTGACGGCGACATCCCGTGCGGGAATATCAACGCCGACAGAGGGATACAGAGGGTGGAGGCGATGTTGTTTACACTAGACAAGATTAACAACGATAGCTCAATACTGCCAGATTTTAAACTCGGTGCTACAATCTTTGACACATGTGCACGTGGAACGTATGCTTTGGAGAGGTCCCTTGAATACATCCGGGCATCGTTTTCGTCAGATGACCAGTCACAATTCACATGCAAAGACGGGTCAACCCCAACGTCGGTAGACCAACCTAAAACTGTTGCTGGGGTTATAGGCGGTTCCTATAGCTCCGTCTCTATTCAGGTAGCCAACCTGTTAAGATTATTCAAAATCCCGCAGATAAGTTACGCATCAACGAGCGCACAGCTTAGTGACAAAAGTAGGTATGAGTATTTTGTCCGGACTGTCCCACCTGACAGGTTCCAAGCACTTGCCATGGTTGACATTGTGTTGAGGTTTAACTGGACATATGTATCAACAGTAGCGTCGGAGGGAGAATACGGAGTTTCTGGAATCGAGGTGTTCCAGCAAGCTGCACGTGCGAGGAATATTTGTCTTGCTGAAACATTAAAAATATCAGGTAACCCAACTCGTGGAGAATTTGATAGTATTATTGAGAAATTAGTCAAGAAAAATAATGCAAGAGTCGTAATTTTATTCTTACGTGAAGAGGATTCCAAGGGATTATTAAATTCTGCCACTAGACAAGACATCTATGGAAAGTTCACATGGATAGCGGCTGACGGATGGGGTACACAACAATCCCCAGTAGTGGGTAACGAGCAAGCAGCACAGGGGGCATTAACAATTATACTTCAAGCAAATAGGATCCCAGAGTTTGATGAGTATTTCCTAAGCTTGAGACCTAATCAAAACGAAAGAAACCCGTGGTTCAAAGAGTACTGGGAAATGATTCACAATTGCAAATGGCCCAGTAGTAAAAATCCAGTAACCGACGGGTCTCAATTTTGTAGTGGCGAGGAGACTATATCGCTGACAAAGTATCGACAAGAGTCAAAAGTACAGTTCATTTACGATGCCGTACTTGCAATTGCTCACTCAATAAGCAGAATGAAAGAGGACCTGTGTCCAAAAAGAGCAAAATTATGTAAAGAATTGCGAAAAATCAATGGAGAACGATTACTGAAGAATTACATTTTGAAAACGTCATTTGAAGGTAAGTACATTAATTTTAATTGCTATCTTAGAGTTACACAGAATCCTTCTCCAACCTCCATTTAGGAAACATGTTTGCATTAAATATATACCTTTAACCTTTACTTGACAGTTAACAGTAACTGTACCCTTTTAAATTTTTATTCCACAATATCGTTTGGAATCTATTTGTAAACTATGTCTGCATATACGCATAAATGCACACATGTACAAGGTGTATACACAAGAACGCATTCATCCAAGCACGCTCATTCGTACGCGTGTGCGTACGTACATTTGTGTTTACGTCTAAATATGTCTATCCATCATGGCTATGTATATTAATCAGCAAAGATATAGGCAATTTGCATAACGGCAAGTTCTTTTTGTTTGTTTTCTCCCCATTCATTTGGATTTTCTTTTTGTGTAATAGAACGCGTCTAGACGACGGAATGAATATTAAAACTTGGGACGCCCAGTAAATATTGTATGCATTCTCATTCTTCAAATACAGTGGTCTTCCCGACTTTATGTAGATATTATGCAACGACAGGCACTGACATATCGAGCTCCCATGAGGCTGGATTAGGCAAATATTGTTTTCTTTTAAAAGAGATATCGATCCGATATATATACATTTGTCGGTACCTTAGAATTCAATGAGTATTCCTAGACGAGGATCTCCGCAAGTTATTCAGTGCATTTAGTTTATCAATTTGAGTATGAACTTTTATCATTCGGGTATATTCTTATTAGGCATTTCGGCATAATGACAAGCCAAGAATTTTATTGCACTGATTAGCTACATGTAAATTTAATGGCCAGAATTCGGGGCTGGTACCCGAGACTACTGAACGCGCCACTAGCCCGTGCTACAACTTATATATCAAAACAGGAGAAACCACTTACAGCTGGACTCCGGTAGTGGTATATAAAATCTGGTCAAACGTAAATCTCACCGTTTCTGTTAATTGTAAACATCTATGAACATGCGTGTCTGGTTATTTTCAAGGGACTTTTTTAAAGACAGCGTGTTTGCTAATTTTGCTAATGTAAACGGTTTCTTAAATACTCTGTTTTATATTCATTTCGTTTCTTTATAGATAATTCTTTGTCGTCCTATATAAACCATGACATTTGAATTAACTATTGATCATTATCATTCATATATATCTAAATATATATAATGTTATTTGCATTAATATTAAAAGTCGCGTTTATGCTCATTTTATAGGTAATAATTAGTTTGTACCTTATATTATTCAAATAGAATGTATTCACGAAAAGCTTGAACTCCCTGAATGAAATAATAACTTAAATAACATTTCACAAGGAGACATACAAAATAGTAACTTAACTCACCTGCCTTATAACTTAATATCAAAATGTAACTGTATTCTAACAAGAGACTGTATATATAATTATATAATAATATCACTTAAAACTGTTCTAATGAGCTGATTTATATTTATACTGAATACAAGTGGGAAAGATCTTGAGATTTTTTCATCCCAAAGCATCATGCAGAGACAATTTCAACGAAGTTGAGATTAAAGAGAACAACGTGTCATTAAGATTAGATAGTACTAGCCCATGAACACGTGTATTGTGTGGTTCGATGCCACTGTTGTGAGTAATTAAGTGCAATAAGGTTATCAAGATGAAAATCTTAATAGAAAACCCTGCAGGGCGATAATAGCTGATGCGCGAGGTGTTACATGTACCCAACTAACGATGTATATTGGTGCTCGGCTTAATTGTTACCCACATATGTCCAACCCCACCTTATGTTAAAGGGGACGTTCTTGAAGCAGTTGTGCCTCTGAAATATAATTTAATTACCGTCTGTTTTATTCCTCCAAACCAGCTGTGGTTCATTCCACCTGTATTATATATTGCCCACTTATTTGTTTATGCAATCATGCGAATATATTCTAATGATTAAACCGTAGATTTCTTAAAGGTCCCGTGTGCCTTAAGAAAACAACGAACGGTGTAGGTTTCAATTTAATTAATTTACCTGCGGTTTCTATTTGCGTGACAAAAACGCGAAATTTTATCATGAACATCACATGTATAAATGAATAGTCCTGATTGTGTTGCCCACACATAGCTACATACAGGGCAAGCGTTTCTTGATTAATGCTAATTTTGGAGAAACAATTAATTGCACCTTATAACACAGGCACGAAAGTGACGCTGATGCATTTTACTGTTGTTGAATTTAATTATAATCGAGTTTATTTGGATAGAATATTTAATTGGATGGTTCGGTAATTAGAATGCGTGCGTGAATGCTTGTGAATTTTTATTATGGTGAAACTGTTTTTTTATAGGAGGGCTAAAGTAAGAAAACATCGAACAATTCCACCACCAATACTTACCGCTAAGTAATTCTTTAATTAACTAGGAAGGCAAATGTGGCCTTAGAATTTACTAAGGTATTTTAGTTATTGACCAATATCGTTAATCCGCATTGTAACTATTTGTGTCAAGCGGAACCTAATAAATAACTTTGTCAGACAAAAAAAATAATGTTGAATTTGTTTTTACTTGTTAAGTATTTTAAGTAGTACCCGTACTATGAGATTGGTAGCGTTGGAGGAACTGAGACATTGAATAAAAATATGGAAAGAATATATGTATTTTATATTAATTAATCAATAATACTGCTATATTTCCCAAGAATGAATATAGTGATACTACTTGTATTCTATTGTTAAAGGCTTGAAAAAAAGACAGTCATGTTTACATTGTAAATATTGATTTTTAGAGACACTTAAAACCTCTATTGAACACCCATCCTCCCTGATCGACCGATCATTTTCGTTTTCTTTACTAGCCGCTCTTTGCAGGCTCGACTGTATTTATGTACAACCCAATGAGCCCTTCATATGCCATTTTCTATCAAAAATGTGTTAAATAATCGTTCTTATAAACAGGCATTTAAAGTCAACAAAGCAAACATTAAATGCAAGTACGAAATGTGTCACGATTCTTTATGTTGACAGTTATGATTGCTCTAAAAATTAATTGCAAAGTCATTCGGTCTTAATAGGTTGGGAACGTAATCATCACCGTGACAGTGTGCATATGGTATTAACGATATTTTATATTTGACATTAGAAGATCTGGATAAATCAGCACGATTGATGGTAATGATCTATCAAAATATCCAACGTAGAATTCCAGTTATTTCTCATGGGGATACTTCATAGCCCAATGGCATCATTTCAAAGCCTTGAATGTTATCTGTAGGGTTGGCACAGACTATCTACCGCGTATATTTTTTATATTGCAAGGACGTGTGAAGTCGCCATGTTTTTTTTATATATATTTTTTTTATTATTTTTTTTTTCCAAACCATTCAGGGTTATACTACAAAGTTAAATGGCGCTTTTTTTTTCTTTGCTGATCCCGTTAAAACGAGATATCATCTCGTAGAAAACGAGATATATATCTCGAGATACTTTCTTGATGTTATGAGGTTATAGTATTTCTATTTTAATTCAAGTGGCACTATTCGACTTTCATACGTTTGACATCGGTCATTGCGTCAAACATAATGATTGTTCAAGCGTATATAAAAGTGGATTCGTTTTTAGTTCGAATTACCTTTAGGACAATAAACCTCCATAATTATCCTTTCCGCGTGCAAAACACTGATGCAAGTAATGAACAGTCGACAGGGACTTTCGTTAATTGTAAGAATTTGTTTCTCAGTCGAAATTGAAATTATTTAATTAGAACCATTATTGTTAATAGAAAATGGATCTTAGGATAACGGACTTACATAAAATAATTGATTGTCTTTTATCACGAAAATATTAACATATATATTAAAGAGACTAATCAGTCTCCGAAGAACAAATGTAGCATGCCTCTGATCAATCAAGAAGGATATTAAATGTGCAATCATGAAACAGAGAGAATCAATACCCAGGTGGATACAATTTATTTGTTAATAATCAAACAGATATAAATCTTACTAATTTAATACACATCAATTAATGAACGCATAAAGCAGTAAAACCTCATTATAAGATTTCTAATGGTTTTCCTCCTTTTTTATTTGTACATGTATTCAAATTGAAGATGGATCGGCCGATAAATTATATATTAATTTGCTTTTGTACTATTTTATTATGGCACCGTTGAGAATTTGCGTCGGGTGCGTGCAAGCTTTTGTCTGCATATCAGTATAAGCTTAAGCTTTGTATGACAATAATGATAATTTATTTAGTTTGTTGGGTATTTATTAGCGTACCCTAACAAGTGACACCATCAGCTTTACAGTTATAAAGAAATACCAAGAAAGAATATTGAGAACACCTGTTTTCGCCTCCGCCAGGTGTGTGAGATACACGCACGTTACATCGAGTGATGTGCTATGACTGTCATAAATATATACCGGGCTGCATTATAAACATTTCACTTAAAACAACAAATAAGTGAACAGTTAAAAATGATAAAAAAATATATATATATCAAATATCAATGGTGATATTTACTGATAAATTGAAGGCATCCCAAAACATGTAAACCGCTACAGCTGCACGTGAAAATACTATATATATATATATATATATTATCAACACAGGGTGCTATTAACATTATTCGAAGCGTTGATCAAATTGTTTGTTTGTTGGGTTTAACGTCCCACCGACAGTATTTCAATCATTTGGAGACGATGTCTACTTGAGACAGATACAGTGCTGCCACACTGCAGTATCACGCCGTAGGCATGTGGCATGATACCACACCCAGTCACAATATCCTTACACCGATCAAATCAGTCCTGCAACTACCCTTATATGCTGAGCGCCAGTCGTTGATCAAATGAATCCAAAAGATAATCATTGACATAATACATAAAGTCAAAAAGTCTTTTTTATGTCCCCATGAGTTGTTCTGATAAAAAGTGCGATAGTCGCGGAGGGCACTTAACCTTTAAAATAACTCTCCATAACATTTTGATATATAATAAGCATATAATAGCTGCTGGTCGTTTCGGGCTAGATCTATATACATTGAAGAACATTCAATCTATACTCAGTTGCAAAAGAAAGCGCGCATCAAGAATATCCTTATTTTAAAATTTAGTTTACTATTTCTTTATAAGAAATGTACTGTGTTTAGGCTGACCCTCTAAATATAAACACTCTTTCGAAATAAAAGAACATACTGTATACTGTACATCTTATCGGTCATATGATAACCAAATATACATGTTTAAAAGAAAGAAATAACACAAAAAAGGTCACTTAAACTATGAAACCCCGAGTACAGAATACTTTGGCTACAAACTATACCTATGTATAAAAACACAAACAACAACACTTTCAGTATCAGACATAACCTTGGTTTAGATAAATGAGCAGACATATGCGTCAAACTACAAGGCATGATATTCGCACTGATGATATTCAAATATGATCGGATTTTCTCTGGTAATCAAACTAGATAGCAGTGAACCGAATATTTAACCGGTGTGTAGGGAAATGCTGTAGGTTCGATGAACTACCCAGATATTCATGCTTAGATTCGCTCGTATAAAGTAAGCTTATAACAACCACAAGGTGCCTCTTACGTTCAGACCGAAAAACAACAACACCACCTAAATGTTTCGATTGATATTGCAGATGAAGTGTGTTTTATTGTGTTTAACGCCCCAGTATGAGTTTGTTTTGTTTTTTAATCATTTTAGAGATATAGAGTCGTATTTCATAGAACGACTTTGGTCAAATATTTAACTTGACTTTGGAAATCATTTGGTTTTGAGAAAGAATGTTTATGCGCTATAATCCTAGATTATTGATTGCCTATGATAGTTATTTTTCCTTTTTTTCGTTGAATATTTCAGAATATGAAGGGGTTATTAAATTTAACCTAAGTTAAGCCAGTCTAAAGAAGTTTCTCTAATACGACTTCTTGTTGACACGACAAATAATTAACGATATCCTGTCATAGACATATGACATGATACCACACCCAGTCACACAAACCTTCCATCGGACCATCCGTCCTGAAGTTATCATGATACAAGCGAGATACACTTTTACAATCTTAATGTTGATATTTCGCGGTCTTAGCTTGAACCCGTGACCATCTGGTTACGGAAAGGACACTCTAATCTCTAGGTCACATGGCTGGTCACCTATTGAGTATCGGACGCTACACTGGGTTTTTAGCATTCGAGCGTTTATCAGTATCATTGAATCAATGTTCTACAATATATAAAATTAGGTGACGAAAACCCAGAAGCTGATGCATATAGAATTAAGTGATAACGAAACCCAGGGTCAGATGTATAGAGATATATAGAATTAAGTGATAACGAAACCCAGAAACAAATGTTTAGATATATGTATAGAATTAAGTGATAACGAAACCCAGATGCAAATGTTTAGAGAAATGTTATTTACTAACGAAATCTTTACTTTTTCTTGTCTTATAAAATGAAAACATATAACATATGACTAGTTAATGATCATGTAAAAGGCATTTCTGTTCGTGACTCCTGAATTGTCATAACTATTTATCATACACGAAAACAGTCTAGTAGGAAAGACAGAGACGTGTAATCTGATTTAATCGAAATATTTATTATTTCCGTTTAAAGAAAATGGTCAAACCAGTTCTTTTTTTTTTTTTCCAAACATTTCGTTTCTGTTTAAATCATCATGATTCATAATTTTATATCAAAGCTAGCATGTATTTTTTTACAATTAGGAGAAAAAATGAATATAACCCGCATACTAGTTTTACTGATTTCGACTCCATTGCAATAAATTAGATATTTCATTTGCATATGAATTCAGTCAGAGTTTTCAAAAGATAACATGATAAGTGACAGATCTTATTAAGCAACGTGTAAACAGCAACTGCATTGCGATAAATCAATAGAGACATTTTATGAAATAGAAAAACAAAAACGGTTATGCGCAAAAGAAAAAAAGATATTTGTAACACGAGAACTTTGAGACACTGCGTTGACAATATGGATAGGAGATGGATGACAAATGAGTAGAAATTGATAAATGGATGACAGACACAAGACATAAAAACACGATGTCCAACTGTTCCTAGGAAAAAGAATGAATGATATAAATTACTTAAAGGTTTGTTCGGAATGGAAGCTACCGAATGAACAATATCGTGTTCTCCGTGCTTTTCATTACTCAGTTGTTTTTGCTGCTAATGCCCCTCAGCTGAAATCTCCGAGTCAGATAAAATTTCAAAATATTGCTTAATGTCTGCGAGTTTCAGCAATGCTATCCGTCATTGTTATTTGATTATAATTGTGCTCGTTAAATTATTCAAATCTAAAGTCCTGCGACTTAAAAGCCAAGAGATGTCTTTCAAATAACGTGGTGATTATATCTGGCATTATTAACGTACATGATACATAGTATCGGATTTGTCAGGGATCTACACGGAACCAAACAAATTTGGAAATCATGATTTTTATGTCGAGTCTCATTCTTTAACAAGGAAACAAAACTAGAAAGACGGTGATAGTTTTGTCATCTTCATCGCTGAAGCTTTTTTATTTTCGAATTTCTTTCATCAAATAGGTTGAAGATGATGACAAAATGCTCATGTCAAAGATATGAAAACATATATTTATGTCAAAAATTGCATTTTTTAACATAATGATTAATTTCTCCATCAAACTGAATTGTGATTTAAATGTGGGAAGTGCATAACACGTTTGTTTATTATAAATTATTTCTTTGATGATGATTTTATTGGAAATACTTACCCTCTCTTAAGAAGGAGGGTAAGTATAGCTACTTACGAGTACTTAACTATGGATATAAATTCGTTTCTTTGATTGAGTCTTATTTTTCGTTCATTAAAAGCATGAAGGACCCATTGTCCCATTTTATGTATACTGATGAGCCGTTCTGGCTTTCAAAGAACGATATTAGATATTTATTACTATGTATTATCATGTCAGCTATTCGGTTAATGTCTGAGCATAACATACTTGGCGGCCAAAAACGACACTTTGGCGCATTATTGGTTTGGGTACAAGATACTTCTTGTTTACGTCGTTATCATTATATTGAAATACCAATAATCTGTATGTCTTTCTAGGTGAATTATTATCATACACCCGTCAGAAGATATCGTGATATAACGCTAAAATTTGCATTTTCGTTGGCTCACCAAACACCTTTCATCTCATTTTCAAATTGCTGTTATGATTCTGTTAACACTATCCTAATAGACTATATTTTGTTTATAATACCCTAATATTTCACATGAACTTGACACCAACGTGTTGTTTCGCACATTATGTGGCATAGGCATTATTAATTATGTAAGCAAATTGTTTTGAACCTGTTCACGCACGCGCCTGCGCGATTACATATTTGGAAATATTTTCGCGCTTACCTTGATAAGTATGTGCGGGACCTTCGAAGCCGAGAGGGTAAAGTCGCTGACTTTAACAATCACTCAGCCCCTCACCGCGTGGGATCATTTTCATATAACGAAGCCTTCCAGCTAGCACGCGGTAGGTCGGTGGTTCTACCCGGTTGCTCCGTGCGTTCGGGGTCTTCCTTCAACTGTAATTAGCTGGACGTCGCTATATGACTGAAATACTGTCGAAGCGACGGTAAACTCAAATAGTCAAGTCAAGTCAAGTCAAGACAAGAAGTATGTCCTTGATCATAACATTTTGTTTGATATTACCTTGTGTTAAAAGTCAAATACTGATATTACAGAATCTTATTTCGTCCCTTCCTATGTTTACTTTTTCATATAGGTGCCCAGTAAACTGTTTGACCTGACATTCATACTGAGGGATAAACGAGACATTGGACATTTTAAGATCTTAGTTAAAATATGATTTCATAAAAAATCTTTCATGATATATGATAGTAAAACTATAATCTTTCATGATATATGATAGTAAAACTATAATCTTTCATTGTATGTGATAGTAAAACTATAATCTTTCATGACTATATCTCAGTGTTTCACCACACACATACGAAATGAACGGATGAGTCATTCTATCACAAGAATATATAATTCAGTAAGAAACACGATGGTCGGGCTTTACCGGTTCATGCGGTTCTGTGTTACTGCACTCGCTTCCGTCATCGTTTTTCTGTATGTACTTAGTTGTGTGTATACTTCTCAGCTCACGCGACGTGATATATAATCATCCGGTGATTTCACCTGTTTGGTTTCCTCCTTCTTTATCAAACACATCAACTTGTATCTTGGCTTCTTGCAGCGTAGTGCTAAAATAAATAACATTGCCTTGTATTTCAATGAAGCACCAACTGACGTGTCTACAGACAATATCAGTAGTCGTTATCAGTAGTTAAAACTATTAAGCTGCTGTCAAAAAAAGAAGAAAAAAAAAAAGAAACTGTTTTCGTGTTGTTTATACCTGAACATGAAAGTAGAAAACGTATGTGTAAGTTTAATGATGATTATGACACATTCATGTACATTCTACTTCTATATGTACACATCGTCCTTGTTAGTTGAGTGGTAAGGGTATCCATGTCGCGGGTTCGATCCCTAGTCGCGACACATCAAAATCTTTAAAAAAAAAATGGTAACATGCTGACGGTCGTATAAGTATGACTCAGTCTAATTGATCTGATGAAGGGATAATGGGACAGGTTGTGGTGTCTTGCCGCATGACTTCGGTGCAATAATTTCTAATTGGTTCGGTATGTTTTACTATAGAAACAAATACAAAATGCATACAAGATCTGGCTCGAATTTCACCAGCAATATTTAGCGCTAAGTTATACTCGTATTTAAAAACTTAGATAAGTTAGCAATACATTTTACTAGTCTTTTTTACGATGTATTTTAATTAAAAGACTTATCTGTTATGGAATATAAAGTTAACACTATTTTACAGAAATGAAATATTTTAAATTAGGTATTTTACCAGGGGCACAGGTATGACAAAAGACCCGTATAAGTTTTAAAATATCATTTAGCATAAATATAAATTGGTGGAAATGGAACTTAACATGAAATGTCATATAAAATAAAATACCAAACGAGTCTATGATTGCTATTGATCAAGACTTATTCGACAGGTAACTATCTTGAAGTCGCTTCTCACCGATGTGACCAATTGTATGTGAGAGTGTTTGATATTTTCCACACTTTCCTATGAATGTTACATACATTTATCACACGATTGCTATCCACGCAAAATTCATTCTCCCTGGTGGTAATTACTTAAATGTTCTTAAATCTACCTGCTTAGCCTGTATAAGCTGTAAACAATTCCAGTACAGTATATATTAATTAAAAAAATATTGACCTTGTAAAAATATTTTATCACTAAAACAGTGTAAGTATAATATAAAATTAATTTCACGATTTAAATTTTTAGGGGGTGAACAACAGATGAATGCAAATCTAGTTTAACTGGCCTGTTATGGAACTGTGTTCGATTTCTTTAGAGGATATTTTTTATTATTTAAGTCATAATTATTTTTTCTGGTCATCACGAGTTTGATCACTAGTTACATAACACATATAAATGGTCAACAGCATGATGAGGGGAGGTCCATCTTAATCAGCTTGTTCACAAACAATTTGAATTTTAATTATTTGTGTGATTGATAAATGTCTATAATATTCATCTACAGACGTATGGTCACCCGATGCAAAAAAAAATATAAATAAATAAATAAAAAAATGAATAAAATAAATTAAAAATAAATAAATGAATAATAGAAATATATATATAAATAAAAAATATCAATAAATAAAAAAATAAAAAAAGGTGGTTTCCCCATCAAAGGCAAAATCGTCATAGACGGTATTGAAACTATAATTAGACTTATAAAAACCTTTATCAAGATTTTCTGTTTTCATTTGCCGTCACTTGGCAGATCGCATTTACTTATCGCGCATGCGCTAACTTCATTTTTTTCTTCATCAAAAGTGGGTCAAATGTTAAGGTCACAGTGTCAACTGCATGATGTAAAAGTCCATCCACTCAAACAAATGTCCAAATATTGATGTAATCCAATGAAGGATATAGAAGTTACTGCAGATTAAAAAAATAACCTGATCATACTACTACTACAATAACTACTACTACTACTACTACTACTACTATTACTGCTGCTGCTACTACTACGACTACTACTACAATCAGAGGGACAATCATTGAGGCTGGCCTAGTTTAGTTAGTCCCCTGACAGTCTTCAGTTCAGAGTAAATTTCGTTGATACAAATACTACTTATATAAATCAATAAGCATGACCCTTAATAGAGACCATATTGTTTTCGGTCTGACTAGTTCCGTCCTAGAAGAGGAACAAATTATAAATGCTTCATACGAATGTGTTGCTAATCCAAATGAAGCCTTCGTATATCGACATACATGTACAATAGTTAATTTACTACGAAAACAACGTGGAATATTTCAGAATCTTAAATACTTTTGGATTGTTTTTAAAATAAAACATGCTCTGAAAATATTTACGTTATTTAGCCTGTTTATTTGTTATGGCGAGTTTAATGTTTTTCTAGGCGTTCAGTTACTTTTTGTCTATATTTTGTCAGAGAAGGCAATATTCCTGAAAAATAAAACATCGAAATGAAACATATCTTACACATTATAAGTGGTTAGATTCGCGACGAGGAACTATTTACTAACACAATATTCCGCCTGTATATCCACGATATCGATGTTTCTTTTATCTCACCAAACAAACCAGGACCAGTTTTAATGAAAATATGAATCTGATAAATGCGTCTAATTTGACTTTTGCAGTGAATCTGAGGCGGAAATAAAACAATCCACACGTGCAGAATAATGGATGGGGTCGTTTTCATATGTTTTTGAACGTTTATTCAAATTGAAGTCTACTATCTTTCCAATATGTAGCTTGTTATATATATATATATAGCTCCGTGTCTCATGTAGCAATCTAACATTTCGCTATTAACCCCAAACTGAAAATATTTACAATCAATTCTCCGAAATTAGAATGCATTCTCCCAGACACAGTTCTCCTAAACCCTGTATTAATCTTTCTTTCCAAATCCGTCGTCTAAGATTTATTTAAATGCCAATTCATCGCTGATTCAATTTTGTGTGCGCGCACACAAGCAGATATTGGCAGCCAGCGTGCCAAGTCGCGGACCCCCGGAAAAGCGCCATCTGTCTTAAAATTAAAAACTGGGACTATACACCACGGAATAACACCCCTAAGCAATATGGCAGCCTTTGTGGCCCTGACACTCGTTATATATCAACATGTAAATAAGATCACGAGTATAAACGGAAAACTGTACAAACATGTCCGCTTTTGTCCCATTGGTGTCGATATTGGATGGTCCTAGATTGACGAGAATGTTTTACACGTATACGAAGACAAAAAGTCACCTAAAATCAGACCATGTACCTCTCCCTATCACCACTTGAATTTCAATAGATTTGGAAATTTCAGTCTATGGGAGAAAAAGGTGTTGGGGGTCATAAGTCACTCAGAAAGGTGAACATGATGAACACATAAAATTAATACATTTTTATTCATATGCTCAACCTTTTAATATATGTATGATCAGAATACAAATAGTTATCCCATTCTTTAGAACAAAGTCATCCGATTTTCAATGAACGTTGTTGTTTGCGTTCGCGTTAAGGCGTATTGTGCATGGTGGAGCGTTTTTTGACATAGAGCGCCTTTAATGCCCAGCACTTTTGGTTCTCTTGGAAATTTTCTGTCATGGTTGAAATTCCTTAGCACCTCTAGACAGGTACACATACACACAGAGACAGGTACGAATACAGTTATCCGGGTGCGCAACCCTAGCTCGTTCCGAATGGAACCATGGTTCATTAACGTGCCCGGTGTATAACACGCGAAGTCCCTTAACCAGTCTGGATGAACCAGTGATAGGCTTCTAGCGGGGAACATTGAAATGTATCCCAGAAAATTTCCAAGGTTTGACCGGGATTCGAACCCCAGACCCCTGGAATAGCCGCCCAGCTCGTCATCACTGAGCCACAGCTCCGCCTTCCTTTAGGAATTAAACTGTTTTCATTCCAAACAATCGTCATGCCGGTATTTATGTCTTTGTGTGTGTCTGTGTGCCTCGGGAAACCTTTCCGTGCATGTCAGATATTTTGTTCATTTCTTTCTTGTTTCCTGTACAAGGGTGTTTATCTTAATTCAAAAGACGATAAAACCGATATGTGAATAGGAATTAAGACATTATTCGTTACGGTTATGTAGACATCTTTATTGTTCAAGCTGAATTGAAGATGCAATTATTATGGAGCGTCTACAAGGTACGTGTATACGTCTCCAGAGCAATCTACGAGTTCTGCAGCGAATTGAAAAGATGTCATCTGCCCCTGCGGAAATTAAACGAAAATTAAGAAGAGTCTGCCTGCATGGAGCATTGAAATTCTTTATTCGCTCTATTACACGCATTTGTGTAGGTTAATAATGCTTCCCCTGCGATTCATTTAATATTCTTGGAAAACCAGGCCTTGCAAAACGCAGCAAAACACTAATTCTAATATTCTAACAGCATAACCATACATTTAAAGCAAAGAAGAAGAAAAATATCTATAATGGTCGAAGTCGTCAGCATTAACGCTGAAACACTTCGTCTTAATTATTCTCCGCGTAGTTGATTGATCGTTTGAGATCCAACGCCGTTTTTCAACATCGATGGTCAGCAGAACAATTCGCGGCAAGAACCATCAATTACTGGCCATTGCGTAAAGTACTGGTCCAACTTAGTTGCAAGAACGTTGTCCCAGTTGATTTAAAAAGTGATAAGCGTAATCTAGCGCATTCTTTTCTGGATGAACCTGCTATGAAGACCAAGGACCAGCAAGCATTAGATAGCTTCCTTTCGTAAATTAAAAAAGATGAGAGAATGGTGGCCTTGAACTAAGAACCCTAAGGCTTTTTACATAGGATCTCTGAGGCAGGCAAGGAGGGTATATATTGGTCCATTTTCATGTCATATCTGTTGGTACATCTGTGATTAGTAAACTCTTTCAACCACAAAACAAATATTGACTACAACAGCCACTACTATTTCATCTCCGTTCTGGGTCTAAACAAAGTACAAAATATCCCGATATAATTACGCAATGAACAAAAACTTCACCGTTGCTCGGGTGATTGATAACAAAGCGGACACGTTTGCAGCATTGCTGACGATATTAATTAAACAATTCCCTCCTAATATCGGAAAATTTAGACGCTGTCAATTCTCCAAAATTAAATTGCACATAAAAAGGCAATTTAATTGTGATCTTGACATATATGTACATACATCAATATTAAAACCATACACATTTCCGTTACAATTTGGTCGTTGGTGTACTCAATTTGTCAAATTAAAGGAATACTTTTTAAAGCCTTGTTGTGAATTAAAAATCACTGACACTTAAATTCTGTATGGCGTGAAACGACGCATTGATTTTATTCGAGAAAGGTCAAAACTTCTCCTGCGTCGGTTATCTTATGACCTGAAATTGGCTTAATTAAGTAAATAATACTGTAAATGATCTCCGTGCGTGATTCTACAGAATCAGACTTGTGAATAATCAGGTTATTCATCATAATCTACAACAAGAGAGACAAACTTAATAAACTTATTATTCCATCAGAAGAGTACTTTGCCATAGCCGTAACCTTAAATTAAACCTCAGGAGTATGTTGAAACAAGCCGTCTATTCTTAGTATAAAAAGCGAACTTCCTTTTTCTTTTCTTTTATATTTTTATATTTAAACGGTTTTATTCTTGTGTGTTTGTTTTTGTTTTGTTTGTACTTGACATAAAAGGAAACATCAACAAATATACAGTCTTTTCTCTATGTATGTTTATGAACCATTTCATAAGTTAGACCTTCCTAACTATACTTATTAGTTTGTAAATACACTCTCTTGAATTATTATCATTATATAATCTTTTGTGAATACGCATATAGTTACAGTATTTTACCATTTTTATTTATAAATTCCTTTTTTTTTTCAAAAACAAAGGCCCATAAATCTGTCAACTTCAACGGAGATTCGATGAAAATACCAAGGCACGTGTGATCATGTCCTGAATAATATATCCATGAAGTATCAAGTCCGTAGTCTGTAGTACAAATACTTACGGAGTTTTGCGTGTCACAAAGTTTCGGGACGGACGGACAAACAAAGGCAAATCTATGTAACCCCCCCCCCCCCCCCCCCCCAATTTTTCGTGGGGGACTTCTTCACTCGTATCAGGGGTCTGATACGATAAAACATTGTGGTAGCCGCGACCACTAATAAAGAATCTTTTTATGTTCATCTGTTGACTGAAGCTTCTTGATATAATACGGAAGAATTTCAAGAACATCGTTTAATTTACTGTGATTTGAGACAGAGATATCTATCGTGGCGATCCAAATTGTTTTATTGTCACTTTCGCGCTTCGTAGTTAGATCTAATGCCTCATATCTTTGGTGATCCGTATTGGAGACAAAGAATTTGCAAACGGCTTACAACAAAAACTATAAGAGATAAGGAAAATTGTTTTCAAATGGGGAAATGCAAGGTTGACTTCAAAGCTCATCAACCATTGCGCAACCGAGAATCATTTTGTATATCTTCACTGTTAAAATTTCCATGTTATTGGAACATAAAAACCCCCGAAATATAATACTAAATATTACTGTATGATTGCGTTATAATGGACCCGAACTTAGAATTGCTTTGTTCCTGCTTTTGTAGATCACACATATATCTAGTTTACTATCGTCTGCGTTCTCCTGCATTATTTATTACTCCCCTAATAAACCATCGTCTTGCCATAAAAATGCTGATATTTTTATTATTTTAGGCCTCTGTGAATGACATTAGTAATTTCATTTCCAATATGTTTGTCCATGTTGACACGTGAGAGTTTCTGTAATGCCTTACGCATATGTTGTCATGGCAATGATTGTCCTTATGTAACAGTTTTTATAAGCGGATAATTATTTTAAGACAATCGGATCTTGATCATCCCCTGCAAGGTTCTTAGAAACTGAGATGCATTTTCGGCTTACTAAATAAGAAGCCAATGCGATTAATTTCCAAGTCTTTAGAAGCGAGTTGATCGATAACTATGTCATTTTCTTCTTATCAAATACCAGTTATAACCTCTTTTATATTTCAATAATGTGAAACTGCTAGATCCTTTACTAGTCAAGGGTAAAAAGATACACTTTATCATAATAAGTATATTTTAGAGTTCCATTTAACAAATATCTAATGTATTGTCGTTTCTTAAGTAAAGATGAATTTCTGTATTATCATTGTTCTTAAACTAAAGTTGTTTCACCTTAATACCTCTTCCACCACCAAGCAGCTCAATAATTCAAGAAGTACTCCAAGCATGATGAATGTCAGTCGTTGCAGTTCTGCCAGTTTGCACTATTTAAATTACCGGTACTTCCTGCCGATCGATTCCGCTGATAGTACAAAAGACAAAAAACAGGTCAATAAATAAGTTAAAACTGTGTTATTCGACCAGTTTTTTTTTCCAGAGGTGTAATCTTATGGATAGCAATACGTGGAAATAGAGAGCACTAAACTCAAATCGTAGACTATAATCTAATAGTCGAAGGGAGTGGGGTCTTGCCAATGGTGTCACCAGCGCTCCAGAGAATGTAATTTGTAGCCTCCAAAGCATAAGCTTCATGTCGTTGCTTCAAGGTAACATTGTCTATATCCCGTCTCTCGGGACCCTCTTGATGTTCCTGATAAATTTCTTTATCTTCCTGTGACAGATGATTTGCTTCATCGTTATCGCGAAGTGGCAGATCGTCGCAATAACGAGCTTATCTTCCAGCGCTTAGGTTTACGAAGCTAGAATTTTACGAATCATTTTTATAATCATTTAGTTTTACTCGACGAATTGGAAAATAACTAGTATCCATTTTGTACAGAGAATTCGGAATTTATTCTCATTTTTTTCTGACATTAGAAGTAAGAAGCGTTCATACTGCAACTCTCAGGACGTCTCTGAAGAATAATTTGCTTATGGAAATGTGTGAAACGAGCCTTGAATCTAGAGCATCTGAGATTTATTGACGAATTTAAGATTGTAGTTTTTTTTTATCAAAACAGATTCCTTGTACATGTATCTTATTACTTCTTTTTTAGTTGTGTAAATGGAAAGTGAATTAAACAAATCCATGATTTTGTTTCCTGTAAAAAAATTTAGTGTACATGTATATTGAAGCTGAGATAGGATAATTATTAATTGATATATGTTTTGAAAATCTTTAGTTAAATGGTCGCTAATGTTACATATTTGAATACTTTATTTAACGCTTATTTCCTTATCAAACATTATGATAGAAGATGCAAAAGCTAACCTAAATAAATCTGAAGTCATTGCGTGCGCACGTAATATAAAAATATCTTCCATGTCCCCTAACACCACTGAAGTTATCATGCTGTGTTTTACCACTGTTAAGTTGTGCTTGTTTACTTGATCTTTTTGCGATAGTGATCATCCATTTAATCATTATTGTAACTTAGTGACATTATCCTGATAACAGGCCGAATGATCCCGAACCTGACAAATGCAAAACAAGGGAACGAAGCATACACAATTCAAGAATTGCTGGTACTGTATTGTGTTTTATTTTAAAACTTTATTAAATCTTTTTTTAACCACTCTTACGCCATGTATTTTTTTCCAGAAAATAATGTAATTATCGCATTTTGTCAATTCTGTATGATTAAAATATCAGCATATCTTCAAAGATGACCAAGAAACAAAGCTACCCCATGTACATTTTGTATATGGTCAGCAGTTCATAAGGTCATAATACTTTACTTCTATTTATTATTCATGACAATCCTTGTACGAATATTGCCAATATTACACCTTAGACTGTTTGCATACAGTCTGGATTGTAGAGATATACAGGCGGTGTTTTTAAATATTTTATCATCTAATTCTTGCTGAAGTAACGATTTTTATATACCATTTATTTATATAGAGGGAAAGATCAAAAGTTCGATTACCGCTTGCGACGAACTATTAGACCATTAGTGCAACCATTAGACCCAGCGACGTTTCGTGTTGTATGATGTCCTCATATTTAAACTATCATGTCGTTGGACAGACTTAAAGTGTCTGCATTTAGCTTGTATGTGTATTCGTCACAAAGCTTAAATGCAGACATTTATTAAATGTCTGTGCAACGCGTTTTAGGTTAACACGATAGGTGAACTTATAATTAAAATCTGTACGTTCAATGAATTCTCGTCATTACAAAGAAAACAAAGGAATAAATACAGTCAAACCTGTCTTTAAAGGTCAGTCAAGGGAACAATAGAAATGACCGCTTAACAGAGATGACCGCTTATTGAAGGTTAAACATTATCAATATGCTATATTGGTAAATATTAAAACTGACCGCTAAATGCGGATGACCGCTTAATACAAATGCCGCTAATACATGTTCAACTGTAGATGAAACACCATTAATTGAAAGTAGTTTGCTTTAGTGACCTACTTTTGCATGGTACATACGGATTTTCAACCGATTTCTTTTATGAGGACCAGAGCAATAGTTCTTGCAATTTATTTAAATACTTTTTAGACTGGCGATGGCCACCAGTCTTAGTGTCCGTAAATCAAAAGCCGGCATCGTTGATTTGCATATTTACCACAGCTATTCTAACTGTTTTGTATCCCTCCGCGCTCAGTAGCGTATCAATGCAATGCGATTGTTTACATCAGGTTAGTAAGTTTATTACCTCCTTACGTAGGCATTTTACGAATGGAACCCCGCTCATGTTTGTAATGAAACAAATCAAAGTGCTCGCACTGAGAGACTACCTGCGGATTTATCATGAAACGAAGAGTGAATTCAACTGACTTACTGTTAGTAACTAGAGATGCAGGAAACGTGTTGTATGCCGGTACATTACCTTTAATATGCCGTTACATTACCTTTGCCTCTATCGAGATCAACCCTGCTTAAACGCTGGAGTTGGAATTACATGTATAGCTATCTCAGCCTGTGAAGCCTGCCGGCAGTATTTCAGCGCATTGTGCGCTATGATTGATGTATTCTAGTTTTGACCAGTACTGTCATCAGTCAGTCAAAAGTCTTTCTCAGGTGAGCGACACAGAGCAATCATATCCCTTTTGTTTTAGCTCATCTTAGCACAAAGTAGTCATCAATCGTAGGCCGTGTGGCGTCAACAACTTACATTGAATAACATGTCTGAAACAACTTGGCAGAAATTGAAAAAAAAAGCCATGCCTGGACGTTCATAAGAGCTGCATATATAAACTGGTTCTACTTTTAATTTCATTTGTCACAAATGAACACATGTAATAACTGTTTACCAAACATGCTGAATAAAGTTGATAAACGAAGGACTGGACTGGGGTTCGTGTGATTTGGGGTAATGTTTTAACATTTAAAATTCCTCTGATCTTTAACAGAATTTGATTGTTTTCTGTGCTAAAGATCACACCACGGCCCTCTCCCTTAATTACTGAGTCCTAAAAATCTAGCCACAAGGGGACAGTCTTGTTGTCTCTTATGATCGATAAAGAAAATGCAATATTGAATTTCATTTTCCTTGAACCTGTCAATTACAATTCATTGTTGTTTGACTAAAATAATTGACTTACAGCTCATAAAATAAATTGTTTAAACAAAGATGATTTCTTTCAAATGGGGCTTCCAGAAGATGGCCATTATTTAAATCAAGGACTTCTGTTGTTTGTGCGGTCGCCGAGTAAATTCAAATGTAGACTTATGGTTTTATATAATCAGATGGAGAATAACTGAACAATCTAGAGCAACCATTGCTATCTATTTAATATGGTGTCCGTATCAACGGTACGATCCCTGGTATATTGATTGATACCAACTGTAAAATTTCCTTTTATTGCTTTCAGTTATTCTAGGTTCATATTCGTTGTGTAAAAAGAAGTTTAATTATTCAAGCACCTATTTGAATACATGTTACGTATTCATTACAATGCATCGGTCGTCACAAAATTGATTTAGCGGAGAACACGATAACGGTGTGTATGGGTTTGAATTCTAATCTGCTATGTTTAATCCCTGCCTCATGGATATTGCATTTCATTATATAACTTAACAAGGACAAAGACTGCGGAAATCAGGTATGTATGAAACAATAATATGTGTTTGTTTACTTAGGTTAGACCGCCCACCGACATAATTTCAGTCATTCTAATATTTTTTTCACTTTGGGATGACACAGTGAAGTCTCATTGCGATATCTCGCTTTAGGTAGGTGGTATAATACGACAGCCAGTCACATTATCCTGATACTGGGTCAGTTACATTATCCTGACACTGAGTCTGTCATATTATCCTGACAATGGGTCAGTTACATTATCCTGACGCTGGGTCTGTCATATTTTCCTGACAATTGGTCAGTAACATTATCCTGACACTGGGTCAGTTATATTATCCTGACAATGAGTCAGTCACATTATCTTGACATTGGGTTAGTCACATTATCCTGGCACTGGATCAGTCATATTTTTTCCTGACAAGGGGTCAGTTACATTATCCTTACAAAGGTTAATGAATGTATAAGTCGAAAAAGGTTTATGATAACATCGTGTTTCTGTCTTTACTCAAATTGATATGGACTCGAATACAAAGCTCGGCGAGATCAATACAGGAATTTAGATACGGGGTCTTTAAAATGAGTGAAATGTGTATGCTTTTTTATCCCTTTCTTAAGTCTTAGAAATACACTGGTTTGCTCCCTTGATTGGCGCTCTGCATATAAAGTTAGATGCAGGAGTGATTGCCCCAGTGTCAGAATAATGGGACTTGGCTTAGTGTTATGCACCTGTCCGCAAAGTGTTACTGAAAGGTGTCAGCCCCAAAGTCATTTAATGTAGACAAAGTAGCCTCAACAATGATGACTTATGGAATGTCCAAACAGAAACAAACGAATCCTATTTGTTTCAAAAGTAAGAACGGACTATTCAGAAACTTTTTGTCTTGATTGTAACTTGCTGGCCATGTACAACGAAACGGGCTCATTTTGGCCCACTGCTTATTTTTATTAATTCTTTTGGCGAAGATTGAGATGTGCACAACATCTCTATTGGACTAATAGGTTTCGCCTATCACGGATTGGGGCCAACAAATTTCGGACCCTTCAGTCGTGTGCATCCTCGATGGACTACGGCTTATTTTCCGAGGGGTCAGACTTCTGCTGGATTATTTTGTTCTGCATCTGTCATTCTTAAAGAAGCTCAAGATAAAATATAAGATCATGGATTACTTGTAACATTATTGATTTCATGTTCGTGTTCTTGTGATTTAATGTAACAAGGTTCAAAGGTGAGGTGTCAGTAAACAATATTCCCCGCTCTCTCTGTCTCTCACATGCGTAATTAGAGAATGTTGCTGATATTAATTACGGAGATTTTTTTTTCTCAGTCAATCATGACTAAAAACAATCAATTTGGGAAATCGCGTAGGTACACTAAGTTCCTATTTCAAAAAAACTATTTTCAAAAAAAAAAAAAAAAAAAAAATAGTATGCAAAAAATGTATATCGGATGTAGCTTTGCAATTTTTCATAAAAGACACACAATGTATCGAGATGGGCTTTTCGGATCAAATTTCTATGCATTAGTCGGTTTCTATGTCATTTTGCGCCTGTTTAAACAAAGGACGACATATTCAATCAAATAGGCAAAACACGTGACCTTATGATAATTTAGTTATATTGATGGCATACATTTATCGTTTGTGGCGAAACTGATGATTCTAGAAATATTGCATTTCAGGAATCTCCTATAAATATTTAATTTCATATAAATGTGTAATTAGTTTACAATCAAATAAAATAAGCTAGTACCTTTGTCTAACGTTCATATCAATATACAGCTTAAGTGACTTCATATTTAGTTTACTCTGGCTCATTAATGAATTTGCAATAATTTAGGACAAGAAATGGACGCTGCTATTCTAGAGAGGTAGAGAATCTGAATTGTTCGTTTCTTTGTTCAATAGGGTTTAATGTTCCCCCCCCCCCCCCTCCCCGAAAGTATTTCAGTCATATGTGGACTAGGTCTACTTGAGGCACATATAGTGCTGCCACACTGCAATATCACACTGTAGACATATGACATGATACCACACCGAGTCAAATTATCCTGACACCGGAACATTCTTGGAACTAACCTTCTTATATGCTGAGCAGAAAATCTTAATTAAAACTATAATATGATCATAATGAGCTGATTTTAAGTAAACATTGAATAAACATGTAATGTTCTGCTATATCACCATATGCAAAATAAAACTTTAAAAAGAAATAATTCATTCCAACAACAGCAGTATGTCATTTATGCATGTTATTTATCATGTCATTTATGCATGTTATTTATAAAATCAACAGAAATACGTGTACTTGAAAATGCATCCGTCCACCGCCTATATAAAGCGTTGCTGCTTTTTTTAGCTCACCTGAGCACAACGTGCTCATGGAGAGCTATTGTGGTCGCCTTTTGTCCGGCGTCCGTGTGTGCGTCCGTGTGTGCGTCCGGCGTCAACAATTTCCTTTAAACTTCTCCTCCTAAACCGCTGAATGGATTTTGACCAAACTTCACAGAAATCATCCCCATGATTTCCTCTATCAAGATTGTACAAATTATTTTTATTGGTTAAAAAAAGTAGGTCACTGGAGCTAAAAAAAAATATTTTAAAACTGCAAACTTCGAAAATCTTCTGTAAAACTGCAAGGCCTAGAGCTCAGATATTTGGTGTGTAGCATTGTTTCGTGAACCTCTACTAAGTTGTTCAAATAATGACCCAGAGGTCAAAATTGACCCTTCCCCCACAGACATAGGCTTATATAGGGAAAAATAATCTTCTCAAAAAACACAAAGCCTGGAGTTAAGATATCTGGTGTGTAGCACTGTCTAGTGATCTCTACCAAATTTGTTCAAATCATTGCCGTGGGGTCAAAATTGGTCCCGCCCCCAGGGGTCATTTGAATTTACACAGGCTAATATAGGAAAAAAAATAGAAAAATCTTCTCAGAAACTACAAGGCCTGGAGTTTTGATATTTGGTGTGTAGCAGAGCCTTATGAACATTTACCAGGTTTGCTCAAATGCCTTATGGGCATCTACCATATTTGTTCAAATCATGGACCTGGGGTCAAAATTGACACAGCCCCGCGGTACGCTTGATTTTACATAGATTTAAATAGGAAAATCTAGACAATTTTTCTTGTCAGAAACTACAAGGCCAGGAGTTTAGATATTTGGTGTATAACAATGCCTTATGGTCATCTACCAAGTTTGTTGAAAAAATTGCCCTGGGGTCAAAATTGGCCCCGCCCCAGGGGTCACTTTATTTTTCATAGGCTGAACTAGGAAAATCTAGAAAAATCGTCTTCTCAGAAAACACAAGGCCTGGAGTTTAGATATTTGGTGTGTAATATTGCTTTATGGACATCTACCATTTTGTTCGAATCATGGCCCTGTGGTTAAAATTTGCCCTGCCCCAGGGGTCACTTGGTTTTGTTACATAGGAAATATTTTTAAAAGATATCCTTGTCAGAAACCAAAAGATCGTGGTTTTAGATATTTGATATGTAACATGGTCTTGTGAACCTGTACAAGTTTTCAAATCATGGCCCTGGGGTCAAAATTTGTCCCACTCTAGGGGTTACTTGATTGTATGGCTATAACCATCAAAACTTGATTTTTGGACCACATGTAAACTTTTTGTGTGGAATTAAGATTATTGCTGTTCTTCTGTATGGATTTTGTATTCAGTATGACTATGTTGTAAAGGGCAATGAGAGCAATATTTCTCAGGTGAGAGATTCAGGGCCATTTTGGCCCTCTTGCTTGCAATTAATTTCCAATCTTTGATCCTTTTGTTTACGTATACATGCTCCGTCATTTCAGGTATAAATGATACAATGTAACATTATTGATTCCATGGACTTAATTGATAGACCTGCTTTGATTTAAAAAATGAGAAAAGATCAAGGATATGCACGTGTATGATCCACACTAGTATTCAATCAAACAGGAATATTGTAGTAGCTTTGTTCGTGGCGTCGTACATGTATTTTCATACGCGCGCTGTAGGAAAATTGAAAACCGAATGTCGAGCTTTCCAGCAATACAACAGAACAGAATAGAACCTATATTCTATTTTACATCGTTTTTCAAATATTTCACAAAGGAAACATGAATAATATACATACAATATTAGTTTCAACGACTCAAAATGTCAGTTTATAGAAATTTTAAAACTCTGTTTTCTCAAGATACCAAATATTATTAATGGTGGATGAATTGAAACCACGCCCCATGACATTTAAAATGCATGACTGTAAACATTATTCACTACAATAATTTTTACTGCGCAAGTAAACAGCCAATTCTTCAACTTGAAAATAGATCTTTTGACTTACCTTGAGAAGGTTCAAATCTTAATCAAACAAATCATCCGATATTTTTACAGTAATTTGGAAAAGAAAAAATGGTCAGAGTTCAAGGTTTGGAAGGGGATATCCGCCAATTCACGCATCGTGTTAATTAACATTTTAACATGGTAATTGACATTTCAAAGTGGTAATTCCTCGTACATGTTGCTTGTTCCGATATGATTTACCGTCTTGAATTTAGATTTAATATTAAGTTTTTTCAATTATAATACTTCAGTTGTTTTTTTTATTTTAGTCATTGTTAGTTTGCCGTTAACTGTTACTGGAAGTTGGGAAAGAGCATCGAAACGTACCTGTCTTCTTTGTTGAACGTTACACCTACAGACCCTATTGTTTCAAACTTTGTGGCAATTTTAATTGTCATAATATCTCGGTCAAAAAAGATTATGGCTGATATCGGCCAATCAAGTCAGGAGTTACGGCCCTTTAAACATAAAAATTCAAGATTTTACTTTGTTTGTACTCTAGCATCTTCATATCTTAAGCCATCGTCGAAGACTCCCGGCTGACTTTCTCCGTTTCACTACATGACATAATGCCGTGGGGAAGATAGGTGAGCAAACCGTTGTAATACAGTAGTTATTGATTAAATTATCGACCAATGAAAACGCGACTTTTAAATGCAGAACTCTTCGGCGCGGATGCTTGAAAGTCATGTTAACAATAAAATTAAGGACTGAGTCCAGCAGCTGTATACAACTGCCTTTATGATTGGTTTTAAAAACATGATGCGACCAATGCAATGGCGCAATTTGACACACCCTAAAACGACCAAATTTAGCCGTATTATCCTAAGGCCTATAGATGATCTATTGATAGGCCGTGGGTATTCGACGATGATCTTAAGCAATCATCTTCAAACGTTATGACAATGTTTATAGCCATATTTTCTTAGCCAAGTTTGGTTGACTAATAGGTCTAAAGCTCTTAGTTGACTCATAACTGTCTGTAAGAAAGAAAATATGTTCATATTAATGTGATTTTCATTTGATCATACTTACAAGTGTTTGACACGTTGTTTAGTCAATATAACCCCAATCAAACATTTTACGTCATTTCTAAAGAAAAATCTGTTGATATCATGTGTATGTACATGAAAAATAGCTATTAAGATATATATATATTATAGATATAAAGTGAATTAGGGGAGGGGATTTTATAGGGATAAGACGTGCCCAACATCTGTGATCATAATTGGGATTTATTATGAAAAATAAGTGCCAAAACAACATTAAAGGTTTAATGATATGTGTTTGTTTTATCCCTTCAAATTGCATTGACACAATGTAGTATATGATTCAGACCTTGTTCGGAGGGATGCCCCGACAGTATGGGCGCCCCGGAATATGTTTAAGAACTGAATATTACCACATGTCCGAACTCACTTTTGCCCGAAAGTGCCCGTGGTAGGCTGATATAGAACATGACATGAATTATTATTACAATTTTAAGAAAAAAAAATATGCAAAACGTTCCGCTAGATTACGAAAGGACATTGTTTCTAGTTAATGTTTATTTTGTAACTTTGTCGTTTTATTGAAAACGAACGGACCTTTAGTACTTTAGTAGAATCGTGGATTTACGCATAAGTACTAATTATTACACACTTAGAACACATCACGTACTTAATGCTAAACACCACTGTGTAGACTAAAGGCCAACTAGTTAATTAAGCAGAGGCGATAAGGGTATGTTTTGCAGCAACCTCTGACGTGTTTTACCAGCTGGTTCCCTGTAATTCATAATATTGTAATGTTTAACTTACTTTGAGGACATTGTAATTTAAATATATTTATGATGAGAACGCCTCAACTTTTTTTGTTCCGATATTGTCATTGCATTATGCAGTAGATATTTTTGTTGGTTTTAGTATTATCAATTTCATAGTAATAAATGAATACAATATTAATGTATGATATAAGAACTTATTGTTAATAACATATCCAAACGTCCAAATTTGAAATCCACAATTCACATTATGGAAATAAGAATAAACGAGCGGAATGTCAAATAGCATTATATTTAATTTCATCTAATAAGGAATTAAAACACAGAATTAAAATGTGGGACTGTTCATCGAAAATGTAAAATACAACAGCATATAAAAAAGAATAATGCGTGAACCTTCTTTATAGCCTTGGTCTGACATGTAAACAGTTGCAGCCGACAGCAATAAAAAAAGCTTCGGCTTCCAACCCCATCTCAAAGTATATTATATTGTCATGTTGTAAATTTGCTATGAATTGATTTATTAAATAGGTTTAAACAAACACAATAATCGATAGATAACGTGTGTGCTCTTTGTGTATTTTCAAAAGGAAATTTCACATTTGAAGTATAAGAAACCTATTCTTATTGGTTTGAATTAGGAAAAAAAATACAAGCAGAAAAATGTCGAGATATTGCCATTACTCTTGTATAGTTGTCGTCGACGTGTAAGCCTTGGCCAAAACTC
>CM037779.1:73997067-74047067 GCA_021229015.1 Solen grandis
TTGAGTGACTGATTACGTTTCACTAATATGAGTCTCCTATACATTTGATATATTTACAGTAAGCTGCATTAACCCTTTCCCTCAGATAGACTCATTTTGACACACTCAATAGGTACCACATAAAGCCTGATCTGCAGAAAACCACAGTTAAACCTTACGAAATTTAATTACAATATCCTCATTTCCAGATCACTGAGGAGCAGCGAACAGCAGAAAACCTGATCAGCCTGCGAGTTACTCGCAGGCTGATCTAGTTTTATGCTGTTCGCATGGGTCTTTTCATGGTTTCCTCTATGAGGGAAAGGGTTAACATTTACATCATGTTTCAGCATATCAGTGGGGCCTGATAGGCTGTGTATTTATGTAAATATTCAATTTAAAATAAGCAAACACTCATTTACTTTCTAAATGGTTAACCAAATCCTTAAAATCTTGACACTCAAATGATTTTGAAAGGTTAGAGTATTGAAATGGTGAATTTTGATCTTGGACACATTTTACTGTCTTACAACAACATAGTTTTGGTGACATGAATAATGTAGCTAGATATAACATGACTGAAATACTGTTGCAGCAAAACTGTAAACTGTTTTATTTGGTTAAACTCACACATATATTCAATGGCATTGTACAATATCAAAAAAAAAAATAGACCATCCCAAGTGGTTGAGTGGTTAGAGCATCTGCCTCGGGAGCAGGAGGTCGTGGGTTTGGTCCCAGGCAACATACCAAAAACGGTACTGTTATAGCTCTCTTGCTTGGCGCTCAGCAAATAAGGGTAGTTACAGCACTGGTGTCAGGATAATGTGACTGGGTGTGGTATAATGCCACATGTCTATGGCGTGATACAGCAGTTTGACAGCACTATATCTGTCTCAAGTAGACATCCTCACTAAATGACTGAAATACTGACGATGGGAATTAAACCCAACAAACAAACAACAAAATAAAAAAAATAAAAAATTAATAAAAAACTATACACATATACATGTATGAGTCAGGAAGACCTGTTCTATGCACATAAACACATGTACATTAAAAAAAGTAACTCAAAACCTAGACTGGTAATCCTTAAAATATATATTGTTTTAAGATTTTTAGCTCACCTGAGCACTTGTGTTCGGGTGAGCTTTAGTGATCGCCTTTTGTCCGTCGTGCATCGTCCGTCGTCAGCAATTGCTTGTGAACACTCTACAGGCCACAGTTTTGGCCCAATCTTCATGAAACTTGGTCAGGATGTTTGTCTACATGATATCTCGGATGAGTTCAAAATTGGGTCATGTGGGGTCAAAAACTAGGTCACCAGGTCAAATCTTAGAAAAACTTTGTGAACACTCTAGAGGCCACAGTTTTGGCCAAATCTTCATAAAATTTGGTCAGGACATTTGAAATTGGGTCATGAGGGGTCAAAAACTAGGTCACCAGGACAAATCTTAGAAAAACCTTGTGAACACTCTAGAGGCCTACATTTTTGTCCCAGTCTTCATTAAACTTGATAAGAATGATGACTGTATGAAATCCCAGTTGAGTGCAAATTCAGGTAGGATCAATATGTAGGTCACTCAGTCATATGTTAGAAAAACACTTTAGATGCCAGATTTTTTGTCATTATGCCTAACACAGCCATCTTACTCAGGTGAGCAACACAGGGCCATCTTGGCCCTCTTGTTCTTGAAGACTTCTACCAAAAGAGAATTGCTCACATGTAGTGAAAGGTGGTTCCATAGTTTCACAGGTCCTTCAATCACAAAAGGGTGTGCACTTGTTGAATGGTAAAAGCAATGCAGCAGTGGTCTACTCAGAACAATATGAACATGATTTTATGGTCTTAATCTTCCAATTCTTCAGATAAAATAAACATCTTGTATGTACATTATCTGCAGATGATGAAGTCCTGGACACACCAATATTTAAAACAATGGAACCAGGAGAACCCCTGCATCATAACAAGAAGCTGCGCTGGGACCACAAGGTATACATAAAACTCTGGGTAGCAGGAAAACAAATATTAAAAATGAAACTAGAACTTTTAATCTGTTTTATTATGGATTATTTTGATAATGTTTTCCTTTTATTTCAAAATTTTTGGCATGAATATTCAAGTTTTACTGTCTTACATAAAAGATAAAGATTTTGTTATATTTTGAGTGTCTGTGACTGGCCAATGTCTAGTATCTTGCATCAGCAATTTCTCTATTTAGACTTGTAGACACATTGCCAGTTTGATAAAAACTTAAAGGAATGTTTCTTAGGTGTTCCCTTTCAAATGTGCATAAAGAATTTAATCCCATGCAGAGGTCTGGTTTTGGCACAGCTTCTCCTTTAACTGGTAAAATTCAGCTCCATAAAAGGACATGACTGCCCATAAATGGGCATAGTCAATCTGTCCAAATTATTTGGCTCCTTATAGCAGATTATCCTCAGATTAGTGGTGCAGATTCTTCATTGAGAAATCAGAAATGTGTGACAGTCTTGAGGATGGTGCATTTTTTGTAATGCTTCATTCTACTGAAAAAATATGATAATGAATAACTGGCAGATAATTCATTAAAAAAAAATCACAAGTATACTGTACATCTTCTTATTTTCTCAATGTACAGTCTTATTCTTATGAATTTTATGCCTATTTGCAGGTGAATTTGATTGGAGAGAAGGTGGTTGACCCCCTAATCCACTGCTGTGAGAAGTGCTCATTACCCATATTGATATATGGCAGAATGGTACAGTATTGCTGTCTTTCTTGAAAACATTACATACCAGTATATTGGAAAAAAGAATAGTAGAGCTGAAAGCCTGAAACTATTTGGTACAACGTTATTGTATTGTATTATCTCATCTTGCAGTATGGTACAAAAATTGCCAAATGCTAAGAAGCTGTCGATTTTGAAATAACATATCTGAATGGTCTAGTGGATGCTGCATAGCATAGTGTTATGTCTAGACAATCCTTGTCTTTAGATATGAAAAAAAGCCCTGATAAAGATGGGGTAAGAATTATTGACATTCCCTCATTCTACAGGTCAGAATTTTGAAACTATTTTAACATGTATAAGGGGACATCAAAAGATATGCAGTTTGTAAGCTTTGTCACATCAATGTGCCTTACAAATCTTCAAACACTTTCAACTTTCAAAAACATCTAGAGCAGTGATCAGTACTGTAGTTGATCACAAACCATGTACCATACCATGTAAACCCTGTAAAAATCACAAGATAAAGCTTGTCTTATAATAGATAGATTTTAATGGAGCACATTATAGAAGGCTCTTCCCTCTATTCAGTTTGTGCCATGAAATTTCATCCACAATTTTAAAAGGATTTTTATGTAATTGTATAGTTTGTAGTCTTTTGCTTTTTCCTTTAATCATTTCAGAGTAAAAAATTTTAAAATTTTCCTTCCTTGGAGGTATTTTAATGAAACTGAATGTATGAGATTTGTAGATGTGCATCATTACCTACATATTTTACATCTCTGTCAGATAAACTACAGTATTGCAAAATAGGCTGTGCTTGCATTTCCTTCCAGTCTTGAAGGAATTTCATTGAAACAATGTACAGTAGAACCTCGCCAAACCGAAATATCATTTAAACCGAATTCCTCGCCATTTCAAAGTTTATTTTCGGTCCCGATTTCTTCCCTTCTTATTTTAACTAAAAATAAAATGTTTAATCCGAATTTCAATTTTTTCGCTATTTCGAAGTAAAAATCCCAGTCCCGAGGTTGCAATTCATGTACATTTTTCAATTTTTATTTCGGAGTCAAATTTCATAAATTTTCGTGAACTAATTATTGTCCTTATCAATCGTATCCGGGTCACTAACCAAGTTTATTTTGCGGATGCACCTGGAGTGATGGCTCAGGCAAGTTTTTCACACCTTTTTTCGAGATTGGGTTGGGCATCGTGTGTCCCACCGGGAATGTTGATTATTGCTAATCAATGTCTGATAGGTTGCATAATATGCTTGTGCCAGTAGATAAACCCAGGTGTCAGATCTTTAGTACATTTCATATCATCGCGTTTGTCACCGGCACGCGACGCTACCTGAAGCAGCAGATTGATGGTAAAAATATGTATCATTGCTTGACATGGTACAATGATTATGTTAATCAGAAGCATCTAAGTAGATCATAATATATTTTCATTATTTTTCATAACCTAATAGGTGATCTTCACGGCATAACGATTTCCACAATAGGACCGGTAATGAAAACGCAGACATGCACGCTCACAAACTGAAATTTCCATCAGATTTTTAATCCGAATAATTGTTATTTCGAAGTTTTAAGCTTGGTCCCAAGGACTTCAATTTAACGAGGTTCTACTGTAGATGTTTTGCAAGCACATTTTTGGAAGTAACATAATGGCTGAACCTTAAAGCATATATCTTCCTACTGTGTTGTTCTCTGTTCTCCTTAGATGTAAGTGACTTTGCAAGGCTAAACTTATTAATCCAGTCCCGGTGGCTGATTGGTTAGAGTGTCCACCTTGAAAGCTGAAGGTCTGGTTTTGATCCCTGGCTGCAACGTAACAAATATGTGCAAAATGGTACTGGTGTTGCCCCCTTTCTTGGCGCTCTGCATATAAGGGTAGTATTAGGATTGGTAAAAAATTTGGTTGTCCATGTGCCAAGATAATCTGACGTCTATGGCGTGATACTGCAGTGTGGCAGCATAATGTCTGTCTGAAGTAAAGTAGACATAGTCCCCAAATGACAAATACTGTTGATGGGATATTAAACCCAATATACAAACAAACTTATTAAGGAAAACAAAATGAGTTGGCAGATTAAATCTATACTTGATTATTATGGTCAGTAATGAAATATTTTCTTCTTTTTTTTCAGATCCAGTGTAAGCATGTATTTTGTTTCACATGTGCAAAGAAAACAGAGAAGTCATGTCCTAGGTTAGTAATTATTACAATATACTTCAAGATATTCTCATTCGAATTTTCATGTGAGGAAGCCTTCCAGATGGCTTGCGGTAGGTCGGTGGTTCTACCCGGATGCCTCCTTGCATTGGGGGTCTTCCTCCACCTGTAATTAGCTGGACATCGCTAAATGACTGAAATACTGTCGAAGCGACGGTAAACTCAAATAGTCAAGATATTCTCTTTATATCAGCTTACATAGAAAATGCTGAAATATAGATATTTAAAAAAAAAAAAAAAAGATAGCCATAAATCTCATTATGCTTCTGGTATTTGTTTTAACTGCCAGACTCAGTGTCTCATTTATGGATTAATCAGCTGGATAAGTTAACATTAAAAGACTCAAGCTCATTTGACTTAATGTGGAAATGCAGTCTTCAATTTTATAGAAGCATTGAGCTATGATAGATTAGTCTTTTAGATGCACTTTAATCACGATAAATTTATATGAACAAATCCTAGGGGTAAGGTTTTTCAATATTCTAAATGTTTATACATGTACTATTTTGTCTAGGTGTGGTGACCCAGTACAGAGGATAGAACAGTCAGCCCTTGGCACAGTGTTCCTGTGTACCTACGGGGGCTCCAAGCATGGCAACAATGGCTGCCGCAGGACATACCTGTCTCAGCGAGATCTGAATGCTCACATTGGCCATCGCCACCTGAAAACCGAGGTTCTGGAGCAGTCTGGGAAGGGGCAGGGAAGCACTGGTGCCCAGAGGACTTCTGTTTCTATTCAGCCCCCTAAGCCAGCTTCATCCACCCAGGTCCAATCAGGGCACCAGACTTTGGGGATTCTAGAACAGTTCACTGCTGCTGTGCGTCAGGCATCTGCTTCAGTTGCAGTTTCTGTGGCGTCCATGCCACAGCGGTCCAGTCAAGAGGATCTGTATCAACAGCATGGCCAGATTTCACATCCAACCCAACCCCAGCATCTGACCATGTCTTCCGCACATCAGATGATGCAGCCCCACCAGGGGGCCCTGGGCTACCCACCGGTTGGATCTGCCATGCAGAGCATGCCACCTCTGTCAGTCTCACAGCCCATGATGGGTCAGTCATCAGTAGTCTCTGTATCTACACAAGACAATTTCACATCAAGCATACCTGTAGTGGGAAGCCGGATAAAGACTTTGATCAGTGTTCCTATCCAGGAGGACACAGACTACAGTAAACAGCAACAGCCTCAGCAACAACAACCTTATCAGACTCTGCCCCCTGTGAACTATCCCCCACCTTCAATAGGTCAATACCCAGTAGTGAGCATGGCCCCAAACATTCACCAGCCTCCACCAGGTGTTCCACCACCTATGTTTTCCAGTCAGTCCTTACCAGGGCCCATGCAGAACCCAACCTACACAGCTCCAATGTCACAACCTATGACAGGGGCCATGCAACACGTTCCTCCACCCATATCGGCAGGACAGCCTAGGGGACCACCAAGAATGTCTGGGCCCCCAAGTGGGCCTCCACGTTACTTTGACCAAAATCAAGCTCCCAGAGGACCATGGCCTGCTCCCCCGCGAGCTCCCCCAAACCAAGCACCCAGACCCCGGGGCCCTCCCCAGGCAGACTATAACTATTACTAATTCTATATTTAATGTTCAGTATTGAACAGTGTGTCTGAATAGACTGTAATGCTATTGTTTCCTTTCCTATACAGCTTGTACAAGATTCTTTTATAAAGTTACTGATAGATGTGTTCATTTGTTTTGACTATTGAACAATTGTTTGGTTGCATACATGTACTTAACTTACATTAAAGTCTTATAACAGTTTTGATATTGTGATGTTATCAACATACCATGGATATTTAGGAGAAATACTCTGCATCTCCATTTTTAGGCTACACATGTATATTTCTTACTTCTTAGGTCCTAGACCAGATACCACGTTATATGGGACTTTCTTGTATGAAAATGCCCCTTTAAATAACAAAATGAAAGAAATTGGGTTTAATGATGGGCCACATTATTATATGTCTTCAGCACCAGAAATAGGCAAAGATTTAGAAATTGTATGAAAGCATAGACAACCTCAATTTCATAAGATATTAAATTGAATTATGCTAATCAGTTATAGAAAATCACAGTTCCGGAAGTGGAATCTTGGTGCTGCCCTGTGACTGTGCGTGTCTGTGTTGGAGTGGGTGGTCTAGTATATTTTTAACCTGGTTTGAATTCAACCAACAATACTAAACTTTAAGTACTTAAAACTAAATTGAAATGAATTCCATCATTCTTGTTTTACTAAATACATACATATAGGTAGATGGGTAAAAGTTTTCAGGAATTTTCCTGAATTTCAAGATTTTCAGAAAGCAAAATTACTTCTTAATCGTTATAAAACTATACTCAAAGGAAAAAGAAAGGCAGGGTAACTAGAATCTGTACTAGCCAGACTCACCTAACCTTGCAATAAACCTCATATGATAGACCCCATCTCATTCTAAAGCATTTATTTCATTTGAAAAAAAAATCTTTATCAAAATAATGTAAACTGTTACACCGTCGAATACTTCCTATTTAAAACTGACACTAAAGTTTACCCTGTGTTTCTTTTTCCTTTGAGTATATATAAAAATTTTGCTGAAAAGATCTTCAGGTTTTTTTTTAATTTTCATCTTTTACTCCTGTACTTATACATGACTAAGTTGCTCATGATGTTTGTTAAGAAGTGATATATTTAGGGGTTTTATGAGAGTAATTCACCCCATATATATATTTAAGCCAGGTTGATACTTGATGGAGAATTACCCACAGGTGATTATTGAGATACATTGTTCCTTATTTCCACTTCAATACTGATGCTTATGAATTAGTAAAAAACTGACCTCTACATCTTTGTCACAACTATGCACATACCCAATTCCATAATTGATTCTTGAAATGTACAAATTATCAGAGAAAGGACTGTGTCATTTTATTCTTTGTTATTTAACAAATGTTAGAAAGGATTTAGTCCCAATTTTCTTTGTTGATAGTCAGTTGATTGGAATCGCTTTAAAATAAAATGGAAAAATAGGAATCCAAAACCAATTTTATAATCACTTGATAACTAGTTGAATCACTTTTATTGTAGGTAATACACCTGCATACCTTTGAAAATTCAGCTCTCTCCCGTACTGTAAAATTTAGAAACAGAACTATAAAGTGGTTGAAGATTTAGCACCCTGAAATGTAAAATCTCTGGTCCTGACATTATTGGCAAGTTACTGAAGTTCCATGTTCATAAGTTCAATCATGTCTCCACTTTTACTATATGGAATTTATAATAAATAAATGCTTAAGCAACAAAATATATATAAAGCAATGATTGGTTCATCTCTTATTTTAATAATATATCAGTAGTACATGTAATACATGATGCAGATATTTTTGGATTTGTCTACATGTAACACATAGAAACTGTCTCACATTAAGGACAAGTGGCATTATAACTTATCCAGTCACATTATCCTGATACTGCCAAACAATTTTAGACCTAAGATTCTATACCGAGAGCTAAACAATGGACATATACATGTACTTTAGTATGCCAGCACAATTTTTTGTAAATGCTATGTTGCAGTGAGGACCAGTTTTCAAGCTTTGAATTCCATGAGGATATGAGACAGTTGACTGAGAAAATATTGTTTTCTTGGATACAGGTGATACAGGTTTGACTTTCTAGGCGTGGTAGAGATAGCACTGTCATAAATCATAAAATGTGTGCAAAATCTTGGGAAAGACACATGTCCTCAACAATATTCATACCTATAAATTGCTTTATCTATATATAATTAAACTGGCAAAAATTTAAAAATATTATTGATCTGCAAGTGTAATCTGAAAGAAATAATTTATTTTTATACTGCTCTGGTTGGGGGTGGGGGGGTAATATAGATTTTCAGTCTGTTTGATCATTTGTCTGTCACTCTTCAGGTTTACCTCTGGGTTGTTATGAAGAAGACTTCACATCTTCATGAAATTTGGTACATATACATCATATGTACTACATATATAATTTTGATACACCTTTTGGGCCGTGACCTATATTTCATGTAAATATAATTGTTCTGTCTCGGGGGTTACCATTGTGTTAAAACTTTTTGTTTTCCATTTAGATTACTGTACTTGGCATCCTCCTGAAACTGGGGTCACATGTAAATCAGGATTCTATGCAATTCTATGGCTTTTACCTATATTTCACAGTTGAATGAACATGGTAAAATTGATTATTCTGCCTCGGGTTTACCTTTGCATTTAAGCTTTTTAATTATAAATAACTTCACATCCTTATGAAACTTGATACAAATGTACATCAAGATGTTAAGTTTTAAATATATTACTAGCAAATATTTAGTTCTGACCAACATATCCTAGCAGGGCATCAGTGTTGCAGAGAGGTATTTACTTGTTGATAAGGAATTTCACACACACTTTTTCCATCCCGCTTTAGCAGGTGACACGTGTTCCAGAGAACACTCTTGTTGATGTTACTTTCTATTGTTAACCTGCCAGTGCATATAGAAATAGAAGAAGTTAGAACAGTTTACACTGTCAACCCTCAATATTGAAAAGATACTGAACTTGTTTTGTAAGTAAAAAATCTTCGAGATATTTTAAAGCAGCTCATTCACAGATGGTCAATGGCTTAGAATTTTATTTTTTTAACTGTATGTGTGTATTACGTCTATCAATACCCATCTACAGATGCATGGTCACCCAAAGCAACCGTCCGTGATAGCAAAACAATGGGTGGTTTCCCCATCACAGGCAATACTGACTGTGACAGTATTGAAACTATATTTAGAATTAAAAAACCTATGTTTAGATTTTCTATATCATTTGCTGTCACTTGGCTAATCACATTCTCTTCGCACATAGGCTAACTTCATAGGCTGAACATATGGAAATTGCTACCTGAACTGGTGAAGAAGCCATGTTGTGGGATGTCAAATGGTATCATAAGCGCCTGCTCTGAGAGATAATGTATTCTGTATTTAACCCATTTTGCCAAAGTTGCGTTAACAAAAAAAATGTTTTCCTGTGTAATGTGACCTACATTGACAAGTTTAATTGTCAGGAAAGGGAGGAAGAAAATTATATTTTTTAATTTTTACCAATAGTCTGAGAACAAGCAGCTTTAAATGTCCTGTGAAGTGATTTAAAAAAAAACAACACCTGAAAATCTAGGACTTTGTGCAAAATTAACTGTACATATAAATAACGAAGCAGTTACAACAGTTTTGCATCAGACCCTTGAAAAGCACCAGATCTATAACTGTGGGTAGTGGTTTTGAGTACATTGTACCATAGTCCACAGTAAAGTTGTAAGCATATTTTAGTGACTGAGTTGGCAGAACACAAGCATGCCAGAGAAATGAAAAGGATTTTGACTGATTTTGATTCTTAATGAGAGTAACATTTTCACATTGTAAAACTAGAAATGTGTCCATAGGACACAGATGCCCCCACCATTATGTTTATTTTTTTGTCAGTGAATATGAAAAAACTGGAAATATAAAAGATGATTTTAAGATCAAATGAGCACTGTGACCTTGACCTTCAAGCTAGCAACCTGTACTTGTTTTGTGACAGTGTTTTGTCCTAAGGATCCCTCCCTCTGCCAAGTTATTTCAAAACATGACTTTACACAACTAAAGAACATTACCCTGACAGGACTGCTTACACAGATTTTAAACTTAAATAACTTGTTTGTGTTACATCATATCCTAGGTATCAATTGTGCCAAGTTATTTCAAAACACAATCATTCACAACAAAGTTACAGGCCATTTTTGATTTAAAGGTCAACCAAGTGCTGTGACCTTGACCTTCAAGCTAGCAACCTGGTTCTTGTTTGCGACACATCGTCTTGTTCTGAGGATCACATGTGCCAAGTTATTTGAAAAAGTGACCATACATAAACTTACAGCTGGGACACGATTTTTTGCACACAAACACACTAACACACAGACGGACATGTGTAACACTACAGTAACATGCCCGTCGCCATTTCATGACGGGGACATAAAAAAATAATAATAGCAATATATAACGAAATGGTGAAAAACTATCAAGAGTACCCTGCCATAGGATGTAGAGAATATTGTTTATTATACTGAAAGATGAAAATTCATTTCATGAGTAGTCAGAGAAAAACTATTTTTAAGAGTGGCAAAATCACATGTGAAAATTTTAATTTTCTATGAGCGCAAGTGAAATAAAAAAAACAAAAAAAAACAGATCTTACAAGAAAAGAAATAAATGTCTAATATTCTAGTATATACAAGAATAATTAGAATGAAATGTTATCACCTTGCCTTTTATGGCATACACTGACTGTGTGAAGTCTTCTTACCAAAAGTATGATGTTGAACTCATTTGAATCTTACTCAACCCTTTACCTCATGAAAACATATTTTCACACCTTGGTAAACAGTGCAGACCCAGATCATACAACACCTGGATGGATCTGTCTGATCAGGGTCTCTTCAGTTTGCTCAAATGATAATGTAGCTCAAATTCTATAAAGATATGTTCCAATATATGTACTGTTTTATGTTCAGTAAATAAATATTCAGCAAGTCAAAAGCTGGTGTATTTATGAGGTAAAGGATGGTTAGAACTGATAGGCTATTTTCCCATCTGCTTTCTTCACGCCATCTCCTTGTCCTTGTCAAAGCCCTGATTCATCATCCATCAACTTAAAAGCTTATTGTTTTAGGAGTTGATATGTCTGTTTATCAACTAAAAGCTTTTTGGGGGTGGGGGAAGAGAGATACTAGAAAATATTTTTTTTATAAATATAAAAAGTTTACTGACAAAATAATGATATGGTATATAATTTGTATTTCATACTAAATGAGTAAATGGTTACAGGAAGAATACATACTGAACAAAGTTAAAAAATTGTACATGATCAACAGAAAAAAAACAAAAAAACATATAAAACTATCAAATACAACATGTAAAAAGGACAAAGAAATAGTAATTGCTATAGATAATCATTGCTTCTCTTCTGACGCTGTAATGCATTCCTTAACAAAATTTTGGGTAAGTCTAAGGACAAAAGCTCATTGGTTCAGAGGGGAAAATGTCTGGGTTTAAACACTGGTGGCCTATAGGTACCGTTTTAATTCACTCTGACACCATTTAATGATTCAACAATAGAATCATAGAGAAATTCAAACTAATTTCCCACTTCATATAAAAGAAAAATCGCAAAATTATGAGTCATTTATTACCAGGAGAGTAAAACAGAAAATTATTTATACATGGAATAAAATATTTTTGAAGAAAGGTATTTTCAATATGTCACCTTGAGAAGTCTATGATGTATAGTTGTATATTATGCTATTTTGTTTCAGCACCATGGTCATTAGCCACCCAATGTTTAACAATTGTTACCAAAGCATTAGTCTTGCTCATGAAACTTTGAAACAGCTTTATATAAAATTGAAATCATAATGAAAAAGAAGTCTATAAACACTACAAAAGGACAAAAGTAATTCTTTCTCAACACTTGAGAATCTGTAGAGACATCTGAAGAGATCTGTCAGCACAGCCTCATTTTGTGTGGAATGGTAAAGCTGCAGAAATAAAAGGAATAACATTATTTTATTGTAGTATTGAAGCTTTTTTTTCTTTTTCCTTTATATAGAAAATTTCACTATACTGAAATAAATAAATTACCATTAGATTCCTTGATAACATGTGATGTGTTTAAAAAAAATTTAAGTTTATTTTTATTCATCTGTTTTCTATTTATTAAAATATTGATATACTGGTATATAAATTAAATCTCAATTTGATTATCTAGATAAAAATATTACTTATTGCAAGTTAAATCTACCTTGAGAACCAAATATGCATTTTCAGCGATGTTTCTTCTTGTCACGCTTTCCTTTCTTTGACCCTTGGCCCTGTGGAGATTGTGCAGCTGATTTACCTTCATTCATTGGTTCCTCTGGTAACTCCTGCAAAATGCATATGTATTAACCACATATTCATTTGGATTTAGTGACCAGACAACATGCCCAATACCTGTGGCCCAGATGGGTTCTAATTTTTTTTTAGTTGGGACAAAGCGACGTCATGTCGTAAAGCCTCAAAAATACATAGCATGTTCTGCTTTGAAATCAGGGCAGAATGTTTCAGCTGTTATAAAGTCATGACTCATTAATACAAAATGACTGCACCTAAAACTATCATGAGTAAAAAAAAAAAATATTTCCGTTGTGTAAAACCCAGTATTGGGATCTACAACGTATTTGTTTCAGATTCAGATTTCTTATACCATAGAAATAACTTACATACGGTGACAATGTGTTTTAAACACAAATTCAACGAATAATTAGCACAAATAATCTGACCCATTTTCATGTATACATGTTGACACCATATTGATAGCCGATTGGTTCATTTTCAAAATAAGGTTGATAGTAAATCCACTTTAATTTTTAAACAAAATTTTTAAAGAAAGTATTAGGAATGGGGAAGAGTGATTCCTGTGACTGAGGACTTGGTCATTGTCATCTAGATATTATGTGTTTGTTATTGTATTGAAACATTACTAAAATTGGGTTTTCTGTTAAAATTTTTAGATTCGAAAATTTATTTACCCATAGTAGTGGAGTTTTCTTGAGTGAAGAGGATGTTCACATTTAATTAATAAGCTTAAATGAATGCATTTCGGCGTAATTTTTGTACAAATTTTAGCGGATTTGGTTCTTAGGTGAATAACTCATATAAAGATAATTATTACTTTACTTATGAAAGTTGCATATTTCTTATTTTGCTATGTCTTTTTGAGGCTTTACGATATGACGTCGATTTGAAACATAAAGAAAATATGACAAAGCGACGGCATATTATATAGGACTAGGGGCATTGTGTGTTTACCATCATGTCTTGTTTTAAAGTTAATTTTCCTTCTGATTGATGGATTTATTTTCATCTCTATTCATGTTTACTTTATGAGTAGGATATACAAAAAAACACAGGTACTTGACACAGATTCTGTATATATTATATATAGCCTAACAAATACTTTAGTGAGTGTCAAATACCTGTGCAAAAAAATGCAAGGAGGCATTGAAAAATTATGGTTGTTTCTTAGTATGAAAAATGCGGTTCAAGCCTAACCCAACTTTTTATGGAGAGAGTTCACATCTTACCTCTTCATTTTCGCTTTGTGGCAGGTAAACTACAGCAACAATGCAGACAATTTGAAAAATTGCCCCGAGAAAGAGGCCATAATAGAGAAAAGTGTCAAAGGGAGAGGGTTGGTCCACAGTCAGCGCCATCTTGTTTACGTTGAAGAATGTGGTTATTACTAAAACCCGTACATACCGTCCTTATCGTTCTGCCGTACTCAACGCCATGGCACATGTCCATTTTTGTCGTGTCTCGCGATGGAGCATCGTCTCGAGTGGGGGCCTTCAAACGCGCGATCGCGACGTTTCAACAAAACCACGGCGACGGCAAACAAAATGCGCCAATTCAACGCTTGAATGTCGTGCTTTTGCGACCGCGCGTCAAGCAACGACAAAAACAGCACTTATACCGTGTTGCCCAATAGTCGACACGGGGTTTGCGTTGATTAGAAACATACATATTAACAACTGGACTGTTTATTTTTATATATATTTTATTTACTTTGCCATTGGTCAGCACAGAAAATATGTTCTCTCTTGTTTTCTCTAAATAGACCTAGGACTACGTAATCTCATATGGGCCGAGACCTAAAAAAAAAAAAAAAAAAAATGAGAGAGAGACCTTTAAGGTTTTAAAGCAACAAAGAAGACAAAACATAACGTGCAATAATTCCAAACCCTTTGAAATTCATTTAATTTATACTTTTTGAAATTCAAAAGAAAAAGAAAAAAGGACCTTTATGGTTTTAAAGCAAAAAATAAAGACAACAAATAACTTGCAATAATTCCAAACCCTTTGAAATTCATTTTCTAAAACAATTCGTTCTCTTAGGATACAGTGGTTCACAGGAACCACTAAGGTACCTCCCTGAAAGACACCCTACTAAAAGAGTGGGACCTGCTGCATGGCTCAGAAGAGATATTGAAAGATGCCTTTAACAGCAACTTGTTCGGATCCAAATACTAGGCCTACAAAGTTCATCGGCAAAAACATGAGGTGGTTCACTGATTTTTTATTTTTTATTTTTGCCATACTTATATGTTCTTTAAGCTGCGTGATAAATGCGACTTAAATACTTACTGCTTATGACGAATGAACATGCACACACGTACACACTAAGTGATAAAAATACTAACGCTACCAGATATATACAGAGTTAAGAAAACAATTGTAGATCTCTTTGAATTAAGAGAGCAATGATCATTGATATATATAAAACGTTACTAGATCTACAAATGGCGACAAATCCGAAAACAAACCATTTTTTTTTCAATGGCATTTTAAGGCCCCCTGAAAAAAAAAATTTCAGATGGTCGTAAAGCCTATAGCTATCCCTTTCTCTTCTCCATTGGTCGCCATCTGTAGACCCAGTGTACCATTGCTCTGAATTTATATACAACTAACTTTATATTCAGACAGACTCGTGACTAAGTGACTGTAAATTTCTTATCTGGATCCATAGATGTAATGGAGGCCAGTCTTATGAATATATACCTGGTGATTAACTTCCTTTACAAATACTATCAAACCAGATCTACATAACTCATTTAATCACAGTTTCAGATACACGTGCACGTGACATATGATTATTTCCATATTCTCTATACCTGATGCTCGCATATGAAGATCTTTACCCTCTGTAATATATGTATAGATCTATACGGGTTTCAATAATGGGACTCTTATCTCTAGTGCAGGGCCTCTGTGTATATCTGACATATATTTGTTTTCTCGCAGATCATAAAGTACGTGTAAGCTGTATATGATGAGGGAACTTGTGATAATAGTTTTAATTGTGGTAGGTTTAAATTTATTTTCCTCGACTTTCTTGCATTTTATTTATAATAAATATCGCCACACACTGTAGATTAGCATAAGTGAATGGGATCCTTTTCTTGCGCTCTTAACATAGCAATGCGGATAACATAGTGTTGAAATATTTTGTTTTCTACCCCCTCCTCTTTATGTAACTCCTATTAGCTTGTGCAATACCGGAAACAAATCATAAAGAAACTTATCCGAACTTCTCCATGCACATACGTACGTAGGTAGATTGGTTGGAAGAAATATGCATCGAATTATGCGATTGGTCTAAAAATCCCCATCAAATCGTGACGCGACCTATCAAATCCAACCCAAAATCGAAAATTCTGAATGAATAACCATCAGCCGATGAAAAACGAGTACCGAAACGGGTGTAACATATATTGACACCCCTCCCGTTTTTTTTTCCAACGTTCCAAACTTACTATGGATGGGTTTCTTTTTAGTTTACCGCTGTTGCGACAGCATTTCAGACGCCCGGCTAATTACCCCGGGTGCACAGAGTCCCCCGAGTAGAATCATCGACCTACCGTAGGGGTCTTTTTGACTTTCATCTACATGTCCAATATTGCATTCTCATCAAACCTTGGGCCATTTTAACGAAAGCGTTAATTACATTTAAGTAATTAACTATATTGTGTTTTTGTTCAGTAATAGATGACTACGGTTCTGAGATATAAGAGCCCCCCCCACCCCCCCCCCCCCCCCCCCCCCCTAAAAAAATGCACTAAAGTTAGGGGTCCCTTGTTGTTGATCAGATTTTGCTGGGCTGTCAATATACAGCCGACATGGGGCTATGTAGGTCCCATATATAGCCCATATGGGTTTGTCCACATGGGACTCATGTCCTATGCATGGAATGTCCTTAATTCATAAACAGGGATCAGTTGATCAAAGACGAGGTCATTTCTTTAAATGTTACACCAGTTGTTGACGCTCGACGATGGGTCCACCTTTAGCTTGAGGTCATGAACTCGTAGCTCGTTGAAGGTTCAAATTATGATAACTGGTTTGTATCGTGGCGTATTGGTTGGGCAAATAGTCGAAAATCGAAAAACATAGTGAGTACAAAGCCAAATATTGAAACTTAAGGCGAAAAGACGAAAAAGTGACAAGATAACGACAAAATTGTTATCTCGCTTACTGTGGCGAGATTTCGACTTAAGTCCCGAAATCTCATCTCGAAGTTTCGACTCAATTATTCGCTTTCGACTTTTCGCCCCTCCAGACTAAATATCAGTAGTATAGAGAACAGGATAAACTGACCATCAAATAACTATATGGCTTCGGCTCATCATAAGGAAAAGTGGACATATTATGTGGTTCTAGTACCAGTAAAAAGTATATACCAATACACCGAGGCTAATATCGCTAATTTATCCTTTTCCACGTTAAAAAAATCTAAACAGCTAATTTCGAGTCTGTTAGGTAATGATTCATATAAACTTTGTCCTTAATGTAAATTATCGTAAAACAAGAATGGTGGAACGTATTGCTATACTTTACAGCCAAACACGATGTGTCTACACATATACTAGACACTGCTTTGTATCTCATTCAGGCTTGTATTGACGCAGCCACTGTCAGCCCTACCACAACATGTACTAATTCATATGAATGTGGCCGAGGAATGTGTTGCCGGGATTCTACGGGAGCTGTCGTGTCCAACCAACAGATGGGAGGGTTCGGACCCCACATCTTTGGCGGCGGCAGTCAGGGCAGTGGCACGTGCAACACGACTAAGGCCCAGAAGGGCGAAGTGTGTGACTCAGACTGCCAGTGTGACACTGGTAAGATTTCAGTCGTGCTCACTCGGGCGTCTTCGTCACGTTCCGAGCCCTTTTGGAAGACCTCGCCATTTTGGGCTAGTATGGGCACTGACTGTCGCATGAATTTTCTTATATACCTTATGTTGAGATGGCAACAAACTGAAATGCTTCGTATCCACGGTTTTCGAACTGAATTACAGTTAATTAATTTAGTTGTTTTATCAAAACAACCTCTAGAGCACATTGAGACCTGTTACAGGCCGAATGTTTTAAACATCTGCAGTATACTTTAATCCGTATCATCGACTCTATATGATTAAAAAACGACTATCATTACAATACTGATACTTATATAATACTGAATAGACCCTGAGAAGGGTGTGTGAAGGGTATCGGCGTCGAGCAACTGTTTATAAATATTTCTTTATGTCAATGACATACATAATATTATTAAAGGGAAACTTACAACGGAATCAACCGAGACAAGGCTGTTACAAAGTTATGTATACTAATTAGAACTATCACTAAATGTGGCTGATACCCCGCAACTCACAATATGTCTTCAAGGACAGGACGTGACGGAACGTACATAACGGGACTCCTATTTGGCCACACTCCGTGTAGTTCTGGTTTCTGTAGATAGCTATTTTTGTTAGAGTGATGGAAAAATTCCACATGTCGCATGTATTCCAGGTCTGGCCTGCTATCGCCCGGTGAGCGGAGTCTGCTGTCCGCCCATGACCTGCTATGACGAAGCATACGTAAAGCAGCAGCAAGCCTACTGGGCAAACTGCATGTCCAACCCAAACTGCGCCATCCCACCGTGAATGTACTGTTCATCATATCTGAAGGATGCTTTCTTTAATACATTCACTGTTTAAGTCTTCAGTAAAATAAGTTCATATTTGTTTTTGTCTTCTTTTTTACATTTCGTTTCTTTTTTTGCAATAAAATTTAAATGCGACCACAAACCTTTTGCTTGCCTTGATAGAATCAGGAGATATTATATAAATAATTAATATAAAGGTCCTGATGGAATATAATGCAGATTCGAATGCAAGTCATAAATTTCAAGCGTGCATTATCATTTCCTTGAGATAGGTTTATTCGAAAGTAAAGAACACACTAACATGGGTACCGGTAACAGAAAAGAAGCAAAGAGTCATTTATAGTATAGATTATTTATTTATCAATATGAAGTGTCTGGGGCACGGTGACCCCAGTCGATGACTGCGTGTACTGATACAATGTTGTGTTACATGATCTGTGTACGATGGCACATTAGTAATGAAGGATGAGAAGACACATTGTATAGTCAAAGAAGGACACACACTGTGAACCACCATCCTAAAGTTGACAAGTCCAATATTGTATTTCTTTTTCATAATTTCTATCAATACCATTTCCAATATGTAGTTATAAAATATATTGTAAAATAAACACATTTTTCGAGGGGGTAATGTTTTCATTAATATCATGAAGCATCCGTGATCAAATCCACATAAGTTAATGTCAGTCAATGATTTCACAGTACCGTACATAAAAATTAGCAAATGTCTCACGCTCCAATATTGAACTTCGGGAATTCACATTAAGTGGCTTCATTATCTCTAGAGGCCACTGCTACATTCAAATCTACAATATTTGACATCAATATACAATGAAATATTGTAATATTTTACACTGTTAATAGCGAGATAATATGCACATTTCAATCTGACCACAAAACGAATGTCCAGATAAGGTTATGATAGTTAATGATGAAGGAAATGCAGTTTTAACATTTGTACAAAAGTCACAAAACGAATAAATTACAACATGATGCCAAACATGCTTTATTTGACATAATTTGTATGTCATACAATGCCAGAGACTAACATCACCATACAAACTACATACAGTGTTACCTACTTATATCGGCCACAACATAAACTTATATCGGCCACAACATAACATGTGTATACACAATTGTACTACATATGTTGTCATGACTACACAACCAGAATCACAGAAGTATAGAATACAATGCCACCAATAAAGCTCATGTTCAAAGTGGTTTGAAAAGAGGCGTTCCTTTTCCCCCATAAATACTGTAAACCTAGAAATTATTTAGTTTATTTTAAAAAAGAAACACATCCAAGGAGAGTCTTAATGAGGACATAAGAAGCTGCATTATTTATCATTCAGAACATAATTGTGAAAATACATATATTGGGCTCTAAGATTTAAGCATCCAATTTGTGTTTCAAAGGGATTATTTAAAATTCTTAACGGATACAAGAAATTAATTAAACAGTGATGCTCTACGCTTAAAACAGATGCTGGTAATCAGTGTTATATATTGCAGATGCTTTAGGAATTTTCTCAACTCAGAAAGAAACAGATAAGGAATTGTAACAAAAATGTGTTTAAACTGAGAAAAAAAGGAGAACCTATTCATTATAATTTTGCAATTTAACCTAAGAACTGAAAACACTGGCATATCTGAAGCATCTAAAATTACATAGCAAGCAATAACAATATAATTAAAATTAAGGATATGTTCAAGATTGATTTAGAAAATATCTAAATACATGATTGAACTATAAAATACATTATCTAAAATATTAATCAAATCATAAAGTTATGCAACTTTAATCATCTATAGATAAAGTTGAAAAAAAAATCTATCCAGTTTTAATAAACTGTGACATATTCACCCTGCATGAGCACGTTATGTAAGATAAATAAGTTTCTAACAAACTGAAGTAGAAACATACGGGTATTAAAACATGGATTCCCTATTTTACCCAGCAGAAATATATATATATATATACATGAACATATATCTGACTTTTACTCTAAGGGAGCAGGGTTGTCTCCCATTTCAACCATTATAGAATACATGCAGAACTTTCATGCCCATCAATGTTAAATGACATTGACTGCAACTGGAATGAAAATTATGTTAAAAAAGACAAACAAATGATCCCTTCATGAAATAATTTTGACTATTATATTTTGTTCCCTACAGTTAATGACGACATTGATTTTGATTCATATGAGCAGAATATTGATACATTTTGTACACCTGTTACCAAGATGATGAAAGGGTTGCTTTCAACTCTGTTTATCTTGAATGCGTGCTATACATACAGATTCAAACATGGGTAAAATACATATGACAAGTACAGATGAGACTGGGAGATGGTTTTAATACAGACCTGCCTTGCTCAGTATACATGTATATATATCAAAATTCAAGTCTTTGTAATAAATATGCAACTTTCCCCATATTCTGAATGATTTTTTTTCTTTTCCTTTTTATTACATATGTCATTCATTTCTAAGAGGGGAAAAAAAAGATGCTTTCCATTGCATCACAGGTGTTTGACAGAAGTTACATCTAAGCACTTTTTAAGACACAAAAAAAAGACAAACATAGCTGGGAAAAGCACTATTTTCATAACATCTGAGGAAAAATTTGAGTGTCAAAGCATAAAAATTCATTCTGATTTTTAAGTCTTTAAATGATTTTATTCTTTAAAACATTTCTTTTATTGAGATAAAGGGTCAATGTTTATTAGAAATCTTTTTTCTTATTTATTAAAAAAATTACCTCATTTTATCGCTCAAAACTGTTCAACAATTAATCATAGAGACAATTATTTCTATAGGATAGAGTTGGGTGTTTCAATTTCAACCACACCTTAAAAAAGTATACCTTAGTTTATTAAAAATATATACTTTGGTAATCTTTGATTCTTGTTATATATGATTATATACATATACAGCTGTTCACTATTATACATACAAAAAATAAATATAGAGGGATTCATCCTCAAAGTAAAGCCTGGTTCTCAATTTGGTGATGTGCTAAATGAACAATCATAGACTGGACACAAATCACAGTCACTCCAGTTTGACCCCTTTTACTTAGAGGTATGCCTTAAACTGATTTCCCCTACATAAGTATTATCATACACAATCTCTTCTTTTTTTATCTCCTTTCAATAACTCCTCATTATTAATTAAAAATATAATCAACAACTCTTTGGTTCATCACATTCACTTTTCTCAAGAAGAAATTAAAATAGCAAACAAAAATACAATCACCAGAAATATTTCTATTGCACATAACCTAATTATATAAAAATACCAGTACACCAACCTGTGTATGTTATGCCTTCTCCATGTGATTTTAATCTTCCTGCTGAGCTTCACATTATTTTGGAGGTATTCTTAACAGACTCCACAGGAACTTTCAAGATAAATGAAATCTTGCCCTTTCAGTTTTTTAAAAGAGAAGTTTGAAATTCAAATTTTTAAAAGTCCAGAGGGTAAAAGGGAAAATTACAAACACTGTAAGTTCTATAAAGAATGCAATTTTGAGATGAAATTATATTGTGCAGGTTTTGAAGGTTATTTATAATTAATTTCTGAAGCCAGCCAAGTCTGCATGTTGCTTTAAAATAAGCATACAGAAATCTATTACCAATTTACCATTTATAGTTTAAGTATTTCTTTGTATTTTACTTAAAAAAAAAAAATGAATACTGGTAAATGGTGTGACTTTCGTCAAGTCTATGTTTTAGCTGTTTTTGCTGCATTAAAAAAACAGTAACAACATTGGTCAAATTTTATGGTTGATTATTGTTCATGTCAGTAAGGCTTTGAAGCCAAGCTTACCCCACAGAAACACATGTATAGACACTCCCATGTGCACAAACATACATACATACACACAAACATACATACATACATACATACATACATACATGTACATAAATGCTTGTTTTCTAAAACAGCAAGCTGATAAATAGTGGCATACATAATACTCATTTGCACAGAAAGACTATTTTTTGCATCTACATTTTTTTATACACCCTGGCCATATTTTAATATATATATATTTGACTTCTCCTGCCTTAATAAGAACCCCTTATTTTAGATTGCAGAAAAAAAAAGGATTGCAAAATGTATTTTCAAAACAGTGAAAATATTTACTGTAGATGCTCATGTATTGTGTGCATTTCTATGACTTCAATTTTGATTTTGGAGATGGGGTGTGCACAATACACGAGAATTCAGTTTTTTGTAGTGTTTCCAAATTTTATCCCATTCACTAAGAAACCATATCAGCAATCAGCAAAGTCTTTATGACTGTATTTCATAATTCAAATCGGTATTAAAGCTTTATGGTATATACTTGCCAGAAAATTGTTGTCTGTTTGTGATTTCTACAATTGTGAAATAAATGCTTACAAAATCATTGTTCTCGTATTCATATTTATTTTGTTTATATCGTTGTGATTCACCCAGAACTTGTTCAGTGCTGTACATAATAATTGATGACAAATGTGATGTTTGCATCGTCATTACTGTGACCAACCATAATTGCCATTATGTTCTGATAATACAATCAGTTAATTGTTTTTAGTACATTCATAAGGTATTCTAGGTAATTAGTTCCATTTTGGACAAAACAACATTTTGAGGACTATTATTCAAACTTATGAAATCAACGTAACAATGCAAACTGAATGTGGATACTAGAAGTGTGAATAAAAATTGTTGATGACTGACATGTGGAGGCAGTAAAACTTTTGTTACCTGCAGTTCATTCGAATATCCGCAAAAACACCTGAGGCTAAACAAAATGGCAGCCTCCTCGATGTATAAAGAATGAGTGCACATTATAGAAAGGAAGTAGATTTTTTACCAAGGTTTTGAACCTCAAACTCGGGATGCACACTATACATGAGTGTGCACAATACATGAGCATTTACGGTACTTCAAATCAACATATGAAAATATTACTTCAAATCAACCTAGTTTCCTATAAAATATCAATATTAATCACACAGCAATTCATTGATATTTTTAAAAAAGTAAAGAATAATTTACTGTTAAATGTTTTCAATTATAAGTAAAACTATTGCCTTCCATTGGAAAAATATATAAAAAAATTGTACAAAATATATCAGGAACTGGAACTACACTCAGTTTCATATGTACTCCAGTTTGCAGGCATGATTCCATCCTCATAAAACTTGATACAGTGTTATAGCTGACCTTGGCACCTGTACAAAACCACCTGTTTTCTTGGGTATCAATAGAATGTGCTGGATAGGGTTGGCATAATATGCCAATACAATCTACTTCCTCTGTAGGTATTGTGCCTTACTATGGAGGACAAGGACACGACACATTGCTCAACATCTGACTGTGTCACTGACAACACCCCGACAAAAGCCATCACAATACATAGCAGACAACTGTTTTAACTGTCATGACAAACTGTGCGCTGTCTGTGTGACAGGCCCTCTCATTCTGACAGCTCTGTGACACACCCACTTGACACTGACGAAGCCTCTTCCTGGCAAAGATCACTGTGACGACAACTTATCATCACCAAGACAACATGACAAGCCCAATCAGTCGCTGTGTTTTCTTGACGGTGTTTTTCTCCTGTCATGGACACATGTATAATTCCTCCCATCCGGCGACAAAATATTTTGACAGTTGTACATGCACGAAATGACCAGCACACTGCACACTTGGCCCCGGTATCTGGGCCCTATCTACATCAATATCACGATAGTCGAGGTAACAACACCCCTGTAAGGCCCCTCTGTAACAAGTCCATTGGTGAAAGTGACGAGACATGATCCTTCCTAAAATAGCATGCTCTGACGTCGGATTTTACCTGAAACAGTAGATGTAATCAATATTAGTAAATCAACTTCAGCTTTATTATCTCCTTTAATACATGTACACTCTCATTTCATAATTATACATGTATTAGATTCATGTTGCTTTATATAGACTCATTTTGGTACATTGGCAAACACAGCTAATCTGGACTTGGTCTGTTTGCTCATACAAAGGTCAATTTATACACATTCTGTCTAGCAAAGAAAAATATATTGTTTCAAATATACCATTTTAAGTTAAGTTAATGAATATTCATCAAGTCATAAATTTGTACATAAATATTCATGACGTAAAGGGACATAACACACAACCATCCTTGAATGAAGGTTGTGGGTTCAAACACTGTTGGGAATAGGATTATTCATGACCCTCCCTGGTGAAAAGTACTGGTCTTACCCAGGAATCCCAAAAGAGATTGGCAGAAATTATAAAATATGTTTCCAAATCAATTTGAAAATAATGTACTTATTATTACAATCAGTACTTAGATGTATGTAGTTCCCTTTTTTTTAAACATCAAGTGAAAATATCAGCTTGTCTACGATAACATATATAAAATGTATCATATCTCAGTTTAAAGATCTTAAATCAAATTATACATAAATGGCAATGATAGAGATACATGTATATGAGTGAAAAGAAAGAAAACAACAACAGGGTAGTTCTTAAATCAGTTGTAAATGATGGGGAAAATTGTCACTTTTCCTTTCAGTATTTACACTAAAAGTTTGAGTCATGAAATAACAGCAAATGATATCAAAACATGTATTTATCATTGGCATACCTCATGTGGACCACAGATTAATTATAAATATGTTATTCCATTTCCAAAATAAACACCGAGCAAAACCAATAATTATTCATAAACTAAGAAACAAGAGTGTTCTTTGGAATACATGTCACCTGCTGAAGTGTGACGGAAAAAGTGTGAGAGAGAGACAGCCAAACGGATGGATGAACAGATAGACGACAGAAAATTGATCCCTATGTGTCACCTCTGCTTACAGCAGGTGACACAAAAAACATTTCCTTCATTTTTGAAATGAATTATTTCTTCCATCTCAGTGTACATTAAGAGTAGGTTTTCCAGCTTTTTTTCAGCACAAGAGTAAACATGTCTTGCAAATTTTGGAATACAAAGTCAATAATTCATTAAAATTATATCAAAGCGCTCAATGCACTGAGAGACGGCAGTAGGATTAACAGGAAGAAGCCATAATTCTAAACTCAGCATTTCAGTAGTGATTGAAGCAATAGAGGCAAAAGCCGCATGACGCAAAAAATCACACTTTCCTGCAACTATAGTCGCTAGTGAAACAGTTGAATTTGCTTTCTGTTACATAACAATCCAGAGTTGGGGTTCATAACTTCATTCATAAGTTGCATTCCTAAGTAGGTCATTCCCTTGAACCTAATGTATACATTCTATTTGTTGTTATGTAAGTGTAGAAATTGACAAGGTATTTGATTGTTTAAGATACTTGAATGTTTGCCTTTCTATTTCAAGGTAAGAAACACTCTGGGAGAAACTTAACTTGCCATCATGCAAAATTACGTGTGAACAACTTAAAATTGATTACAGACAAGTGTAGCTCTACTTTTTTTCTTTTTACAAGAGTAGATCTTCATGCATGTAAAATGGGTTGCTGTCCTGATTTATAAATGTCACAGATATTTTGTTCACAATTATAATGGATGTTTCCGGAGCAAAATTATGGTAAAGAAAACAAAAAAAACAAAAGCAAACAACAACACATGGAGAGCGGTTAATGTTATGATTAAAACGTCTGTGTAACATATTCAACTCTTCTTCGTTTGTACAGAATCAAGTTGCATATGCACTAAGCATGGATAGGTACAGTTAAATTTGCTGTGATAAATATATAAATCAGCAAGGCCTGTTTTAGATTTGTAGCTACTAAAGATGGCGGCTTGCCACCGTCTAATAAAAACAATAAAATAAAAACCACTGACAGATTATATACTAAATAAATTTCATTGCATAGATGACCCCCCCCACCCCTTTATATATTCTTTATCAATTAACATTTAAATTTTGAAACTTAAAATAATTTTTTCTGAACTTACCGGTATATAAGTAGCATAATCATGTCCTAAATCATTTACATTTCTTTTCCTATTGGTTTTAGAATATAAGATTCAGACATTTCAGAAATATGCAGGTGAGAAGTGTTGTGGTTCCATCCCTCCATCCATCCTCAGTCCCACGGAGAGTAATTCAATTATCTGAGGACTTTGTCTACATGAGTCATATAAAGTACTGCCTCCCTAATATATCATGAATGATACCATGTCCAATCACATTATCCTGACACCGGGCCAACCAGTCCTGGATCTATCCTTTTATGCTAAGTATCAAGTACAAATAATAGAATAAAAATCATCTTGTTCATGAAGAAATACATATCAATTGTTATATTTTTACCTTTTCTTCACTTCTTTCTTTACTTAAACACCCCTTTCTTCACTAAATTCCCAGACATATCAAACATTAGTCTCAAGCAAACAAATCATGAGGTAAAAACCAATCTGCATTTTAATTCCAGTCTCTCATTTCTTATCTCCTTCAAACTCAGAATAAGAACAGCATATACACTGTATCAGACATTTAAGTCTTATAGGATGATTGGATAAACATGTTTTCAAAATGCACTCGGATAGCAAAGATACATGCACATTGCTCTGAATGAAAAATGTCTTTATTTTACCAAAAATGTAGTTCAAGACTACGTAAATACCATAAGTTTCATTTACAATATCTTTGGTTTTATTTTGATTTCACTGACATTACATGTAATAACAAGTAACTCAGGTGTTGCATGCAACAAATGAGTCGCCTGCCGGTGAGTTGCATAATTTTTCTGTTACCATAGCATCCAGAATTTTGTTTAAGAAAAAAACAACAAAAAAACAAATGACATGCAGAATCTCCATACTGCCATCTGTTCGTATACTAAGTTTCATAATATTATTTTAAATGGTTTTTAAGTTATTGTGGGATCCAGATTTCTAGACAGACAGAGGGACAGACAGACGGAAGGCAAACCTATAGTCCCCTCCGATGTAAACACCGATAGGGGACTAAGGACACTGAAAAAAAAAATATAGTTGGAGTTTCATGATATTTTAGTAGTTATAAAATACTTTATTTTGGAAAATTTGACATTTTTCTTTTTATTAGAGCAACATACCAGGTAAAGATATGACAGTAGAGTAAATGCACCACAAGTGAACAGATGGTCATGCCAGCATGTGCAATACGTTTTGTTTAAATAATAAAAAAAAAATAAAAAAAAAATAAAAAATCATTTCCAATGGGGATGATAGGGGTATACTGTAACTAAACATGCAACCATAAATAAAAGCAACGTCATAATAGGATGCTTTTTTTGGTGTGTGTGTTTTCAAAAAAAACTGTACAAAGTCTAAGATATCCTATACATAAAGCAGCAACTGATAAGCTATTCAGACTTATAAAAAAGCAATAAATTAAAACACATGCACATGTTCTTTTCAAATTAGACTTCCTCCAGTGTATCAAACAGGGAATATTGGCTGAGAGGATATCAAATACAGACAAGAGGGCCAAGATGGCCCTAGATCGCTCACCTGAGAATAGTATCACTCATTGCCTATACAAAACAAATTGCTTTAGAATTAAGATGATGAGGTGAAACAATGTTCAGGAATTTTCTGACCCCATCCACAAAAGATATCATCATGACAAACATTCTGCCAAAGTTTGAGGATGATTGGACCAAAAATGTTGCCCTCAGAGTATAAACAAGATTTTTCTAAGATTTGACCTACTGACCTACATTTCTATCCAGCCCCACCCATTTTCAAACTGGTTCGAGATATCATCATGACAAACAATCTGACCAAGTTTGAGGAAGATTGGATTAAAATTGTAGCCTCTAGTGCGTAAACAAGATTTTTCTAAGATTTGACCTACTGACCTACTTTTTGATCCAACCTGACCCATTTTCGAAAGGGGTTCAAGATATCATCAAGACAAACATTCTGACCAAGTTTGAGGAAGATTGGATCAAAATTGTGGCCTCTAGTGTGTAAACAAGATTTTTCTAAGATTTGACCTACTGACCTACTTTTTGATCCAACCTGACCCATTTTCGAAAGGGTTCAAGATATCATCAAGACAAACATTCTGACCAAGTTTGAGGAAGATTGGATCAAAATTGTGGCCTCTAGTGTGTAAACAAGATTTTTCTAAGATTTGACCTACTGACCTACTTTTTGATCCGACCTGACCCATTTTCGAAAGGGTTCAAGATATCATCAAGACAAACATTCTGACCAAGTTTGAGGAAGATTGGATCAAAATTGTGGCCTCTAGTGTGTAAACATCAAAATTGTTGACAGACGAAAAGATTTTTCTAAGATTTGACCTACTGACCTACTTTTTGATCCAACCTGACCAATTTTCGAAAGGGTTCAAGATATCATCAAGACAAACATTCTGACCAAGTTTGAGGAAGATTGGATCAAAATTGTGGCCTCTAGTGTGTAAACATCAAATTGTTGACGGACGATGGACGACGGCCGACGGACAATCAAGTATCCCAAAAGCTCACCCTGAGCTATGCTCAGGTGAGCTAAAAATGGATTAATCAGGTAAGTTTTTTAAAATCAGGTCTGCTTAAAAAAAGTGATATTGGACTTTGTGTGTTTACAAAGCAAGAAAGTTAAACCTGACCTCATATAAAAGACTCCTTTTGAAAAATTGGCAAACACAGCAGACCTGGATCAGACAACTCCTTCCAGGACGTGTTTGATCAAGGTTTCCTCTGTTTTCCTCATACAATATTTACTTCAGTTTCTATAACGTCTGCACGACAAGAAATATCCTTTGTTTTGTATACCATTTAAAATTCTGTAAATTAATATTCATCAAGTCACAATTCTGTATATGAATATTCATGAAGTAAAGTGTTAATTATGCTAAGTGAAAATGATTTGTTAGGACCACAGCAAATCAAAACTACACAGGTGTACTGCAAAATGAGTTTAGTTTCATGAGAAGACGGACACAACATTAACTTTATATGTGGGAAAAAAAATACAGAAAAAAGATTTTGAAAACATTCTCACAAAACTAAAATAAATACTGTGATTACTGCAACAAGCTTCCATATGATGCATCAGCATAACTTTTCATTGTTTCATTGTATTTCTGTACATAAAGCTAGACATTAGGACATTTGCATTAGGATTTATGTCATTCAGTTTGCATACAAGGTTAGATAGGATTTTCAAAGTCGCATTCCTCTGATATCTGTTGTACAATACAAGAATGTATGTTACATAATGTAAACAATCATCTAAGTGAAGGGGAAACTTCATACTTACATGAACTAAACGCTTGATTAAGGTAAAAAAAAAAATAATGAAAATAAATTAAAGAATTCCACAACAACAACAATAACAACAACAGCAACTACAACACATTTTTACAAAATAACAGCTACTGTACAAAATAAAAGAAAATATTAACAATATTTAGAAAACTCCTCAGAGAGTTAGAGGATCCTTGTGTAATTCTAAATCACTTATACATGTGTTGTCCATTGAAAGCCAGAATGTTTATGCTGATGAGCCCCTCTGGCTTCCAATGGATAATATTAGTTTCCAGGCCCATTTTTTGCTGGAGCACCTTTCACATGGTACTTTCACATATCAATCTTTATCATTTATCTTATTCCCTTATTTTCTATATCATTTCTGTTTAGTAATAATATATATATTTTTGATATGCATTGTATAAAGTATTTAAAAACCGGACAAAGTGAGGCAAACTTTGCAAGTCTAAAAGCTTTAGAGTGAGCTCTACAAAAAGCCCAACAAATTGCTGAAAACAGCAACAATGAAATGGGGTAAAGACATTATGTAGGAACAATAAACTGGTTGCCATAGTTACCTGATGAGTTTAATGAGGATGATCTCATGCCCGGATCACGATGAAGCGCTATACCTGGTACTGTGAAGATGGACACAGCTGCAGAAAATATGACGAACACCTTAAGTCATGTTCAAATGTATAAAGGGAGACTATCTTGCATCGTCATTACGCTAAATCCACTGCATTCCGGATAAGAAAGACTATGAGTTCAAAACCCTACAGTGATGCCAATAATAATAAGAGGTTTACTGATATATACAAACTGAAATTAACCATACATTCCAATAACTACAATGGGATGTCATGTGATCAACAATAGACCTGGTTTACATTATAAATCACATGGGTTTAATTATGATTAACCCTTTCCCTCATATAGACTCATTTTGACACCCTCAATAGGTATCACATAAAGCCTGATCTGAAGAAAACCACAGTTAAACCTTACCAAATTTAATTATAAAGTCCTCATTTCCAGACCTCTGAGGAGCAGCGAACAGCATAAAACCTGATCAGCCTGCGAGTTACTCGCAGGCTGATCTGGTTTTATGTTGTTTGCATAGGTCTTTTCATGGTTTCCTCTATGAGGGAAAGGGTTGAAATATTAATCTCTTACCACTTACTTAATTTTATTTATGTAAGGAATACTGCACTGTTGTTACTAGGGAAGCTTTCTTTCAAAAAAATATTAAAAACATTTATGTTTGGCAATCAGAGACATAGCTACCCATACGTCCATACCAGCATGTGTAACTCCAGTTTTGAATTTTTGAGATATTCTGATTAGAAGGACAAGAAAATATACAATTTTCATCAAGTAACTATCCTTTCAAGTGTTTGTGTTGAACATCAAAACTCACTTAGCTAGGCCTTCAGGAGTAATATAAGGTACCAAAGGAAGACTTACTATCTGGTACTCTGCTAACACTGGGTCCCAAGGAGTTGAAGAATGCATGTTTCATTCCATCTGCTGCAGACGTCCTAGACTTGGCCTGGTACTGTTTAAACAAATATTTTACACAGATGCTTTCTTCATGTTATTTTATTGACAAAACTCCCACACATTCCTTTGGTAATTTAAGTTTAAATTTTAAGAAGAAACTTTATTTATTGTACACTGATTATGAAACAACTCATAATTTATATAAATCACTTTCACTGGAATGGATGATAGCCTCTTTCAATGGTTTGGATGATAGCCTATGTGGTCATTATATTAGGAGGAAACTGGAGTATCTGGAAAAAACGGGCGACCCCCATATCCTCTCATGTACATGACCAGGAATCAAACCCAAGATGCATTGGTGAGGAGCAAGAGTATTATACAGACACCTGATTGATAATCTGGCAATTAAAAATAGTCATGATAGAATAAAGTCACAGATGATAATATCTGAAAGGTCATGGATACACAATATGAATTAATTATGGCAAAAATAAAACACCCTGATTCAATAATGGATGATACTCACCAAACAAAGCCTCTTTTAAAAATTATATTATAAAGATGAGTGTTATAATTTATATAAATAATAATTGATCTTAAATGTGTAACAATTGATATATTAATTTGTCTTTAATTGATGATAAATGTATATTAGTACAATGCAACATTTATCTATTCTTCTAACAAAACAAGGGGCATAACTGCTGAGATCTTAAGTCTAAAATGCTTCCGTTTTCTGTTTTGAAACTATATCTATTCATTTCCCCCATCATTTTCTACTTTTCAATTTCACCTGCAGAGCTTGAGGGAAAAACTTACCCGTAAAAACTTTGACAACAAGTCTAAACCGTCTCCGTCTAATCTGTAATCAATACAAAGTAAACAATTAGGAACATATTGCCATGACATTTAGAATCAGGTGCAAACACATGTTTATCTTTAGCAGCATTTGCTTCCAATAACAGTCCTTATTATTTTAACATGGTTATCTGTCTACGTGTTTATCTGCATTAATTAACTGCATAATTTAAAATAAAATGCAGTATCTGTATTTTGCAGCTGTAATATATATAAAAGTTATCATTTTATTGTTTAGTCTTTGATTGATGCAACAAGAATTTTTTTTTTAAAAATCTCTATTATGAAGTTGGCATTCACGACATATATGTTTTTCCAGTTAACTACAAATAGGTGTATTGAAATAGTAATGATAAGTATCTTTCCTTGATCTAATAAATAAACTGACACTGAGCAGTAACTGTGGTATCCATCACATTAAAAATAGGTATGAACATAATTTTTTTTCATCCCTGAAAGCCTAAAAACCAGGGACAAAAATCAGACATACCTTGGAGCAATGTTTATAAGTGGCTCTGCACTATACATGGGTAGATTGTATGAAAGGTATTCTTCGTTCGTGGATATCCCTGGGAAAACATCATCATTCGGTGTCCCCAGGGTCTTGAATATTAAATGTAGCTCATCCTCCACTGTGGACCCGGGGAATAATGGTCGCCCACAGGCCATCTCATAGAATATACATCCCACACCCCTGAAATATACACATACAATGATTATAGAAAATACATCCCACACCCTTGAAATATAAAAATACAATGTTCATAGAAAATACATCCCACACCCCTGAAATACACACACACTGGTCACAGAATATACACCCAACACCCCTGAAATATACACATACAATGAATAGAAAATACACACACACACACTGGTCACAGAATATACACCCAACACCCCTGAAATATACATATACACATCTGTAAAATTGACCACTTAAAAATGTCATAATAAGTCAGCCCAAATTCTCCTTGATCATGTATTTTAGCACTTGTGATGATCAAAAATATATGTACAAACATATTCATAGACAAAGAACAAAAGAGTGCTACCTCCTAGTAAACAAGAAGTGGGTGGGGGGGGGGGGGGAATTATACATTTAACTGTTTACATTCAATCTTTTAAGTGTGACCTAAACCTTTAAGCTATGGGCCGGAGTCATGCTCCTGCACAATGTCTCATCGTGATGAATAACTAAACATGACAATGCATGGCAAACTTATGGTCCAGTCAAGAAAGTTGAAGGCTAACCACCAGCAACCAACATGCACAACCTGCTGACTTTGCCAAACTAATTATAAGTCTGCATGAGCTACAGTGTCAAATGTAAAAATGTATCACCCTGAACCTACCACATATCGATGGGAGTGCCGTATTCTGTGGATCCCAACAGGACATCCGGTGGTCGGTACCATAACGTTACCACTTCATTGGAATAAGTTTTGGTTGGTATAGACTTCGCTCTTGCCAAGCCTGAAGAACACCAACACTGTTGTTCTTAAACCACTATTTTTAAACTATTTGAATGTTAATATAAACATAATGGCAGAAATAGACAAAAGCTTAGGCAGATTACATCTAAATTTTGTATTCACTGACATTTGTCCACATAATCAAATGAAAGAAAATGAAGGTTACATTTTCAAAATGAGAAAATGACAAAAATACCTATTCAAACATAAAAAAACAATTTCATCATTATTATAAATGCTCTCTTTATCATTATCCCCATCAATATCAGCAGCTGCAAAATAATCACTATCATCACAATCAACATCATCGTGATCTGATGTAATATTCATCTAATATTTAAATTTTCATCTAATTTGTCTGATGATGATCATCATCATTCAGTAACATCATTGTAACAGGAAACTCCATTACAGTCAACATCAACACAATGAATGTGATAAACCATTTACCTCATGAATATTTACGTACAATTTATGATTGATGAGTATAACTTGACTGTACTGGTACTTTAAATGGTGAATCGAACAATGCATTTTTCTTATAATAACTATTACATAGAATGCGAGCAACAATATTGTATAATCAAACAAAGGAGACCCTGATCCCTCTAGACGCTGTCTGATATGGGTTTGGTCTGTTTACCAATGTGTCAAAATGGGTCTAAATCAGGTAAAGGTAAAGTAAGCCAAGCTCCCAATCAGAGCGACTCAGCTCTACATACCAAAGTCTGCCAGTTTAAGTTCTCCCCGCTCGTTGATGAGAAGGTTCTGAGGTTTCAAGTCCCGATGCAGCACCTGCCGTTTGTGGCAATAAGCCAAGCCCCGTAATAATTGGTACAAAAATATCTGAAACAAAAACAAGAATCTTTACCATAGTAGTAACTCTTTTAAGGTAGGTGTTTATTTACTTGAAACTTGTCTTTACCCTGTATCAATTAGTTTGATGGGTGTGGTAAAAATCCAAACTTCACAGTCACTAATCTTAAGGGAAAAAAAATTGAGAAAGAACCCAATTCAAAGTAAATTTTTGGATCATAACATTCAAAATATTAAATTTTTTGTTCTATCATGTTTAATTCATTAACATTACCAGGGTACAATTACATTTACAGGGTACTTTAGAAGTAATTGGGAAAGCCAAGAATTTTTTAATGAGCTTCATTTTGTACATATTTATTCCACTGCTAAGGCCATTTTCTATGCATACTTTGGGTCAGTTAGTCTAACCTATTCTCAATGGCAAATAAGGTTATTTCTTCCCAATTTCTAAGAAAAAAATAACTAATATATTTCTCATGCTTACCTGACAGAAAAAAATAAAACCGGTCTGAAACAATGACTTGATAATGCAATTATTAGAATGAGAATGCTTAATTAGGGTGATTTTTGGATTTTATTGTTAACTGCACATAAATGTTGTATACGCAAATAATAAAAATAAAAAAATAAATTAAAAAAAATCCAATTAGTGGGAAAACTTGTGGAAATCAACTAATACGTGTTTTTTTCCCTTCAACTTTGAATATTTGGCATCTCAACATTCCAAATTTTGGCTGGATCTTTTTTGTAAAAAGTCTTTAAGTTGAAGGCAGCTGATAATTGGTCTAGGTGCTGAGTCTCTGTGGAAGTTTTAACTGACTAATGAAGTAAAGAAATGGAACTGAAGATTAACTGGTACCGGTATATTGAGTCAGACATATATTGGGTAAAGCATTTACAATGAGTCTAAAATGTCACAAGACACAGGGATGGGCTGCACCAGGGCAGATTGGAAGAGAGAGAGACTGTGAGAGTAAGAGAGAGGGAAAGGGGGGGGGGGGAGAGAGAAAGAAGGAAAGAGATTGTGTGTGTGTGAGGGAGAGAGAGAGGGGGAGAAGAGAAAGAGAGAGAAGTGTGTGTGTGTGAGGTAGAGAGAGATAGAGATATGAGCTGATTGTGGAAAAGCATTGAAGGGAAGGAGAAAGACTGATCTGTGCAATTTTGTCATAATCGGATTTTTCTTCTTTTTCGATCTGTGCCATTTTCATCATATTTCTGATTTTTCTTCTTTTCCTTTTAAATGACTTCTTGCATATTCTATATAAATGATTCTTGTCATAATGAAAGGTAAGATGATTTTGCTGATCAGCACAAATGTGTCTATTCCTGTGGATTTATGTCCATTTCTATGACATATACTATTACAATTTTATCCCACGCAGTCTGGTTTCTGAGAAGTCATCACTGTCATAATATCAATCTTATTTCTCAAATAATCCATGTATCAAACAAACATTACTTCCTTCATTTCCTCTGAAAATTTATCACTGATCAAATTTCAATATTTAAACCCTGATTCAATTGAGACAAAATTAATAGATGAATATAATAAGATGGGAGAGGTCTGCAGACATTTTACATTAAAATTCAGATAAAATAACCAGAGATAATGGATTTATGAATTTGCAAGCAATGAAGTATACAAATGACAAATGATATATTAGAAACACAACCTGTATGTCAGCATAGAATAAAGTGAATGAATATACCTTGAAATGCAATATCAGTATAAAAACAGCCAGACGGCTCAAATGCAAGTTCCCTAACAAGGAAGTGTTCCTTAGTGAATCATTTTATTTCAGACTGATTTAATTCCAACACAGAAATAACAATATAAATGTCTAGATATACAAAAGACAATCCCAGTTGTGGGACCTCACCTACAAGATCACTATTTGTAGGACATCTCCTCTTCTGATGTAGTCTTAATTTTTAACTTATATAAGTTCTGTCATTTGGGAAACAAGTTTTTACATTTTATACTATTCCCTATCGATGGTTCCTGGTTGGACCAGTACTTTGCACCTTGGAAGGTCTTGATTCTTTTAGGATAATAAAGTCGTATCGTATAAATCTTATTGCTGACAGGTGTTTTTTTTTTGTTGGTTTTGAAGCAAGGGTATTTTGGTGTTTCCTCACTGGTTTGCCAAAGTTAGTCTCTAAAGGAGAAATATGATGATGGATTTACTTTGGTGTGTAACAGGGTGAGAAAAATATGAAGCCTGACCAGGACTTCAACCCGGGGCATTTCCCATACAGGGCGAATGCTCTACTGACTGAGCTACCCGGCCACTTACATATGAATCTCCCCTACTGTGAGTTAACGGTATTGTGACATTATCCCCCTCCATATTAGAATTCGTCCCGAATTCTTAGAGAAAAAGAACATACTTGAGGTGCCAAAGCAATATCCATATCAAACGGTAGGTTATTTACTTTCAGAACAAAGGACAAAAACTCCAAATTACTTGACTGAGAGTTATGAACTTGGTCACTGCACTTCTTCTGCATGTATGAAGTATCAACTTTGAATTCAATCCCAATATTAGTATTCATGTTATACTCCAGACAAACTTTCGGGACGGATGTACTGACTGAAGGATGGACTGATGTATGAATGGACAATGGCAAATCTATATGCCCCCACCCCACAATAAGTGGTGGAGGCATAAAAATATCTACCTATGAAGTTTCATGTCGATACCTCTTATAAGTTTTGAGTTAAGCACCAGACAAAATTTAAGTATGAAAAATAACAAAGGGCAATAACTCCTAAATCATGCAAAATAAAGTTATGGATCTTGTGCACTGCACTGCACTTCTCTTTATTGAGCTCTATCTAGGTATGAAGTTTCATGTTGATACCTCTTATAGCCTTTGAGTTAAGCGCCAGACAAAATTTAAGTATGAAAAATAACAAAGGGCAATAACTCCTAAATCATGCAAAATAGCTTTATGGTTCTTGTTCACTGCACTTCTCTTCATCAAGCTCTATGTAGCTATAAGTTTCATGTTGATACCTCTTATAGGTTTTGAGTTATGCGCCAGACAAAATTTAAGTATGAAAAACAAAAAAAAGGGCGATTACTACTAAACCATACAAAATAGAGTTATGGTTCTTGTGCACTGCACTTCTCTTTATTTAATAATAATTGAATTGTCATTAACTGTCAAAGTTTAAGATATTTTGCAAATTTTATCATTCTCAATAATTTCTTGAAATATTGTATAATTACCAGTAACTTGAGACCACCTTATTATTGAGAACAATCAATGACAATGGCCCAATGGATGGTCATTTAAGATTTTTTCTGTATGAAATTAGAATTCTGACATTATACAAAAGCAGATTCATAAATTAAAATGTAAGCATTTGTTGGAACATTTTATAATTAATACATAAGCAATTGTTAACATACATAAAAATATCACGTCATACAGCAATAATTATAATTTAATGTGGTAAAAGTCTGGGCACTAATGTCTAACTAAACGCAAAAATGCCAATATTTTTCTCTTCTTGAATGCACAGGAGACAGGTTTATGACAGACAGCAATTAAATATTCTCCACAAACAGTTTATTGCTCACCTTCAAATGATATTTAATTAAATGTTTACTTCAGGGGAAAGTAAAAGTTGCATATTTACACAGGGAAATGAATAATATTCTCAGGAATATGAACTACAATCGAAACTCAACTATGCTGAAATGGATTTATAACATAAGCAATGAGTAACCATGCTATCTGGCTTGAGGTGGATTTAATCCATGAACACAGTAAGAGTTAAAGTTTACAAATGCCACACAATGAGTTAGTCATATTGCAACACTCACACAAAGACCCTGAGAGAATTATTAACCCTTTCCCTCATATATACTCATTTTGACGCCCTCAATAGGTATCACATAAAGCCTGATCTGCAGAAAACCACACTTAAACCTTACCAAACTTAATTACAAAATCCTCATTTCCAGACCACTGAGGAGCAGCGAACAGCATAAAACCTGATCAGCCTGCGAGTTACTCGCAGGCTGATCTGGTTTTATGCTGTTCGCATAGGTCTTTTCATGGTGTCCTCTATGAGGGAAAGGGTTAATCTATTGCAAACTGCCTGGGAGGATTCCTCAGATGGAAAATCTCAAAGACCCTGCCAGGACTTAAAACCTAAATTATGCTTTTCAGGCGATGTTAAACTACATCAAAGCCTAATCAAACTAATGCAATTTGGGCATTGATTCATAAAGGAAGGATAAATCTGCAAGGTACTTTGAGGCTTATCAGTTTAATACTTGCAGAATGGGTCTGTTAGAGAGAGAGAGAGAGAATACTGAAAAGACAAAAAAAAAAAAAAAAAAAAAAAAAAAAGAATGGCAGTGAGAGTAGAATTTACAGAAAGACAAAGGTTGACTCAAGAAAGACAACTTTCCACAGACCATCTTACCTTGACATTGGTCATGCTCATTATGTTTCCACAATCATCCATGTACTGCTTGAGATCTTTTTCCTACAATGACAAAATGGAAACTGAACTAATTATCTGGCTTCTACTTATCTGTACAAAAGCTCAATGAAGCAAAGGAAAGCATAAAAAACACCACATTATTTCAAATAATTGGGTTTCAATAAGAGGACAAGGTTACAATCACATCAAATATTGACACCAAATCAGACCCCTTTCCTTTAAGTTTCTGAAATGTCCCCAATTAGTTAATCTCATCTCAAGTCCCCCATGATGTACAGAGTAGCATCAAAACAATGGGATCCATGCCTAGATACTGTACTCTACTGGAGTGTGCACTCAATGGTGACTAATTAACAAAGATCAAATTCATTAATTAAAGATCTGAGGCTGTATGCATGAAACATCTGAAAAAAGACTTAACTTTGGTAAAGCATCATGTATAAAATATTTTCTGATTAACTAAATAGCTAATATACCAAATGAGGGGAAAACATATCTACCATTATTGGCATTTTTTTAAATAAAATATAGGATTGATAAGCTAAATATTAACTGATTTTTTACCCAATATCTCTTTAACTTATAAATTGCTTTGTGTTCTTATAAATCCTCACACATTGATATCGAGGGTGAATCTTCAATACTACAGAAACCAATGTCAATTCTAATACTGATGTTACTACACATGCTCCATATTCTTCAAATAGGTGAACTAAAAATACATCACATGCAATATAAAACTTTTCCTGGGAGACTTATAAATGGATACCTTCAACCATTGTTTCAATTTCAATTAAAATCACTGATTTCTGACACTTTTACAGTTATTTCAGTTTCATTAACCATTCAGGAAAAGTGCATACTGCACAAGACTTCTGTTTGGTATTCATAAATTGTTTTAACATTTATTTTGTTCTGATGAGAATCATGTTGCAACAACTTGTACAATTCACACTTCAGAACACATTCAGATGCTGTTATGATCATGAATAAATTAGACATGTGTCCACTTCACATGCCCCCACTTTGTGCCAAGTTCAGAAAGTCAAGGGCCATGCCTCTTCTATGATTCAATGCATTTTGAAACATACACCTAGATGCTTATCTTCCCATGTTGGTGACATCACTGCTGACTTACATGAATCTTGCTCATAGTTTTGGAGATATGCATGGCGCAAGATTTTGTGACGGACAGAAGGATGGACAGATGAATAAGGACAAATCTATATTCCCCTCCCCCTCTTCACGGGGGGGGGGGGGGGCACAATTATTTTTTCATCTTCCTTAGGTGTTGCCATTATGTATCAATAAAAGAAATCCAGAAAGTGCCAAATGTGTTAAAACTAAATGCAAATAATATTAACTAAGTTTTTTCTGTAATGAAATCTAATATACTAATTGGGAACATCTTGTCATGTTTTTTTCAAAACACCCATCCCCAATCAGAAAATCCATGTGAATCAAGGTGCATTTGATAAGCTTATATTTATGAGATCATCATCTAAACCAACTTGGTAGAAAAATGACAGTATCTTCTATAGAAATATTGACTTGACTATTTGAGTTTACCGTCGCTTCAACAGTATTTCAGTCATATAATGACGTCCAGCTTATTACAGGTGGAGGAAGACCCCGAATGCACGGAGGCATCCGGGTAGAACCATCGACCTACCGCAAGCCAGTTGGAAGGCTTCCTCACATGAAAATCCAAATGACCCTGCCGGGTTTTGGACCCACGCGGTGAGGGGCTGAGTGAGTTCTAAAGTCAGTGACTTTACCCTCTCCACCACGGAGGCCCCTTTATAGAAATATTAATAACTTATAGTTGTAAACAAACTCTTTAAGTTCAGTTTGTAATCAAATAATTGCATTTAATTTCACAGGAAACAAATGCACCTTTCCAAATTAACTGAAGAAAATAGAATTACCTCACATCTACTAATGCCCTGGACAAATGGGAACTTTCTATTTTAGTATTTGTAATTGAATAAACCAACCCACACCTTCCTGCTTCTTCTGTGAAGTCTTTTTACATCTCCTCAGTGTCATTTGACAAATGGTCAATGTAAATGAAATTTTCATGGTCTAAGTAGCCTGTGTTATTTGTTCGAGCACAGAAATTATCAGACATTTGCTGAATATAGAATTTCCTCTGGGCTATATGATGTACTAGATGCATGTGACAGCGAAATACCAGTATTTCTCAGCATGAAATATAGCTTGACATTTCCCTAAACCATGTCTTTATTTATTTTTTTACCATAAACACAAACTCTTTATTAAGGAAAAGACTTGTGTAATTCAATATTATCTCAAATAAGAGGAAATGCTGACAACTTTGAAATATGGTATGTTTTCTTCTTCAAATAGATAAAATGTTAAAATCCATATATTTAAATGCTAACTTTTCTTTGAGAACATCTGGGCATCAAGTCTACCAAAAATACGACAACATCTATTTTAGTAAAGATACTGATATATAGAATAATTCATTAAGTGTGATGGACAGGCACATGGATGGATGGACAGACAAACGAAGGAAAAGTCATCCCTATGTGTCCCCTTTGCTTACAGTAGGTGACACAAAAAATCAAATCTTCAGCAGTAAAGATATGTTATCTCCTACAAGGAGAGATACCTTTATCCAAAATTGGAAAATACAGACTAAAAAATAGCACAACATAAAAGGACATAAACATTGTTGATTTTTTTCTACCATAATCATTATTCTATAACTTGCAGTCTTAAATATATATATATTCTCTAAATTGGCTTTGCTTCCTCTCCTGAAATAGTTTTTTAATTATAATAGAAAATAATTATGGTCTTATGGAAAAAGAAATCAATAATTTCCTCAGTCTTCCTGAGATTGAAGTACTTTGATGATGTAGACAGACATAGTAAACTTTTGTTTCAAGTTAACCCTTTCCCTCATATAGACTCATTTTGACGCACTCAGTAGGTATCACATAAAGCCTGATCTGCAGAAAACCACAGTTAAACCTTACCAAATTTAATTACAAAATCCTCATTTCCAGACTACTGAGGAGCAGCGAACAGCATAAAACCCGATCAGCCTGCGAGTTACTCGCAGGCTGATCTGGTTTTATGCTGTTCGCATAGGTCTTTTCATGGTGTGGAAAGGGTTAAGTATGTTCATAACACTGGTACATAAAGGACCTTTATCTTATTGTCGTATCAGACTTTATGGTCGTTTAATGGCAATCAGACTTGTGTTTCACAAAACATTCCCGATTGGGATTTTGAAAACCTTACTCATAGAATTAGATAATAGAATTTTTGCGTACAAATAAAGCAGGCTCTTGCCAAAATTCTTTAAACAAAATGAAAATTGTAGGGTTAAAAAATTTGAGATTTTGAGGAGTTGAGGAAAATCTCAACTGGAGATATTTCCTGAAGCAAAGGCCCTGGTCTGTACATTTATACACACAGGCCCTGGTCTGTACATATATAAACACAGGACCTGGTCTTTATATATATATACACAGGCCCTGGTCTGTACATATATACAATGTTAGACTGAAATTTGACTATCATACTCAAATCCCTATTGAAACTAATGAGCACAGTCTGAGTCTGATTTTGAGAACCATGTTTAAGACCATTTTTACTTCCAGGGCACAGGACCTGGTCTCCTAAAACCTGTCATTGCTTCTGCCAACTGTTAAGACCTTTTTTTTTTAAAACTAGATGCATTGTTTTGGTTTCTTTATCAAGAGTGATCTGTGGAACATGCGTGTCACCTGCTGAAGTGTGACGGAAAAAGTGTGACAAACAGACAGACAGACCAATGGACGGATGGACTGACAATGGAAAAGTTGTCCCTATATGTCACCTCTGCTTACAGCAGGTGACACAAAATTTACATAATATTGTTTTTATGATCATATATAAATAACAGAAGAACATATTTCAGGTATATAATTTAAACTTTTTAAAATTTTGAGTTGAGAAATGTTTCACGCTGATGATTTCTAAATACTAATTAGATGTAGATATATCCCAGTCAGGTAAACTAATTACAAACATTTACAACCTCAGTGTTCTTAATCTGAAATGTCCTATTTTCTTGGACAGTGACAAAAGCAGAGGAAGATCAAATGATTTATTCTCCCTTTTTACACTCATCTAACATTGCTGAGAACAGATGGTGCCACAGACTGTTTTACTTAATAATGGCTACTGTACTGACTCACAGGAAGCACATTTCACTAGTGTCCATTAAATTCTATAGTTTTAACATTAAGGATTCTAGGTACATCTGACAGAATTTTTAAAACAGAAAAATCATTATCTAGATTTTTTATTCTTACAATTGACCACAATTATCTAACTATACAGTGCAACTTCATAATTATGCTTTATTTGGGGTCCAAGACTAGATATAGTGCAGCTCTGTTACAATGCTTTATTTGGGGTCCAAGACTAGATAGAGTTTAGCTCTACTATAATGCTTTATTTTGGGTCCAAGAGTAGATACAGTGTAGCAGCTCTGTTAAAATGCTTTCTTTTGGATCCAAGACTAGATACAGTGCAGCTCTGTTAAAATGTACATCTCTGTTATAATGCTTTATTATGAGTCCAAGATTAGATACAGTGCTGTATAATGCTTTATTTTGGGTCCAAGACTTGATACAGTGCAGCTCTGTAATAATGATTTATTTTCGGTCCAAGACTTGATACAGTGCAACTCTGTTAAAATGCTTTATTTTGGGTCCAAGACTTGATACAGAGTATCTCTGTTAAAATGCTATACTGGAATCAAAGACTATACATATACTGCAGATTGGTGACTAACTATTGAGATACATAACATTGCCCACACAGTAATTAAGTGAAATATTAACATAACAAATCACAAAACATGGATTTGGGACCCAATGTGTAACAAAGCAACTTCAAGTATTAATGGAGTTTCTTAAAATGGATCCAAGCTGCATATACTGCACTTTTATCGAACATATCTTTTCTGCCACTTTAAATATCTTTCTGACATTAATTGGGAACATGTTTTTACAACTTATACTATAACCGTCCCTTGGTTGGATGAGCACTTTGCACTTAGGAAGGTTATGAATGATTCTTGCAAAAGTCACAATCTTTGGATCCATGGATAGTTATGTTACCACTGGACCACAGCACTTTTAAATGTTCTTCAGACAGAAGGACACATACACAGAAGGATACTTACCAGATATTCAAAGACTAGGGTGAGAGACTTCTCGGTGTGTATAATATCATGTAGAGTGACAATATTTGCATGCTTAAGTTCCCTGAGCAGAGAAACTGAAACAGAAATAAGAAAAACAGTTTTATGTATATGAAAATAAGCAACTTTTACTATACAGAATTAACAATACACTGGCAAAACAATTTATTGAGATTTGATATCCCTATTACACACTTTTTATTGTGTGAATAAGTGTTTAGTTTGAGAATTTTGTATTTCAGAAAATATACGATTTATGAAATTTACCAAAACAAAGAAATATCTTAACCCTTTCCCTCATAGAGGACACCATGAAAAGACCTATGCGAACAGCATAAAACCAGATCAGCCTGCGAGTTACTCGCAGGCTGATCAGGTTTTATGCTGTTCGCTGCTCCTCAGTGGTCTGGAAATGAGGACTTTATGATTAAATTTGGTAAGGTTTAACTGTGGTTTTCTGCAGATCAGGCTTTATGTGGTACCTATTGAGTGCGTCAAAATGAGTCTATATGAGGGAAAGGGTTAAAATAGTACAGGTACTAATGACAGTCAAGTAAAGACACCCGCATTTCCATATTGTAAATTAGGCCATACTGTCTTGATGAATGGTTCTACTTAAGATAAAGCTGCAAATGACCTTTCATTAATCAGGGACTTTTAACCTGATGTCAATACAGACAGCAGACTGCCCCTTGATGCTCTGATTTGATATAGTATAATGTACAATATGCATTAACAGCTCTTTTAAGAACTGACATAAAATAAACTGTATTATCTATGTAAAAACATTTAAAGCATCATTCTACAGACTACTGCTACTCGAGAAAATGACAGATAGTGTATTTCATGGATTGCAAATTGCTTTCAGATCATAATCTTAATTAATGACAGCCTGAGAAAGTTGAAATTGTCTCTCAAAATAACAAGAGCTAACTCTACACTGCACTGACTCAATGATTCAACAGAAAAATAGCAGGAATAAATGGCACAAAAAGGGGCAGTAACTCTGGGTTACAGAGATGGCCCTTTCGTTGGTGAAGGACTTCCTGTTAGTGAAAGTGAGAAAAATGTTAAGCTGTTCCTCAAAGGTATCTAAGGATCTGTAACTTATTGTACAATAGGATATATGGTTCAGATATTCCTTTATGGCCATCACTTCAACTTATAATGCAGGGATATAACTTAATATATCTCACACTGGTGTAAAGAAAATATTTAAAAACAAGAGGCCCATGATGGCCCAAAATCGCTCACCTGAGATAAATAGGTTGACCCAAGGAACACCTGTACCAATTTATTTTAAAATCTGGCCAGTAGTTTTGAAGAAGATGATTTTTAAAGTTTTCATTTTTTTCTTCTTTTTGTTGCCATGGCAACCAGAGTTCTATATGGATCAAGTTTATTTTAGGAACTTTTCTGAAGGTTGACCCAAGGATCATTCCTGCCAAGTTTAATCAAATTCTGTCCAGTGGTTTCAGAGGAAATGTTGATTAAAGTTTTCCCTATATACATATAAGACAAATAAGCCCCGCCCCTGGCGGCCATGTTTTTTACGGATCAGAATAATTTTAGCAACTTTGGTAGAGGTTGACCCAAGGAACATCTGTACCAATTTATTTTAAAATCTGGCCAGTAGTTTTGAAGAAGATGATTTTTAAAGTTTTCATTTTTAGCTCACCTGAGCACAAAGTGCTCAAGGTGAGCTTTTGTGATCGCCCTTCGTCCGGCGTCCGTTATCGTGTGTCGTGCGTCGTCCGTCGTCAACAATTTGCTTTAAACGACATCTCCTCTGAAACCGCTGGACGAATGGAATTTTGACGAATGGTGCGACTTGCAGCATTGTACGAGGGGTACATTTAAATTTAATCAAATTCTGTCCAGTGGTTTCAGAGGAAATCTTGATTAAAGTTTTCCCAATATACATATAAGGCAAATAAGCCCCGCCCCTGGCGGCCATGTTTTTTACGGATCGGAAAAATTTTAGCAACTCTGGTAGAGGTTGACCCAAGGAACATCTGTACCAATTTATTTTAAAATCTGGCCAGTAGTTTTGAAGAAGATGATTTTTAAAGTTTTCATTTTTTTCTTCTTTTTGTTGCCATGGCAACCAGAGTTCTACATGGATCAAGTTTATTTTAGCAACTTTTGTGAATGTTTACCCAAGGATCATCCCTGCCAAGTTTAATCAAATTCTGTACAGTGGTTTTTTTTAAATTTTCCCTATATACATATAAGGCAAATAAGCCCCGCCCTTGGCGGCCATGTTTTTTTATGGATCGGAATAATTTTAGCAACTTTGGTAGAGGTTGACCCAAGGAACATGTGTACCAATTTATTTTAAAATCTGGCCAGTAGTTTTGAAGAAGATGATTTTTAAAGTTTTCATTTTTTTTTCTTTTTGTTGCCATGGCAACCAGAGTTCTACATGGATCAAGTTTATTTTAGCAACTTTTGTGAAGGTTGACCCAAGGATCATCCCTGCCAAGTTTAATCAAATTCTGTCCAGTGGTTTCAGAGGAGATGTTGTTTAAAGGTTTCTCTATATACATATAAGGCAAATAAGCCCCGCCCTTGGCGGCCATGTTTTTTACGGATTGGAATAATTTTAGCAACTTTAGTAGAGGTTGACCCAAGGAACATCTGTACCAAATTATTTTGAAATCTGGCCAGTAGTTTTGAAGGAGATGATTTTTAAAGTTTTCAAATTATTTTTCTTTTTGTAGCCATGGCAACCAGAGTTCTTCATGGATCAAGTTTATTTTAGCAACTTTTGTAGAGCCTCATCCAAGGAACATTCCTGCCAAGTTTCATTAAATTCTGTCCAGCGGTTTCAGAGGAGATGTCGTTTAAAGCAAATTGTTGACGACGCACGACACACAATGACGGAAGACGGACGAAGGGTGATCACAAAAGCTCACCTTGAGCATGTTGTGCTCAGGTGAGCTAACAATAGTGTTCTTTGGAACACATGTGTCATCTGTTGAAGCCTGATGGAGAAAGTGATCCCTATCTGTTACCTCTGCTTACAGCAGGAGACACAAAGAATACACTGCAAAGGTGGATAATTTAAAACACATAGATGTACCTAAGCAGGGGTGGCGAAATCTCATTTTATTTTACTTGTCCACGGACAAACAAAATTAAAATTTCACTTGTCCGTAGCAAAACACTACTTGTCCGTAATTATTGAAAAACTACTGGTATAAAATACAGCAATAATTGAAATTTTATTACTACTCTTAATAAATTAATTTAGGCATGTAAAAAAACCATTATATTAACTGCCTTCACAATGAAACTTGAAACATTTTTTACTGACTGACTTAACAATCAAACTGTGTAACACTGCAGAATTGTCTTATGCATCTGTTATTGCCGTCAATTTAGACATTTCGCTGATCCCTTTTTCATCGACTCTAAGCCATTGGAAGTCTTTAAGGCATGATTCTTAAAATGATCTTTAACACCTTGTTTCATCGTATTTTTAATCTTAATCTTTTATTGTTTCTTGGGGATTTGATTGGGATATTCTTCCCCTTTTATTGTTTGGGACAAATTTTAATAAGGAATCGATCCATTTGACAAGGAACTTACCGCTGACTTTGACCTTTAATTTTCATATCTTAACATTTTAGAAATGAAACCATTCAAAACGGAATCATCTTTTAAGATGCGGAAAAATTAACTTTATTTAACAGACGCACTTTACAGGTATCTTTACAGTTGAAATGCTGCAGTTTTGAGTTTTGAATTTAAATTTTTGCTACGGATTCGGATTTTTGGTTGTCCACGGACAAGTCAACAGTGAAAATTTATTGTCCATGCCGGCAAATGTACGACTCAGACAAATGGACAATGGATTTCACCATCCCTGCCTAAAACTAAACTGATTATAAATAATGAAAGGTTTAACAGCTTAAAGTGTATTTATGAAAACAAAGAATATTACTCAGTCATGAAAAAGTAAAAAAATAATACACATCAATAAACATTTTTTTCAAAAGCCAGATTGTCTTAAATCTATCAAAAAATGAACCTGTTCTCAGGTTTCAAATGGGTAATCAAAAACCAGATTTCTGAGTGCAACTAAGCAAAATTACACACTGCATTTTAATGTCTCTCATTTATAGCTCTGGTGCTGCAATAATACATTCAGTTTCATTTTAGACGGGTTTTTTTTTGATGATTAGAAACAAATTTCATCAGTTCATATAGGTTTCTTCCACCATAACACAACTGCATCAGCTGACATTTTCAATTTTACTGCAGCAAAACATCTGCCTGAACCTTGGAAATGATAAAAATCTGCCTTCTGACACCTCTCATGCAATCATTCATGTAAATATGTTCATACAAATGCTGAACATTTTATTATTATATTAAACCTGTAGCAATACAAGAGCTATTTGCCAGCAATGAAGTGCCACACTAGACTTCTAGATATATAAACAGCTGTAATACTGAAACTATTGGGGACCCCTACAAAATCCCTCTGGACTTAATCCCACCCATGAAATGGCAAGGGCAGACAAAACCTTTTTTCAAGGTGGGAAACACCCTCCCATACTCTTCAACATTTCAACCCCACCTTGTCAGTTTTATTATAATGCCAATTAACCCTTTCCCTCATATAGACTCATTTTGACGCACTCAGCAGGTACCACATAAAGCCTAATCTGCAGAAAACCACAGTTAAACCTTACCAAATTTAATTACAAAATCCTCATTTCCAGACCATTGAGGAGCAGCGAACAACATAAAACCTAATCAGCCTGCGAGTTACTCACAGGCTGATCTGGTTTTATGCTGTTCGCAAAGGTCTTTTCATGGTTTCCTCTATGAGGGAAAGGGTTAAAATAGTCTTCAAAAGTCCAATAAAGATGTAATACATTTGTGTATTAATCATGCTCTTTGTCCAGTCCCTAAGCTGCATTGATCCAAAAAATTAAAGAAATCTGCATCTTACAGGCATGAATATAAGATAAATGCTGAATACAAAACAGTGCTAATTATTTAAGAGTTGTATTAAAACTGCTTTATGTAAACTTTTGTTTGATGTTATTAAAATAATGACAATGAAAGTAAACACATATCAGTGTGTTTACAGGCATTATTCCTGCAAGTCAAGCTCATTTATTTGAATAAAATGGGTTTACAATCTGAAATTTTGAAATCATTGTAATTCAGTTCACTAAAGCAAACACTCTTAATATGGCATACATTATTTCACATTAACAGGTACATTTATTGTTGTATAAAAGTAAACAAGGTAATATCTAAATACTTAAAACTGAACACAATACACCAGTGAGCAGTAAAACATAACAAGGGGATTTTGTATGGGTGGACATGTATATGAAGCGGATTATGTCAACCCTGATGAAATCACAAGAGGGGGTTTGTCTACCTATACCAAATTTCATAGGTCTGATCATGTCCAGGGGATATTTTGTCATACACTCAAACTACTGATATGACTTCAAACCCTTTCCCTCGTATAAACTCATTTTGATGCCCTGAATAGGTATCACATAAAGCCTGCAGAAAACCACAGTTAAACCTTACCAAATTAAATTATAAAGTCCTCATTTCCAGACCACTGAAGAGCAGCGAACAGCATAAAACCTGATCAGCCTGCAAGTTACTCACAGGCTGATCTGGTTTTATGCTGTTCGCATAGGTCTTTTCATGGTGTCCTCTATGAGGGAAAGGGTTAATGTTTGTTCGCTTAAGGTTAATGTCCCAGTCATTTGAGGACATTTGTTGACAAGAGACAGATATACTGCTGCAACACTGCAGCATTACGCCACTGACAAGTACCCTGTGACATTACCCTGACACTGGGCCAACCAGTCTACCTGCAGCTACAAGGACTGGTAAACAAAGGGATATATGATGATCATG